>CM024641.1:58508203-58751020 GCA_014182715.1 Eucalyptus cloeziana | reverse complement strand
GATGGATTTTAAGGACGAGGACCCGGTCAAGAAGAAAAATGAGGTTAGTAGAAAGCCATTCAAGTTGAAAGGACAATAATAATCACGTTTATATTAGGCTTTCGTTTGTTTCAATCGCGGAAAATAATTTCCAAGAAAATGTTTTCCGAATTTTCCGACGTTCGTTTCACGGAAAATAAATTCTTTGGGAAAAATGTTTTCCATGAAAAAGACAGAATTAGCACAAAGTAAAATGTTTAGGAGTAAATTGACAACACGAAACTTTCTGTTGCCTAAGCTTAAAATTCTCTTTCTTCAGTTCGGAGATCTTTTAAGAGAGGATTTAAGATTGAGGCAAAGTTCATGACTTTAACCCGACACCTCTTTATTTTCTATTTTCTTTTCCAAGCACCCTTTTGAAGATAATTTTTAGTAACCGCTTTTTTTTTGTTCAAAACTTTTAAAAATAAATTCATAGGTTGGTGATTAAGCTTTGATCTTTCAAGCTCATCTCGACTCAAATAACTTCCCAACGAGTTTGAGCTCAACTTGATTAACCAATAAAGTTTAGTCAAAACAAATTTTGAAAACACATTATAACACAAGTTTGACTTAATTAAATATTCAAGCTACACTTGAAGGAAATTTCGCCTTTGGAATGAAGATAGATGAGAAGGCACTTGTGCTCAGAACTAATGAAATTCGGGGGAAAGATGGAACTGGTCACTATACTTGAGGGAGTTATAGCCGCGACTTAAGGTTCAATTACCATTGAAAAGACTGCCGAGGGTATGACAAACTGGTTGAAAGCATTCACTAGAAGAAGGAAGGCTTTCCTAATACTCCATATCAGGAACTCCACCTTAGGTGGCGGAATTCCCTGATGAATGAAGTACACCTCTTAAAGCAAGCCTTTTCCAAAAGATGTAAGCTTTTGATAAATTTTTCTTGGAGTCACTTGATAAATTTGAAGAATTAGATGTCAGTGAATGCAAGAATTTGAAAGGGAAAAATCCCTATAGATGGGTTGTTTTCACTGAAGATTAAGTGAAAACAAACTTCCCTGAAGGCAAAATATTTTTCCACTTTCGAAAAGTAGATATTGATCTCTTTTATCTCGTACTTACAAATTCTCACTTTATCCTCCCATTTCTTCTTTTTTT
The DNA here is from genome assembly GCA_014182715.1 of Eucalyptus cloeziana. NCBI lineage: Eukaryota > Viridiplantae > Streptophyta > Magnoliopsida > Myrtales > Myrtaceae > Eucalyptus > Eucalyptus cloeziana. The sequence continues at coordinate 58,749,878 of CM024641.1, read as the reverse complement.
TATTTTTTTAAATTATTTTTAAATTTGCTTTTTCTTTTTAATTCGAATTATATTTAATTTCTTTTCTTTTTTTTTTCTTTTTTTTTTCTTTTTCTTTTTTTTTTCTTTTTCTCTTCTTTCTTTCTTGATTAATTATCGGCCGTCGCTCGAACCTCGAGCTCGTTGATCCGGTGAGCCTCGAGCTCCGATGGCGGTCGTGGGCCATCGCCGTGGCCAGCAACCGACCAAGAAAGAAGGAGATGGAAAACAAAGAAAATGAAAAAAAAATAAAATGAAAAGAAAAAAAATTAAAAATAGAAAAAAAAAATTAAAAATAATAAAAAATGAATTTAAAAATATAAAATAAATGAAAAAGAGTATACCAAACAACGAAAAGTATTTTCCATTTTCACACTTCATTCGAATACCAAAAATAATTAGATTTTTTAAAAATGATTTCTTGGAAAATTTTGACCCATTTTAACCTCGAAAAACACAAATGGCGCGTTTGATAACATTTTATTTAAAAATTATTCTAAGAAGCGAGAAATAGAAAAAAGTGTTTACATTAAAGCGAACAATTTTTTAACAAAAACGCGTTTATAAAGCTTTGAGAATAAAAAAAAAATGAATTTAAACGTTTGGTAATTTTTGTGTTCTTTTTTGTTTCTTTTAATTTTTTAATATTTTTATTTTATTCGACGCTCATGGCGAGGTCGGTGACTAGCCAAAGAAAAAGAAAAAAAAAGAAAAAAAAAGGAGAGGAAAGAAAATTTGTTCTAAAAATGTTAAATAAGAAATACGTTTTTTCTTGTTTTTTTTTTTATTTCAAATATGTTAAAAAAATAGATTAAAAACGCAAACAAACGCATTTATGTTTTCTTTTTTTTTTTTTTGGAAACCCCAAAGGAAGAGGAGCATCAACCACCTGACTTGCGGCCACCCTTCCAACATGGAAGTGGAGGTGAGGCTCAAATCTCCACCTTGGTGACTTGAGCGTAAGTTTCAAGAGCAGGTTTCGACTCCCACGCTACGGGCGTCACGCTTACGTGTTTGAGATTGACCAAAAAAAAAAAAAAAGGCTGAGACCCACCACCACGGCGTCACACTTAATATCACTAAGCGGCTTCACGCTGAGATTTCAACCCGTCCTCTTCGCCGATGTAGCCTGCTCAACGCGCCACCACACGTGCAAAAGATTTATGTTCTATTTTTTTGTTCCCTGAAAAAAAAATAGACATTTTGTTTATAAAAAAAAAAAGAACATTAACAAACAGGCCGAAGTCTCTTCAACTACCCTTCGTCACCCACCTCCGCCGCTCGCCTCGAGCCCGCCTCCGCCGCTCGCCTCTAAGACGAATGAAGCAAGCATCTCGAAGTTCTGGGTTACTACAATCCCTTGCTCGGTATGCTCCCCCCTCTCTCTTTCCTCTTCTTTTCGTGTCTGGGTGACGGTGAAGCGATGTGGGTTCGTGGGTAGTGCTTGGAGTTCGTGGCGTGCGGGTTCGTTCGTCGAACGGTTGATTGAATGTGATTGGGTTGGCGAGAAAGAGCGCCCGTCGGGCGATATTCTTGGGTGGGTTCTATCGGGTTTCGTTGGGTGGGTAATGAGGGAAGTTTTGAGTATCTGGGTTAGGAGGTACGAGCGAGCTGCGTGCGATTGTTTGGATAGCGAAGGTCGGAGCTCGTTGACTGGGTGCCGAAACTGCGTGAATCTGGAAGAAGAGAAAGAAAAGAAGTGCGAATCTTTATTCTCTCCCCTTTGTTTCGATTCGCTTGCAGTTGAGGTTCTTAGTTATGTTCATCGGGTTGTTCGCGCATAGGTCAAATGTTTGATGAAATTCCCAAAGAAATTTGACTTCAAAGTTTCACCTCCTTTAAGTGTTCCTTTGGAAAACTGATGTCATTTTGTTATCTTGTGGTTTTTTATCTGGATCGTTATGTTTTTTATGATTGAAAGTCATTGCCTGAGAAGCAAAATTGGAGAATGAGGACCAAAGATTGATATCTTATTATAGTGACAAATAGCTATTAAAAATGCGAAAAGTTTTCTTAGTGGAACAAGTAATGGTGGTGTGAAAGTCGAGTATCATATGGTAGCAAAACCGAATTGTTGTGCTCTGCAAGGGCAGATTAGGTGGCGATATCGATCTCTGATATGTCAATTTTTTTCCTAAAGCTAGGTGTTTAGCATCAATCTGGCCAGCATTTGAATAAGGCCTCTGAAGGCCAAATTCAGATTGACCTCTCTTCAAAATGCAGAATTTATTTGATAGAGATGATGACAGGAACAAAGAAGAATCAAGTATCCTTTTAACTCATCTACATGAGTAGAAAATGATTAAGTCTGCAAATCTTCCAGCTGGAATAAAGTTTGTTTGATTGGGTCATGCAAAATCCCTAGTTGTTTTATAGATTTTTCAACAGATGATCTCAGAAAATCGCTTTAGATAAGAAAAGATGTGCATAGTCTAATTCTTCATAAATATTTCAATTTGTAGATTTTTTTTAACATTTTTTTTTATTTACTATTTTTTAATTTGATTTGAGGTTTTTATCCAATTAGCATATAGCTTAAAGTGAGCGCGGGTTTTTCTAGAATATTAATGGGTTTAAGCAATACGGGTCGGGTATAAGTTAGGTATGGGTTGGATTAGATGTGAGTAACTAGATTTATACTTCGGAATATGGGTCAAAACGAGTTAAATGGGTCAAATATGAGTCAACCCATATTCAACCCAACCCATACCCAACTCGACCCACCCATTTGACGGGTCTACCAAGAGGGAGCCTCCCATTCCAGGCTTGAAGTACGAGTGGGTTTTCCCGGTCTCTCTCTCTCTCTCTCTCTCTCTCTCTCTCTCTCTCCTCATCCCCTTTCTCTTCACTTGAGCACTTGCCATCATCTGACTGACGGGACTGCAGCTCTTCCATCTCCCTCGTTCCCCTGCCTCCCCCACCCCCCCCCCTCCTCCTCTCCCCCTTCTGTCCCTTCTGCCCTACGCTCAACACCCCTTCCTCACTGGTTGTTGCTCCAAGTCCTCATTGTCCCTATACTACTGGTTGTTTCCAAGCTGCCGGTCCAAGCGTCACTCCTTGAAACTGCACCAATAACCATCATCCGCCATCCTCGTAGTTTGCACCCCCCCCTGCCGCTGACAATCTGTTTTGCTGCAGCCGTTGCAGCCGCTCGCGGGTGTCGTTATCGCTCCGTTGGTGACAACGACTTTAGTTGAACCGGACTGAGCCGGCTGTTGTCTTTGACACCTCAAGGTGGCCACATTTCACCGGCACCTATTGTCGTCGAGGTAAAACCAAGTTTATATTTCTCCAGGTTCACTACAAATTGGCCACCACTTTGGTTCCTTGCCTCAATTGGATGTTTGAGTGTGTCTTTCTGTAACCAAATGTTGATTCATGAATTAGTTGCGGAATTAATAGAGGAATTGGATGAGGATTTGGTGCCAAGTCATCTAATCTAGACCATGAGGAATCCAGATTTCATCGTGAATGCATGATTTGTGATAAATTTCTGGCTTAAGTAGGCAAAACCATGTCAGTAGGTGATAGGATCCACGTACGTTTGTCCGGTGTCCACATGTCGATCTTGAAGGTTGAATGAGATTTTGGATACGTGTTCCACGCATTCAAGTCATGTTAGTTTGCTAGTTATTGCATTTTCACCACATGTTACATTTACATGGACACTCGTGTGTAGTTGCCTCATACATGCTCATAGTAATAGTTTGGAAGGCAGAAATGCAAGGAATATGGACCTTTTCATTGAAGGCAAGCTTGATAAGAAGAGCAGATCTGAAACACATCTGTTTAGCAAATGCCCGACTTGTGGTGTTTTCACGCTTTACATCTGACACACAAACGGAAGAACATGGATATGATAGCACAATGATTTCTGATATTCAGAAAGTAAAAGGTAGAAGTGCAGCTGGCTCCTGGTCTTTGTGCGTTGCAGATGACACTGCATATGATGTTGCGAAGCTGGTATGTGTCCCACAGTATGTTGTGCTCTTTTTATTGCTATGACTGACATTGTTATTGAGTAGCAATAATGTGGACCAGATTTGTCACATCCTTATAGATGTCACATCATATTGCTGCGGCCTTGGTTTTGAAGTCCAGAGAACTGAAGTCTATTGCAGGAACTGTAACCAATACAGGTAAAAGTTTTCTTTTCTTCCACATGTAAGAATTTGTATGACATGAGTGTTGGTCATCAATAGGAAAAGCATCACTCATTTTTTCCTTTCGGTGGAGCATAGTTTCAAAGATCACTCTAGATAAGGAAGTAGGATTCCGGTGAACAACTAATAAAAACACAGCAGCATGTTTTATTATTCCATCTTTATGTTCATTTAGCATGATGAAATTCTGATAGAAGCTCTTCAGGGATTTAATTTTAATTTACATGATACTTCTGATTTCTTTCGTCTGCCTTCGCAGTTAGGGTTCTTCAATAATTTGCTATTTGTTTTTAACCATCATGATAGAATGAGGTGTCTATATAATCGTGTGTGATTGTATGGATTGGCAGTCTCTTAGTTCAGAAATTGTAGGGAATTCCTTTTGGTCCTTATACTGGGCACATTACAGCCTTTCGGCCACTAAGCATGGCGCACCCTTAAGTTTTATTTATGTTAAGCCCGACGTGTTGCCTCTATTGTGCAGCAACTTATTAAGGATTAAGGAGATTCTTTTGACACTGCCAATATTAGCCTTACACAGTTTAGTAATTCCAATGCAAATATTTGTATTGGGAATAATCATTAACAAAAACTAACTATTTTTTTTTTTTTTTTAACTTGAGAGAAATATTGCACAGTGCTAGTGCATTGCAGTTAGCTAAATAGTCAGCTGAGCTTGTAATTCTATCTCAGTTTATCTATATGCTCTATATACTTCACATGAATTTGGACACCGTGATGGGGTCTCCTAGCACTGATCTACTGTAACAATTCTGTACTTGTAATAGTGTGATCTCTTATGATGGTTGCATCCTCTCAAATTATATAAAAAGCTTTAGAAAAACTATCTTCTTGTGTTCTCCATGTCTGATTGTCAACATCTATGTGGCTTCTCAGGGTCAATGCTTAGCAGCGGCTTTGTCAATGCCTATTTGAATTCAAAGTCTCTTAAATTTTCTCATTCCACCAGAGGTTTTTGCACCCTTGTCAATGATGAGTCACTACATACTAGCCCACACGGATGTGAGAAGGGTTCATTCTGAGAAGGTTAACCTTATAAAAGGCAAAGTTCAACCAGTAGACTTTACCAAAGTTGATATTAATGATCTTCCAACTGTTATCATCATCGGACGACCAAATGTAGGCAAGTCTGCATTGTTCAACCGGTAGGTTTGACTTTACTAGCTCTGTGTCAATCAATGCAACAAGTATTGTTGTATTGGCAAGTTTTGACAAATTATTTCCCTATATTAATTACTTAGGTATTGTGTAGTTTGATTCGGAGGAGGGAGGCTCTCGTGTATAACACTCCAGAGGACCATGTGACAAGAGATATACGAGGAAGGCATTGCCAAGTTGAGTGATCTAAGATTTAGAGTGTTGGACTCTGCTGGTTTGGAGATGGCTGCATCTTCTGGCTCAATCCTGGACAGAACTGCAACGATGATTGCAAAGGTTCTTGCTAGGTCCCAGTTTGCCATCTTTCTGATAGATGCTAGGTGAGCTCTTACTTGCATCTGTCTATTCTGTACGACCCTCCTATGGTCTTTTACGTACAGCAGAGACACTATGGGAAGATTATTAAGGGTAGAGGTAAAATCGCCTAGAACATCTACTTGGGATGTATAATTGCGTCCTTGCAAATATCTAAAGTCATTTGTTCACAAGTTGTGTACTTCCCAGTTTGGAGTATGGAAAGATATCTCAGTGTTACTTCCCATAGTTGGTTTCGCTTTGTCAGTTTCCTCATGTTCGTAATGCACATGACTTCGTTTGTTAACGAGATTTGTTCTGATTAACAGAGTTGGTTTGCACCCTTTGGATTTGGAAGTTGGGAGGTGGCTGCGGAAACATGCGCCTGGGATGAAACCTATAGTTGTAATGAATAAAGCGGAATCACTAGATGATGATAATGGCTCTCTTGCTGTTGTAGCTGCAGAAGCCAGCAGACTGGGGTTTGGTGATCCTATTGCCATATCTGCCGAGACTGGTTTAGGCATGGCAGAACTATATCTAGCTCTTAGGCCTCTCCTTGAGGATTGTATGATTGATGTTCTGAATGGTAAGAGTTGCTTGATGTATTCATGAAAACTTATATTTTTGTTGTAGAGTATGAGGCTCTGTTTGCGCCGTACCTATGGGAAAACTACACGAGTCCAAAACCTTATGTACAGATTGCAGTCGAGTCATAAACCTCTCTCTCTCTCTCTCTCTCTCTCTCTCTCTCTCTCTCTCTCTCTCTAGCCAGTATCAAAGGAGTTCTTCAAATGAAATCTCTCCTGATTTCTCATTTGCCTTTCCTTATAATCAATTACTGCGCTTCACCTTCATCTATCTGATACCTTAAGTTTTCAGATTAGTAGGCCTTGGTTCCACAATTCGCACAACCTAATTACCTTTTTTTTTCTATTCTAGACAGTAACAATGCTTCTAATGAGGAAAGTTGTTCCAAATCCAATGAGGTTGATGAGTCTAAGTTGCCTCTCCAGCTTGCAATAGTTGGGAGACCTAATGTTGGAAAGTCTACATTGTTGAATACTTTGTTACAAGAAGATCGCGTTCTGGTTGGTCCAGAAGCTGGTCTAACAAGAGATTCAATTAGAGCTCATTTTCAATTTCAAGGCAGAACTATCTATTTGGTAAGTGTGAACATTTTTATCATCACCTTTGGTCAAAGGTTTTAAGGTTGCATAAGTTTGGGACATTATATAGAATAAGCATGGCTATTTGGTTGGTGTGCTGACTTGCTTTCTTGCCTTATTGCTTTCTTTGAAAATTTTGGTGGCTATGTTAGCAGCGAGAATTTCTCTCTTTATGTCTCTCTCTCCCCTCTCCCCCAACTGCATGTGCAAATGTGCAACTGAAAAAGTTCCCGCCTGGGTTATTGCCTTTTCAGACTGCTTGTCTTGATATGAACTACTCTCCATGTCTCCATCCTTTACAATCCACTATACTTCAACCTGATCTACTTGACTGAACCAGTTATATCCAGGTTGGTTCATGTATAAACTTTCAGGTTGAGATTTCTGTTGGGATTGGAAGTTTCCCAGCCCTAACCATTAGAGGATTTATACCCGCTACAATGTTTGTTGAACTGTCCGTGCCCTTGTTTGGTGATAAATATGCTGTTCATCCAGCGTTCTATCAAATGAGTAGTATTAGCGAAATAAAGCTTTTCAGTGTCTTTGCTCGGAATGAATTTATTTTATTGGCCCTTATTTATTGTAAGAATTTCTGTTAACTCTAAATGTGATTATCGTCTTTACTGTTGTTTTTTGACCTTTGATTCTAACATGAACTATCTTCTAGGTTGACACAGCAGGCTGGTTGCAAAGGACAAAGCAAGAAAAAGGACCATCTTCCTTGAGCATCGTACAGTCCAGAAAGAATCTTATGCGTGCTCATGTGGTAGCTTTAGTCCTCGATGCAGAAGAGGTTCGTTATAATATACTTTACTGTGCACTTCATCCAACTGTGACATTTTAAGTTCAAATTATGACTTCGTGCAAATAATTTAACAAAGGGATGCTTATCCAATAGCAGAGATTTTAGCTGAGGGATGATTAGAGCAATTTGTTAGTTATTGTATTTGATGCCTCGATTAATAGATTCGATTGTTGAAACTACTCTGGATGCATTTTTTGCCTCTACCTTGTTAGATTGCTGGAGCACAACGAAGCATGAAGCATGCTGAAGTGGTCATAGCCAGACAAGCTGTAGAAGAAGGACGCGGCTTGGTTGTGATTGTCAACAAGATGGATGTCCTTAGAAGGAAGAAGAACTCGATGTTATATGAAGAGGTGATGAAAGCTGTTCCAGAAGAAATCCAGACTTTGATTCCCCAGGTTTGCCTTTCTTATAAATGTCCCTCCTGTGATACTCCTTTTTCTTCACAAGCATCTTATGGGATGGCTAGTTATGCTATTTTCAGTTCTCCTTTCTAGTATCCCTTTTCCTCTGTCTGCAGGTGTTGTTATAGATTTCTACATGATGAAAAAAAGATTCACTCGTAAGAATATTTCCTACGGGACTTTGTGCCTTGTTTCTGCCCATCTCTTGAGCTTCTTTAATTAAATTATATTGATCCAAGCATTGCAAACTGAGAACTGTTTCATACCTAAAATGTATCTGCCATTTTTTATGGAACTATTCTAATGCTTTTATCGTGACTAGAAGATTCTTCATGCTGTGCCTGCTTTTGGTCATCCTGTCCTGAAGATTGGTGATTATATAATCTATTTACTGGACTTTGAACAATGCAATATCAGACGTGTCTCTTACTAGTTAGGTCGTGAGGACAAAACTTAGAGCTTTACCTATCAAAAAGTGGTTTCCGATGGAGACATGCCTTTCTTGTGCGGCCTGTTGCCCCTATTCTCGTATACACAAAATTCTGTTGAAAGATTTCTCTAGAAATTAGATTGATAGTTTGCTACAATTTAGAACTCTGTGGATCCATGAACTTATGTGAGCAGTTGGAAAATCAAGAGGTCAAAAGGTAAGTTGGTATTTTTGGCATAGATTGCAGTACCAGTAACTCTTGTGAAATCAAACAAGATGTCCTTATTAGTAGACTAATGTTGCACGGCCCATAATGAAACATGGTTTGATGCCTTCTCATGTTTTTAAGTAAGTGAGGAACTTGGCTGGAGTCATTGACATGGCTTTTTAACAGGTGAAGTCTATACCTGTCGTTTTCATATCTGCTTTAGAGGGTAGGGGCAGGATGGCTGTCATACACCAGGTCATTGATACGTATGAGAAATGGTGTCTAAGACTGCCAACAGCTCGTCTTAACCATTGGTTGCATAAGGTTAGTCTTCTATAACGCTTGGTCTTCTCTAGTTCTTCCAACAATTGACTTGTTTGTACCACTAGCCAGTAGCCAAGTGCATGTTGGAGTATTTGATTGCCATAATGCATTTTACATCGACTCTCTCTCTCTCTCTCTCTCTAGGTTATGAGCAGGCACTCTTGGAAAAATCAGGCTGCCCAGCCCAAGATCAAGTACTTCACTCAGGTGAAAGCTAGGCCACCCACTTTTGTCGCCTTTGTCAGTGGGAAGATACAGCTCTCGAACACGGACATCAGATTTTTAACAAGGTCGTTGGAGGAAGACTTTGAATTAGGTGGAATTCCGATCAGGATCATACAACGGTCATTTTTAAAAAGAGATGGCTCTAGCTGTAGAATTAGTAGCCAATCGTCAAGCAAAATGGCAGAAAGAATCTCGTCTGATAAGAGGGCAGCTGCTGTTTAGGAATAACTATCTTAGTTTGAGAATGTTGTGGATATTTGAAGTTAGCACCTACCTTTATTGGGTAAAAGGAGATAACGTAAGGAGGTGCCAGAATAGAAGGTGAAAAGAAATGCTTTGTAATCTTACTGGCTGGTGGACTTGATCTTCGAAGACAATAGCCATATGTACAGAATTTTGTCAGATAACATGAAAGGAATTTTGTTGGGATATCGGTTGATTCAGCTTTTGAGCAGCGCATAGGATGTTGGCCGATACCCTGCACTTGCTTTTGTTTCAAGTTGCATCCCATGGTGCCCAATGTACTCGTGATTACTTCCCCGCATTACAATCTCCGGATCGTGCAGAATTTGATCCATCCTTATATAAGCTGTCTACTTGATTGAAATTCATTTTTTAACAATTGACAAACTATTTTAAATTTTGTGATAGCATTCTCTAGACTGGTCGAGGATAAACTTCTAACTAGACCATGTCAAATTGACAGGCATTATTCTCTAGTTTTTAGTGTCATGCTCAAGTAGAAAATTCTTTAAGCAAATATCTCGCGGAGACTACAATAAATATTGGGCCGTTGCTGATTATACTCCAATTGCCAGTTCGAATTTGAGAAGTTATGGGTAGGTAGCTATTTTGTCTTGTCTTATTGAGCAGCAGATGTAAGTGGGTATTTCTGTCAGCGTCAGTTAATCAGTTTAACGATCAGTTGAGCCTATGATCTCTGTAACAGAAAATGGCATCAGGCCCTTCATAGTTTTGTACAGAAAAACGAAAAGGCATAAATCAGTTTAGGACATATCAATATTATGAAGATAATGGAACCACAAGTGCTCAAAAAATCTGTAACACTATGCTTTTGCCTTCGGAAGAAAAAATTAGTCAGTCTGCATTGTCCTGGGCATTTGCATTGAAGCGTTCAGCATCCTCGCCTCTATCACCATCTTCTCCACCATAATTAACCCAAGGCAATATCGACTCAAATAGGACAGCTAAAGCACTCCTGTCGGCCACATTGCGGACTGCGTGTGCACCACCAGCTGGATTGGCAGCTTGGTCCTGAACAAGAACTCCACCTCCTATCCCCGGTTCACCCATAAATTGTTGCATATTTTCAGGAGAAATTGATGCCACGGAATCAGAAAAATCAGAAACCAAGAGATGGCTGTACCTGCGTCCCCAAAAGGGAGGGAAAAAGGGTAGAGAGAAGCCACGCTTGTCAATAACTAGCAACAACACACACGTCACACGTAACAAGATACTCAAAACTCTGCTAATCAATGAACAAACCATAAAAGAGAGGAAAACAAAATCCAAAGTTCTATATAGTATTTGACCCTAACCGCATGCATCTTAGCATATTCCTTAATGAACCAAGCATTCATCGTCCCATTCGGTGATTGCAATATTATCAAAACTAAGGATAGAAAAGTAATTAGCACAAGCCCCAAATAAAAGGCTTACTCATTTTTGGTAGATGCAAAAGCTTCTTTCCTCACACATGCCCAGTCCTCTGCATCACTTCTATTAGTTTCTATTGTTTCAATAACCAGCTCCACAGTGTCCCTCAGCAACTTTTGCAGACCAGGGAATCTCCATATAAGATAATTCCTCTCTATGTATATATTAATAAGGTGCTCCAGGGACGGTATTTCCATATGCTCTGATCGAAAGAACCAATGTTTGACTGTTTTTAACCAGAACTGGTCCTTCAGAGGAACCTTTGTCACCAATTTCTTCAATACTGATGGATGTAGCATAAGTGCCTGCTTCAGAAGATCAACTGATGACGCCTTTGCATCATTATCATGCACATCTTTTTGAAGATCCTCTTGCTCAAGATAGAAGCGGCAGATGGCAAGAGAGAATGAAAAATTTGGAAACAACCATAAAGAGTTGTCACTTTTATATTTTTCAGAGAAGTCTTCTAACCATGAATATTCTTCTGCCCTCAGGGCAAAGTAGTCAACACAGAACATAGCCCCCATTGGATCATCTATGTCCAATGAAAGCAGTAGCTTGCAAACTTCTAATGCAGACCGATGACAGCCTCGCCTTTCCAAATTGTTCATGTGTATGAAAAGTGTCTTAAATAGAGGTCGGTTTGTCTCATGGTTGTATTTCAATTGGATATTACCCTGCCATGGAGGAAACAGAGGATGCCATGCACATTCCAGGGCATATAAGCACTTGCCAATGGCATCTGCTGCCATCTGATGCTCACCAACAATTTTAAAGTATTCAGCAATTGTCAAAAGTGAGTCCAAGTGATATGGATGGTATAACAGAACACTTGCTACTGCATTAAAATCATGAATAGCTTTGGCAGCTTCGAATGCCCTCTGAGCTTGAACATAAGACGATGAATGGACATATCTGTTACACATTTAAGTATTGAAGAACGTCAGCGCTTAGTGTGCAAAAAAATACAAACAAGCTAAAAGATGGAATATACAGCCAAACTCCTGGTAAATTGTGAACTAAAAGAAGCATACAGCACATGTTGGCAAATATTCCAGCCATATCTATGGAACTCCTCCCAGTCCATCTAAACATGACTGAAGGAAAGAGTTAATAAGTTGATTCAGTAAAACGTGAAAAGATCTCCTACATCAAAGAAAGATATCGAGCGTCCTTAATGTGTACATCCACTTTAGTGTCCCCACATATAATTGCTTGTGGAGGATACACAGAGAGCTTGCTTCACTATGTACAGAGCCCAAACAGCAAAATGAACCGACTACATTAACCACATTAGTTATATCAAAACATCTTTTCTTCAGAATCAGGCATTTAATCATGAAGGAGTTCAGTAGTCATGCATCAACGACATCTTTGGGTAACTGGCTTTAGAGTAATGTTATAGAGTCCAGACAATGAACGACTTAAATAAGGACAGATGCAAAGGTGAGTTCACATATGGTTTCACATGCATTGCTACCATACCGTCAAGAGACTATTGAATGAATTGCAAATTGAAAAACCTCCCTTGTTGAGCAGAAATTCAACACGACCCTTGTCCCATAGGTATTATTCAATGACAACCACTTGATGAGGTGAATCTCAAACTCATACACCCTGAAATTGTGTGCTACAAGTTAGGGCTTTGGTTCTCACAATCTCATCTGCTCTGCTAGTATGAACATCACCAGTGCCCCTGCTCAAGTGGTGTGCATAATGGCACATTAATGGGAGGTTCTTAAAGTCACCCACCCTGATGGATGCAACCATCCTGAGATGCTGCCTAACCAAACCAAGATGCTCAAGGGATAAGCCTTTACACTGCTTAGATCCATGACTCTAAAATCACAAATACTGAACACTGACCAAAGTCGATGTACACCTTGCCATAGGAAGATTACTCAAATTTGAAAATTAAGCATGGGCCACCAAGCATTTATCATTGTGATAGAAATATTCCCGATTTTTATGGGTATTAAATTCCCTCGATCCTAGGGGCAAAATTGCAGCCTCCAATCACTTTAAGAAGCAGATTCTCATTATGAATAACCTCATTGTCTCCAAAAGAACCAGATGCACAGCAAAACCAGGGAAAACATTACCGAGAAAAACTGAAACATGATCCTTACCTAAGGTGGTTGTGCCCGTCCCTTGCTTCCAACACCTCCATGGACAAGGATGCATCCCAGCGAGGCCAATGGTCCAATGGAGTGACAAGTATTGTCTTTCTCGAATTATGGTTTCCACGTCTTCCCCCACGTGTGTGTCTAGAACTGCCAACTTGACTACTTTCAAATGACTTTACAACCTTAGACCCAAAAATTCGTCGCAGCTCCATTTCAGCATTTAGGTACTTTTGATTCACTTGTAATACAGAAACTGCTTGTTCCTTTATATCACTGTGATGATCTCTTCTGTGATCATTTTCATTTTTCACATCTATCAATAAATTTTCCAGAATCTGGTCAAAGTCGAGGACTTTTTAATTTCATTGTGGTGTGAAGATTCCTTCTTTTCTCTCTTTTTCTTCTTTTTCCTTGGTTTATGGTTGGATGATGAAACCACCTCAAGAGTGCTTCCTAGCAGAGTTTTCTCCTGTTCCTTAGAGTTTCCTCTTGATTGTGCATCAACTGCAGCAGATTGAAAGTCCTGCAGGTAGAGCACTCTTATTAACAGATAAAATGTTTGCGAACAGGATGATATGAACAAATATAAAATAGAACTTTATCACACTCAGAAAGCACGCAATATAGATCAGACCAAACTCAAGGAGGAGTTAAGGTTGAATCTCCACAAAATTATAACATAACTGCAATGAAGAAATAACTGAAATAGCAAGTTCCGCACAATCCAATCATCTGTGACTCACAGACTTCACCTTATAAAGACTCTACAGGTTGTCTCAGAAAGCACACTCAGACAGCACACAACATAGATTAGACCAAACAAGCAGGAGTTAAGGATGAATCTCCACAAAAATATAACATAACTGCAATGAGGAAAAAGGTGAAATAGCAAGTTCAATACAAGCCTATCATCTCTGACTTATCAGACTTCTCACCTTATAAAGGCTCTACAGGTTGTCTCAGAAAGCTCTCTCAGACAGCACACGATATAGATCAGACCAAACTTAAGCAGAAGTTAAGGATGAATCTCAATAAAATTACCACATAACTGCAATGAGGAAATAAGTGAAATAGTAAACTCCACACAAGCCTATCATCTGTGACTTATCAGACTTCACCTCATAAAGACTCTACAGGTTGTCTCCGACAACTGTAGCTAAATTGATGATTAGTTACTAAGTCTTCAATTGGTACACATTGAAATGTCTTAGATAGCATCAGTAACTAAATGGTGTTTTTACCAACACTATTAATAGATGTTGAAAATTCTTCAAGGCAGACAGTAACAGAGGCTGGAGCTAAATGCATATGACCATGATATCCAAATAATACTGCCCCATCCATGTTTATCAGATCACATATGATAACTAATTGTGCTTATTAAAGTCCTCAGATACACATGGGCACCCATGCAAACTTGGCACTTTGCATGACATGCAAATTTAATCCTTAACCAAGATTGTGGTCATGTGTGAAGATAAATATCAGAAGAACAAATAGAAGCATTTTCGACTTCTATGGTGTTCAGATAATCATAAAGTACACACTAGAATGGATTAAGGCCTAGAACAACATAATACTGATAAATAAAAGACGGTCATCTGAATACTTGGTTTGTCGATAACAGATGAAGTCATCATGTTGATTTACCTTCAGATATTTATCATAAAACCTGATAAAAATCCCCATAAAAACCAAAACTGCCTCGCAAGCGCCACAAGATGAGGAACTCACGAAACACAGCATGGGGACAATATAAGTCCCATAAATTAGAACATTGAACTTTTGAGTTTTCCACACAATCAATTCAACTGATTTGAATGCATAAAAAGATCAATCAGCATGTAACCAAACCCATCCATCTACCTAGCCTGATAAAGAACCCACCGAGTTACCTCACTAGAATAGCATGAAACAAAGAAAAAGATAGATGCATGTCTTCTTTGCCAACTCGCTGCCTAACCCGGTTATGTAAGTGAAACACTAAGTTTGCTTTCACATCTTTCTTCTACCTAGAATGCATCCTTTGCCCCCCACCATTGGATGAATTCCGCAAACCCAAACTTGCTGCCAGCACAATCACTCTAATCTAGCACATCTTCATAAGCAATTAATTCTCTCTTCATCGAGTTTATCTTGACAACTGAAATCGCATCAAAGCACAGTTACAATACATCCGAGATGAGAAACTTGGCATCACGCTAGTTCTAGGGACAAATGAAGTTCAAAGATTCGCCAAAAAGAGGCCCGACCAATACAGGGACATTGTCAATTTATCTTTTTGCGTATAAAATGAATCGACTTTCCTCCCCGATTGCGCCAGTGACAAGAGAAATTGCAAGCGGGGTGCATCCAATTAGACTTTCCGGGTGGCTTTGAAGTTTTACGCAATAACAACAGGGAATTTGATCATATGGGGAAAAGAAAAGCAAAGCGAACGGGGAATAAGGGGTCGAACCGATTCAGGGACGGCTTGGTCGTCACTTTCGTCGTTGTCCTCGTTGCCGAGGAGGTCGAAGGGGTTCTTCTTAGAATCGGGAGAGTGGGAATCACGGTCCTCATCCTCCGACGATGGCGGCTGCAGCTGCTGCTGCGCTTCTTGCTCTTTCAGGATTTTCTTCAGCAACCTGCCCGACATCCTCTCTCACCTCCGCTCCCAAATCCTGCCGCCACCGCCCACAAAACCAACGAAGGTCGAAGAAAACAGAGCCAAAGGCGGTCTACGATCGCAATCCTTGGTGGGTGTCGAAAAATGGTACGATGATTCTCGGACTCGTGATGGGTCGGACGCTCGCAATATCATCGTTTTTATTGCGGTGCATTGAAGCCCACCAAAATCTTCTCCTCTTTAGAACCCGTGGATTTCTCGGGTATTCCCATCACTTAAATCATTTATGATCAATTGCACTCATAGTTTATGAAAGGAATAAGCGTATCAAAGTCTTAAATTTATCGTGAGAATATAATTTAGTCATAAAACTTTTAAAAAGTATAATCAAATTTTAAATTTAATCAAATTAGAACAATTATGACAATAATACAGCACTCATTCGACTGTTCGAGGTGAATTAGAGTTAGGGAAGGCTTGGATCGAAGTTGCTCAAGGAAGTCCCTCATTCATGTGGTGTATTTTGCCTCTTTTCTTTTATAAAAATTAGCTTTTTATTTTTTTAATTTTTAATCATTTTTCTTTTTAAATTTTTTTTCCAAATTTTGGTTTTTTTTTTTAATTTGGCCTTGGTGAAGATCACATTGGTACTACGTGTTACAAGAAAGTAAAATAAAAAAATAAAAAATACACTTTATGGATTTGATTATATCAATTCGATAAATTTTAAAATTTGATTGTACTTTTTTATATCAATTTGATTGTAAGTTGGCAACAATTTTTAGATATATTAATTCACTCATACCTTCTCAAAAGTAGGTATAGCTCACTGTCTAGACTTTTTGTCATTTTTTTCTCAATGGTAATTAAAAAATCAACCAAAGACATATCACTTGTGCTATTCCATATATATTCAAAGAAAAAAAAAATTCAGGTTAATTTTATCAAATTCGTATAATACCCCAAACTTTTCTACATTTCACCAATACTCCCAAACGCATATTCGTGATTCAAGAATACCTTCAGTCACCATTTCATCCAGAAAGGCAATTTAAATTTTTTATCGGTGTCGTCCACACATGTTGCAACGGGATTTTTAAAGGCCATTATTGATGAAATGTGTTTTTAAATGATTTGGGGTATTGGAATGAAAAAAAAAAAAAAAGCTTAGATATTAGTGCCCGATCAAAAAAATATATTAGGGTTTTTTATGAAAATTTTCCTTTTCTTTTTTTTATGGGACAATATCACTAATTGTCTCTTTCCATTTTCTTCAAAATTGAAAATAATCGTTGTATTTTTTTGTCATTTAAAATTTTTCACATTCTTTTTAATGACAATTTTTGCTAATACGGACTGTTTTTTGATTGACCGGAGCTATTTTTCTTTTGGACGTCCCCATTGGTATTTGGGAGGAGCAAATTTAACTGGATAGCATATCTTTTTAAAAAGAGTGTGGACTGTTTTAAACGAGGAAAAGGGCGCCTGAACTCAGATTCCGAGCAAAACTATACATGTCAACTAATGGCTTTGCACTTCTTTGTTTCTTTTATTCGAATTGACGGAAAAGGACGAAGAAGGGGTAACAGGAAGTTAGCCACTCCAGAACTTGCAGAACAGAATTCATTAAGTCTAAAACGGACAAATCCCCAGATTTACGGGAGCATAACAAGTATCAAGTTTGCATATTCATGCCGACATTACATTGATAAAAATGCTGAATCATTTGGTGATATTGTCAATGTATAAGTACAAGTCATTAAGAAAAGCATTAGTAAATTATGACAGGATGGAATGGGGATAGCATTGCCTCGATTTGCATTGCCTTGTACCTCCCTGGCGGTTCTTGAACTCTCTTCCTCAAGATCCAAAGGACTCTTTTTGAGTTGTATTCTTCTAATTGAAGTCAGAAAGCAGATGTACAATCTGCATGTGCTCAATATCATCTCCACTAGGAAACAGCAATCCTGAGAGGATAACATGGTCCACTGGTATGCAAGCCATCAGAAGTGAGAGGATTTGGAACCCTGGCCATTCTATCTTGCAGATTCAGCAAGGGAAAGGCGAAGCAAGTTGGCGGTGGAGGAAAATCCCACCACAACAGGAGAGCTATCATGGCAAACTTTGGAAAGGGGAACGAGCAAATACTACGTCCAATACTTGATATTTGCTTTGCCAGGTTGACCTCTTTTTGCCCTTCTGCTTGTATTTGAAGAAGCTAAAAGCCTGAATCCGGATAGCCCCACTCGGGCCTCATGTTAGATGGCAACTTTCAAGTTAACTAAGAGAATCGTATTCGACATGTTTCAAATCATTTTAATGTTTGGAACATTATATACTATTAGTAAATCATCTTTCATATTGATTTCTCACATTATATTTTCATATATTTAATGTTCTAAGTTAATTAGAAACAATTGCGTTCAACGTCAAACAGCTCGTTTTGAAAAAAGTTTGGCCCCTAAGTTAGTCACCTGCAGGATGTTCGTAAATCTCCTGTTCTTTCATTCTACTAAATATCAGAAAAAGGAAAGAACAAATATCATGCGGACATCTTGATACCTCTCCGATGGCTAGTAAGTAATATTGTAGACAAGGATAAGCTCTGCTATTTAAATTAAAGGAAAGAAAAAGAGAAGCCAAAAGGGCAACGCCGAGAAAGTAGTACTACACTTTCAATTCTTTAGATCCTGCAGGTAAGAAGGGCTCCCACCATCCGTATTCATACTTTGGATATGGCGCCACCCAATTTGCCGGCTTCTCAAACTCTACTTGGGTGGGATTAGAAGCCAATGCTTCTTCTAAGCTATCTGCCTCATAGCTATCAGCCAACACTCTATCCAGCCTCAACTTCATGAACCTGTTATACGGCTAACTTATGTTAGATGAAGCAACTAGTACTGGCATGTAAATCACATGTGTAAAACTATGGAAAAACAAAATGATGTATTACATAGGTGAGAGATAAGAAAAATGATATATAGGCAGTGCTTTCAGAATCCAACCCAAAGGATATGGAATTTGATAATCAACATGAAGACAGCAAGCAATGATATAGAGATGATTATTCTATATGATTCACGCTGAAGACCATTATATGCAACCATCCGTGATTGATGTATGACCAGGACCATAAGAATCAAGCTTGCCACCTTACCAGGTTACATTAAGGAATGCCAATTAAGAATATCTTTCAGCTCAAAAGAAGAATAGCAGTGCCAATAGAGACATCTGCTATATATCTAAAAAGAAGAAGCATATACAATCATATTACTCCTTGAGAGTCCTCAGCACAATGCAGCGAACAATCTGAACATGCCATGCTAAAATTACAAAATGCATATCCAGTATATATAACAATAGATAATGTCATAAAAACAACATTTTGGGTGGACCATGTTAACTGCCATCATCCAAACGATCACCTTACTGAAACTGTTCTATGGATGTGCTAGTCAGTCTAGGATACTACCTCTAGATGACGTTCATATCAAGGGAGTTCAAGGGCTCGATTCATAATCAACAAGCAATGAACCCATTGTATCATTATTCTACAAAAGAAGAATAGGATTTGAAAATCAGGGGTGGGCAATGAGCCATATATGTACACTGCTTGGACAACAAATCATTGATAATTAGAATACAAACGATGCTCACTCCAAATGATGTCCACATCAAAAGAGTTTCATAGATTCAACATGTAATCATCAAGGCATTTTTCTTGCAGAAAAAGACATTGATTTGAAAATGGAGGTAACCCCTAGGCAATGACTCACAACTCTACAGCAAGTCAACAATGGATCAGGGACAGGCAAATCGGTACAAGCTACCTCTACATGCCACAGCGTTTGCATGAGAAGAGTGCAAGGACTCAATATATGATAATCGACAGGACAAAAAGGCAGTCAAATTTCTCGTAACTCCAACCAAGTTCCAAAATGGGGCGAGCACGGATTATTACTATGGCAGCTTTTCCAATATAGAAGGAAAGGAATTCAATTCGGTTGCTCCTTCATTTCATTTCGCCATGTTTGGCTGCAATGAAGTTGATGAAATCGGGGGTTCCTGGATACCAAGTTCTTATAATATTCAGATTCCAGGAACCTTATCCCAGAAAGGTAGGAATTTCGCAATTCAAAGTTGAGAATGAACTCACGTGATCCAGTTAGCATTGGTGGAGACAAGAGCGACAGCGGGCCGGCGCAATCGTTTGGTGATATTGGGGAAGTTGTCGAGGAACTTGGGCTCGATGACAAGCCAGAAGTCCTGCTCCTTGTTGCGCTCGCTGTAGTTGCGGAGGCGCTCGAAGAGAAGCTCCTGGAAGTGCTCCTCCTCGTCCAGCATGAATTTCGCATTCGCGACCACGAAGTGGTACTTGTTGCTCTTGATTCGGACGGCTGCTAGTGCAGAGTAAGAGACGATGAACAAGTCACGATTTTGATCCCGACCCATCAAAACAAGGATGGGGAAGGCGAAGGGGAAGATACCTGGGTCGGGCTGATCTGATTGGAGGACTCGGTGGCGGCCACGGCCGTCACAAAAGGAGGAGAAGGTGGAGGAGAAGTTAGAGAAGAGGAGTGCTTTCGGAGGCCGCAATGGCGAGGAGGAGGAGGAAGGGGACAAGTCCACATGGTGACATTTGTATGACCACGCATCGACGTTCCAGCTACAGGACTACCCAAGAGGGTAGCTGCAGAGCCAAGAAGGCCACCACCACCACTCGACATCGCCATACCTCTCTCTCTCTCTCTCTCTCTCGCTCGCTCTCCCCTCTGTGCTTAGTCTAGACGTCGACGATGTCGATGAAGAAGAGTGGCGAGCCTTATCTATTTATCGCTTATCTCTCTCTCTCTCTCTGCCAATTTCCCCGATCTACTAAACCATCAGCGCCCCCTGTTTTCGACTTTGACACTTTTGTCCTTTTGGTTAAGTGACCCTACTTCTATTTTTTAGAAGGGAAAAGACCACAAAAACTCCAAACTTTACCCAAAGTGATAGATCTACTCTAATTTTTTTTTTGTGACGTAAAAAACCCTGAACTTTATCAACCGTAACATCATTTTTGCCAACCATGACAAGGGCCGCCCGACCCAGGCGAGGGTGACCATCGCCCGACGCCGCCAAGGGAAGCCCTCGCCGGACGCCGGCTTCCCTCCGCTAATGAGGGAGGGCTGGTGGAGGGAAGAGAGAAGAAAAAAAATTAAAAAGTAAAAAGATCAAAATGTCCTCTAATTTTGGGGTAAATGTGTCACACTACAGAAGTTCAGGGTTTTTTATGTCACAAACAAAAGTTTTTGGTAAATGTGTCATAATTAGCAAAATTGAGGTTTTTCACGTCAAAAAAAAAAATTTAGGGTAAATCTGTCACTTTGAATAAAGTTTGGGGTTTTTCGTTTTTTCCCTTTTAAACAATTTCTATTTTGAAATGATTCTTTTTTATTTTGTTCTCAAGAATAATTTCTAAATATTTGAAGACATTTGATAATTACGAAATTTTTATTTCCAAAATAAAAACGTGAGACCGGGACTTGCAATGGCCAAGCGAGCTTCTCATAAGCTTGCTAGACCTCCCCTACCGGTCGTCGACGATGGCAACTAGCAATGAGTGGTGACAGGCTAAGAGGAAGAAGAAGAGAAGGAGAAAAGAATAAAAAAAAGAAAAGAAAAAAAATTGGGCTTGATTTTAGAATTGTTTCCGAAAATAAAAACTTACCAAACGAATTTCTATTCTTTTTTATTCTCGAAAACAAAATAATAGAATAATTATTATTTTTTTGGTTTTTTTTTTTGATCATCATACGCTAATCGGTTGAATAATTACTATTTGACAAGTTAACAAACAGAACAAATAGAACCTTAATGGGTCGCCTTCGTCTTGATGATTTGGACAATAAATTTTGCTCCCGCGCAGGGCCAACATGGAATTCCCCTTTCAAAACTCATGTGGCGAAATTTGAGATTGAGCTAACGATCCATTAGATTCAACCATAGTTTGTTTGTCTTTCGATTATCTCTTCTATGAACAACTACTTTTGTGTGTATATATATTGTATAACATTCCAATGAAACTTATCCTTTGACTCTTGCAATTCATTGTCTTATATGGTATCAAAGTTGCAAAAATGCTCAAAGCGAGATTCTTTCATGGCCGAAACAAAAGCACCACTCAGATAACTGTCTTGTCTTCTCCCTTCTTTGATGCCAAAAGCTCCACCTTAATCGCCATAGGCATAGTCACTCAGCTCCCCGTCAAGCTCTCGCCATCTAACTATACTTCATGGCGAGCCCAGTCCCTGTCCCTGCTCGTAAGGGTATGATCTTTTGGATTACATCAATGGCTCCCTCCAACAACAAACCTACATTATCACCATAATGACTCCCAACCTAGCACACCAAGACCAGCTTCTCCACCATACTATTCTAACGCCATTCTCTAAAACTGTAATGCTGCTTGCCTCCCCACCTACTGAAACCTCACGGGAAACCTAGTGCATCCGTGGGAATCTATATGCCAATCGTTTCCGTGCCCAGGTGATGACTATCGAGGAATGACTACAACTATTCACTTGCGGCTCGAAATCTATTTTTGAATGTATCCACGGCCTCAAATCGATTGCTTAAGAGCTCACCCTTATTGACAGCGCGGTGTCCATTGAGGATCTCATTTTGTATGTCCTCAATGGTCTCGAGACTAAGTTCCACAAGATATCAGCATCCATTCGCTCCCACGACACCCATCTGATCTCTGAAGAGCTCCGTGATAAATTAGTTGTCTGCGAAGAATTCCTCAAGCGTGAAAACACCACTACTGATCTCCATGTTGTGATCGCCAATTTCACGGAGGTCCTCCCATTCCAACAAGATGTCAAACTCCACCAAGTAGTCACCTCAGAACCAGCGACGACGCTGGCAAATTCCTCAAACAAATCGACTAGCCTATGATCGTGACAGTGTCTCCAATTAAAGACGCATCCACAAGTCGCTACCCGCGCATTTTTCTTATTTGTCAACATTGCGACCAGCAAAGTCACATGACTAAAACGTGCAGACAATTCCGCCATAGCGCCCGCCAACTAGAGTTGGGTCCTTGACTTCAGGGCCTTTCATTATGTCACCACTGCCCTAGGCAACCTCTCGTTGCCTTATGAATACAATGATCCGGCTGAAGTCGTGATTGATAATTGTAAAGGTTTGCAAACCACATACGTGTGATCCACACACCTCTATATCCTTTCATCTTTCTTTATACTATTTTATACTATCTAATATTCTTTATGTTTCCATTATCATTAAAAATCCCATCTCTGTTCCTAAATTTTGTAAATATAATAATGTGATAATTGAATTTAACCCTTTTCACTTTGTTAGGACGACCAAAAAAAAAAAAAAAAAAAAATTAACTCTTTTTACTTTGTTATTAAGGATCGACGCACGGAGGCAATTCTATCGCAAAGGCCAAATCACAATGATGTTTATCGACCTCCCTCGACCAAACTGTGCTTGCCTCCTACCCCTTCCGCCTTTAGTTGTGAACAAGCTCATATGGTTAATCAGCATTCTCGGTTGGGCCACCTGTCTCATCGAATTTTACGGCATTTTTGTGGGAAAATTCTTTACCAACATCCTTTCATCAAGTCAAGTTTTCTACCGGCACGTTGTGTCAGTGCAACAAAAGTCATCATCTTCCTTTTAATGTTTCAAGACTAGTTGGATGTCAACCCTTAGACGTGCTACACAACGATGTCTGGGGCCCTGCTCCTGTCACTTCTAGTGGTGGCTATTGATCATATGTTATTTTCTTTCATCGTGAAACATACTTGGTAGTATCCACTTCACTAGAAATCCAATGTCCAAGTCATCATTGTTAAATTCAAATCGCTTGTTGACTTTAGTCAAAAAAACTATCGCAGTTTATCCGATAGAGGAGGTGAACTCACCAGACTCGATCATATTTTCTCCCATCACAGCATTACGCTTGTTATTACACCATCTTTTACTTCCCGACACAATGGATTCGCCAAGCACCACCATCAACACATGGTTGAAACCAGCCTCAACCTTCTCTCTCATGCTTCTATTTTATTAACGTTTTGGTTGCATGCCTTTTTCACTGCCATGTATTTTATATAACGACTCCCCAAACCGATTTTGGATTTTCATCCTTCTTTTAACTTACTCTTTCTTCAAACTCTTAATCATCACAAACTTAGGGTTTTCGGGTCTTTATGTTTTCCATGTTAAAACCTTACGCTTGTAATAAACTTGCCCTAAGGTCTCTTATTTTTTAGTTTCTTGGGTCGTAAAATGCATATAAATGTTCTCGATGACGCTCAATTTTCTTTCACCCCTCCTTTGTATCCTTCGTCTAGTAGCACAGTCACTTATTACTAATGGCGTCCCACGTGATATTTCTTCTCCTATAGTCACCCCATCTAGCCAATCGCGACTCACCCATGGAGCTGTCGCTTCTTCCCAAGAGCAACAGGGAATCGGCTCCATCTCATTGATCTCCCCTCCATCTTCATCACCTATCCCACCACCGCCACTCAACCAACTCGTGCTCACTCTATGTGCACCTATTCCTTTAACAATATCTTCAAACCATAACAAATCCATTGCACCACCAAATATGTCTTTTCGCCACCCTTGAAGCCCACGTGTGTCACAAGTCTTGAAACATCCCGAGTGGCGACAAGCCATGTTGGATGAGTTCGCCGCTCTTGTCCATCATAGTACATGGCAGCTGATTCTTTGAATTCAACACAAAATATAGTGGGTTGCAAGTGGATTTTTCGACTTAAGAGTTAACATGATGAAAGCATAGATATTTACAAAGCGTAAAAAATGCATTCTGCTCTCTATCAACTTTGAATCGACTTGCATGTGCATATTTACTTAGGCTCTCCACTTTGAGGACTTTCGGATAAATTAGCTTATATAAAAGCTGTTTATGATGAAACCTTGCCAACCGATGGTAGAGTAATTAAATAAAACAAAGCTAATAAGAAAAACGATCCAGATTCAAAAATAATCTCCATCACGAGTCACCATGCGATGAACGTGAGAATAGATGGCGAAATATGCTCGGCAAATGACGGGCGTGAGAAAATATTTTGCTCAGCATGTGAGAGTTTGAGGTGTCGAACTCCCTAAGGAACTCCACAAGCATCATTTATTCTTACAAGAGTAGACATTATAATAAATGCTTGAGTGGGCATGGACGTTGCGCCCTGGAGAAGCCGGAGCAAGACACAAAGGACTCGTACATTAGGCTTTTTAAGACAATACAGAAATCCTCATTATTTTCATACATCATCAATCAAGTACATAACGGTGATGGATGGGTTGGGACAAACGCATACTTGGGCAAACTACAAGAGAATAGCTATAGATCACACGTCTTAATTGAATGAACATGAGGAGCATCAGGCAAAAGAGGCCAACTTGGCTTGGGAGGATTGAGCAAGCAAAGGTCGAGGAGAGAATCAAAGGAAGTGTAGGGATGGTCAGGATACAATGTGGAGGCCTCCATATCATTCTCCGTCAGCTCAAAGCTCGTCTGCTCTCCTTTTATGAATATGTTGTGAAGTATCGCCACCGGTATGTTGTCCGGATATGGCAGACCTGATGATGAGTAAATAAAAACCACAAAAATTAAGAGATGATTACTTGCTAATGATAATGATTGTCTATGGATCACGCAACACATAATATATGAGAGATCCTATTCTGCTCTGTAACACCATCAGAATTCATGCAGACTTTGCTTATATTTGAGAGATGTCATAGTCATTACCCAGAGGGCCCGTTTGCTCATTTTTTTTTTTTTTTTTGTCCCTGGGAACAAAAAAAGGAATAGAAACAAAATTGGCGTAAACACTTCGGAACAAAAAAGGAAACACTTCTCTCTTTTTTTCTTCTCTTTTCTTCTTCTTTTTCTTCTTCTTTTTCTTTCTTTTTCTTTGGCGGGAGCCACCCTCGCTATGGATCTAGCAAGGGCCTCACCCAACGATGACGAGGGCGGCGACCGTTAGCTATCCGAAACCGGCCCTTCGGCCTCGCCTTGGCTAGGCGAGCTCGAGCTCGCCCGGATCCGGCGAGCCCGAGCTTGCCCAGCCACCGGCCGAGGCCGAGCCTCGCCGTGGCCGGGCGAGGCCCGCCAGCCCTCGTCGGCCGGTCGCCGGCCATGGTCGAGGCCGGCGACCGGCCAAAAAAGAAAAAAATAAAAGAAAAATAAAAATAAAAATATTAAAAATTAAAAGAAATAAAAAAATACAAATTTACCAAACTTGTTTCTGTTCATTTTTTATTCCGGAACAAGTTTACCAAACCCATTTTTTTGTTCAAAAATTGTTCCCGAAACAGAAACACTTTTTTCTATTTCTGTTCCCTAGAACAATTTTTAAACAGAAATGTTACCAAACGCACCCTAAGTCTCTACAAGGGAAAAGTTACCAAAACAGTCCTAAACCTATTACATTTTTTTCTAATTTAGTCATAAACATTTTTTTTGCCAATTTAACCATAAATCTATTACAATTATGCCAATTTAATCTATCTAGCCAAATTTGACTAGCCAACGCTAAGTTGTCAATCTTTTAATATTTTTTTCGATTTTTTTTATATTTTTCAATATTTACTCTCCGCCCCCTCGGTCGTTGGACCTCGCCATGGCCCGGGGAAGGTTGAGCTCGTCCTACAACGGCAAGGCCTCACCCACCCAGGGCGAGCCCACCCTCGCTATGGATCTAGCAAGGGCCTCACCCAACGATGACACAGACGTTAGCTATCCGAAACCACTTTCACTTTTTACCAATTAAGTACATCCGATCAATTTTGACCGAAAATCAGTAACGTCAACACTGGCTATCCTACATAGCATGTGAACAATTTTTTTATAACATTTAAATGTTTTTAAGATATGTATTTTTCTTCCTTTCTTTCATTTTCTTTTATTTCTTTTTTTATCCATTCTTCCTCCTCGAGCAGTCATTGTCAATCGGCCAAAGGCTAGGGCCGCAAGGTCAACCTTATTGGCCTCGAGCAAGCCTCACCCGCCCCCGGGCTGCTCTCTAAATATATTAATTTTCCAATTTAGTGCATCCGGTAAATTTAAGTTGGAAATATCTCACATGGATGTCAGCTGTCCTACGTCGTTTAACCGACACTAACGTGGACAACTTTAAGTAATATTTTCAAAATTTTAAATATAATTTTTGTTTTATTTTTTTTTCCTTTTCTTTCTCTTTCTTTTTTTCCCTCCCTTCCTCCTCCTCTAGCTGGTCGTCCCTTCTTTCTCCTCTAGCTAGTCGCCGATCCTCGATGGCTAGCCAGAGGCAAGTGCGTACCTTGCCAAATTTAGCAAGGTCAAGCCTCGCCTAGCCTCGCCCACGCCTAGTGAGGTAGTTGGGTGAGGCCAAGGGCAAGCAAGGTTGAGCCTTGCCATTGCAATGGTGAACTTCTAGCCACAATTTTTAGATAATGTTAGATAGGCAACCTGGTAAACTGAAAAGGAGAAAATGGGTTTATTCTTTAAAGGGCAACCACATTAGAGAAATAGTAGGATTATAAACAAATCTAAGTGAATAATATTCAAATAATTCTAATTTATGAAGGATTCATTTGCAACTTTTAAAATAGTGGACATTGTTCTCTTGTCAAAAAAAAAAAAATTGGTAGATATTGCTCCAAGATAAAAAGAAAAGATTAGGAACTCAAAAAAAGTAGAAAAAGTGAATATCTAGTATCAATTTTCAATTATTTTAGGATTTGTGATCAATTAACACATATAGAATTTGATTGAATTTTGTTTTCTAAATTTTAGTCTTGACTCGTGCAATCCTAAGATTGAACTAATATTTTTTTTTAGGTCCTTTCACATCTTCATCTATGAGATTCCAATCAATAGGATAATTTTTTTTCCTCTACTAATTCATTTTTATATTTTGATCTTTTCTTTATTTCATATGTTATTATGCATATTGCATAATCAACATCACCAATCTTGATTTTAAATCACCAAAGAGTCCTTGTAAAAAAAAACTTGATTTGAGCGAAAAGGATAAGGAGCCATTCAAACGTACAATGATTTATTTATTAGTCGCAAAGTAAACGTTTGAAGTTTTTTTAAAAATCTTTAAAATTTATTAGATCTTTCTAAAAAAATTAAAAATCTATTTTTGCTAGCAATAATATTTTCTGTTTGTGATCACCTCTATTTTGGTATTTAATTTGCTTTAGAATTATATGTTTTGTTATGTTTTTTATTTATTTATTTATTTATTTATTCATATTTAAGGAATCTCACTTGGGGGGATTTGAGGAAATCTCTCCAAGTGAGATTTTCCGATTTTAATTTTTCTAAGGAAACCGACTAAATAAGTCAACAGGTTTCCTTGAAAACTTTTGAGGTGGAGAAGCCACATTTTGATTTGCAATTCTCACATCATAGTTATCTCATCTTTTGATTAGCAAAAATACAAAATAATTTTTCTCAAAAATGCACGTAAGGCTATAATTCTGTGGACCTTATACTAGATTGAGACGCGCATAACTTCTCTTTCCCACACGCGGCAAATAAACATCCTCTGTCAAAGCGAAACGACTGAGCACCTTGGGCGTTTGCCCTCATGAGATAGTCAGAGCAGTAAAGACACTGAATAGTTTAGGCACGAAGATTCAATGATATGTACAGTAGCTACTATGGCATCTTTAACATTATGTAGAGAGATATCAATAGAGAAGCAAAAAAAGGGAAAAACTCAAATCTTACTTTCAGTGAGCTTGACCATATCCTCCTCCGGAATGAGCATCTTTTTAAGAGTCCGCCCAGTCTTTTTCTCCCACAGGGAAATCAAGTCTAGCTGGGAAACGATGTTCCCAGGAGGTCGGTATATGATCACACGATTCGCTACTCTAGGATCTGTCGCCGCTTTTACCGTGTAGAATGCCACATCTTCTTCATAATTTAGGACGGCTGTACATACATGTGACCACATGGATATCAAGTCTAGTAGGAATGCAAATTTAGGATGGCTATACGTACATAAAGTAAGAGTTTTTCTAATGCAAGCTATAGTAATTGATATTATAATCTACCATTTTACGGTATTAGTTTGATAAGACAAAATAAAATGTTTATTAATTAGCCTAATATAGAACTTGTTAGTGTGGGCCGAATTGAGTCTAATCCTTAATAAAAGGGTCTAGCTAAAAACTTTATAAATAGTGCTCAAGTCTCTTCATCTAACTCTAACACACACAATTATCCTCATATAAAGAGCGTTTAATGCTAAAGTGAGGGGCGGTCTGATTAAACTAGTGATACAAAAGGCAATAAAAGAGAAGCACTTGAGCTTTGGACCGTTGTGGTTCTGCATTAAGAACAATAGATTCCAAATCAGGTATGTAAATCACTTTATTTGATTACATATGTGTTCTTGTTTTTAGCTATGAAAACCGTACCTTTGGCCTCGCCAGTTCCATGAACGACCACATGGTCGCGCTGCTCATGGGGATGGAGCAAGTAATCCACAAAGTAAGCGGCAAAAGAGTTGGCAGAGACATAGGTGAAGGGAATCCCCGCAGCCTCGGTCGCTCTCCTGATCTTCCTCTTGTTCTCCAGCAATGCTTCGAAGGGCGGCAGCGCCCCTTTCACCCTGTCCACTTCATTGCCATACTCCGACGGAACAAACCTCTTTACATCATACACACGCAGTTTTACGTATGTACAAGGACTAAGCATGCACACTAACATGCAACATATATATATATACATATATATATATATATGAATTTGATTTAATTACGATATGAATAGCTAAATTAGTTTCACCTGGATGTTGGGGGCTTCTTTGATGGCGTCGATGATCTTGAGTTGTTGGAGATGTTGAGGGACGGGGAGAGTCGAGATGACGACATCAACCTTCCGGAGCACTGACACAAGCTTCTCATGCTCTTCCAAATTACCCTACACCCCAGAAAACAAAGTAGCTATTTATATACACTTTAGGGTCTCTTACACACACACACAAAAGGACTGAATGAGAAAATTATTTCGGTCATAGGTACCTGTACAACGGTGACGTTCATCGATTCGAATTCATGCAGCAACCGTTGCTTGGAAGGATCGGGATTGGTGGAGCGGACATAAGCAAGAGTAGGGTGCCCCATGGAAAGGGAGGCCTTGACCATGAACTTGCCCAGGTATCCACTCGCTCCGAATATCAGTATCTTCTCCTTCTCCACCTTCTTCTTGCTCATAATAGTATCGTTAGCCATGGATTGGACACCCTCGTCCTTCATTTTCCTGTGAAGTTCTCGGCCTCGTACGTGCTACTCTCTCTCTCTCTCTCTCTCTCTCTCTCTCTCTCTCTCTGGTGTCCACGTGCATGGCCGCAGTGCCTTTTTGTACGCAAAAACTTCATATGTTTAAAATTATTTTTTGTATGCGGTCGTTGAGCCACATGCGTTGCATTTTGTATCTAAATTCTCTCGAGTCAAGAGTCAATGTTTTAAATTATTTTTTGTCTAGAGAATGCTGTTTTTATCTTGCAAAACAAAAGGGTATAAAGATACTTGAAGTGTCAAAATTTTGTACGACGTTAAATTTGGTGCGAAAAGTTTTTGTCAGCTCATATAAATACCAAATCAAAGAAAACCAACCATTTATGTACCTCCAATGAGAAATTTTGACAAAAAATGTGGCATGGCTTTTATAATAAAACGTTTCATGCGACATCGCATTATTTATTAAAAACAAGTACACGTGGACTTCCTAAATGAGTCGCACAAAAAGTCGTGGCTCACTTGCCTAAATGACGTTGCATGAAGTCTAGGCCAAAGAACCACGTCGCATGAGTTTCTCTCAAAACCGGAGCACTGTGAAGTTTCGTTCGACGTTTACATTTTGTCCTCTCTCCCTCTCACCGCCATTCGGTCACCGTCGAGTGGCTTGCTTGTTTGTGTGCATGCTATCTCTGTCGCTTTCACTTAGTCACTCACTTGAGGTTCATCATCCTTCCTCACTTGTTCAATTGGCTGGAAAAATTAAAACTCGAAGGGAAAAATTAGGGCTCGGTTCTTGGTCCAATTGTCAGGACATCGGTGTTCAAGGAGGAATATTGCAACAAGTTAAATGTGAATGATTTATTGAGTTTGGTGAGATGCTTTGTTGTTTTTAGTCCTCTAAACAAGAACTGCTAAGTCATTGTTTATTAAGTTGGTACGGATGTGGAAACCTTATGTGAAATTGTGGTCATTTCAGTGTTAAGGTCTCAAAAGCTACCTATATTTTATTATCTTGGATGTAGCATCGACATGGGGGACACTAAACAAGAACTGCAAAGTCATTATTTATTATATTGGTGAAATTGCAGAAATCTAATGTAAAGTTATCGTCCTTTTATGTGTTATGATCTCAAAAGCCAACTATATTTTTTTATCTTGGGTGTGGTGTCAACATGGGGATAATATTTCACCCATCATTATTTGTTATGGTGAGGAATTTGTATTGACACCTAAAAATTTGGTAACCCCATAATATCATTAATTTAATTTGTATTTGCATTAGTAACACTTTCATATGTTCACATAAGTGAGGATAAGTGGCGTTACTTGCATCGGCGCAGTCACGATTTGTGTTTCGAATTGACCCCACGTGTAAGAAGAGTATAAAGAACAATCATGCAAGATTTGTCCGGGAAGATACTGAGCAAGGAAGAAATTGCGACATGTAATCAACAATTTTGGGAAGAAAATGGATTTGGTGGAAGAAGCAAAGTGGGAGACCGTCGGATAAGGAAAATAAGTGAGGATAAGTGGCGTTACATGCATAAGAAAGACAAGTGAAAATTATGGTGAAAAGAATATTTGTTCGATATCCCTGAAGTGGTAGTCCAAACTGAATGGAATCCGAAAAAGGAAACAAGTGGAGATTTGACCAGCCTTCCTCGCCTTGACAGAAACTAAAAATCTCGGAAATCAAGGACCGAAATTTCTGGACATATGTGAACATAAAAGGCGGATGAACGAAAACCGGACCACACCAAACAAGTCGGTTCTTTGTGATTCTTGCGGAAGCCGACCCAATTTCCAATTCAATAAAATTGGAACCAGTGAATATCAATCGAATTATTGATTCTTAATGTTAACCCATCTACCCAGATCAATCTTTTGAAAAGAGACTCACAAACCCTCATCGGATAAATTTTCCCTTTTTCATCCGAAAATTGCCTCTCTTGTTCACAATTTCACAAACCCTAAAGAGAGAGATTTTCCCTATCGTTCACAAACTCTCTTAGTTAAAGAATGAAAATATAAAGGGCTCAAATGGTACAACCCTTCCGTCACCCTAAAATAAAAAGGGAGATCTCATAGCTAGCAACTCACGCCCTACTACAACCTTACCTTGACGCTACCCTCTCGCCCAACTGTTAACGCCTCCCTCTCGCTTGACCATCGACGCCTCCCTCTTGCCAATTTCAGTAGCTCTACACGTAAGCATGTCATTTTCACTTTTCATCACAACTCGGATCGGTGGAGTTGAAATCGCCATGTTGTTTCCGAGTTAGCTAGTTGTACAATGCGTTGTTACTGGGTGGCTGCAACAAGCAATGTTCTGCAAGATGAAATTATTATTGGGTCGGTCAAAATTTGCTCGGGCAAGTTTGCTTTCAGAATTCATCAAGAAAAAACAAAACAAAGAAAGTATGAAAAATTCCAAATAAGGACTTAAAGTGCCTTTATTTTCCCAAATAAGAACTTGAAGTGGACTTTATTTCAAACTAAGACCTGAAGTGTCATTATTTTTATCAAATAAAGGCCTGAAATGGATCTTATATCATAAGAACTTGAAATGACTATCAATCTTTTTTGGTTCAGCTTTTCCAATGGACTTTGAGCTCTCAAAGCCCCATGGGAAAAATATGAAGTGTTTGGTGAGTATTTTTGGAACCCCATTAGCCAAATGCCGGCATTAGGAAAGCTCAAAGCTCAAAGCAGGTCTTAGGGTGCTTTGGGCTTTCAATATTTTGGGAATAAAGTCCCATGGACGTTGCTCATCTCTTCACCATTACTGTTCATCTTCCATGGTTTGCACCAAAGAGTCACCAGAGGCTGACGACCATCGTTGAGGAGTGGTGTGACATCCCGAATTTACAATTCTATTTTCAATAAATTGAGACGGGCATTTTATCTGCACGTATATAGTTCTTTTCCTTAAGTCGGCCACTTATGTGAAAACTAGTCTATCAGGTGAAGCCGTTAAGAGATTCTAATGCATCAGACTCGAGAATTTGACCAGGAAGCGACCTTTCGACCGAGCTAATCTGCAAGGGTCAGTACAGCACAATTAAAAATCGATTAGAGACCGGAGATAGGTCGACTCAACAGAGGCATGTGATCAAGTGTGGGTGATTCCACCAGATCGCACAATTCTTGTCGGTTGGCACTAGACCGACTTTTCTATCGATTGGGTACCCTATGTCCGTATTTAAAACCTTGAGGTTACCACGACAACAAAAAGTCGCAAATGTGTTAAAGATGTACATTTTGGCTTGAATTAATCAATCACAGGTCAAACGCATGAAAATTTCTAAAAACTACCCAGTAGGTCAGGACGTGCTAGTATCGTATTAAAGTGAAATTAACCGTGAAATTGAGATTGAATTCAGAAATTGGAAATCCTAGTGTGTCATAAATCATTTTAGCAATATTGACTCATCTTCGAAAGATTTTTCATGCAAACCGAGTTTTTCGACAAATTAATCAAAGTATGGTTAATTTGACTTGAGAAATTAGTAGGCCCGCTTTCGGTCGTACTTTTGAGACCAAAGATAGTCCTATGGTCAAGTGATTATGTGAATTTAAGTGTGGTGACATTGGATTAATTTTATGGACTTCAATTTGGTTCAATAAGAATAAAATTGAAGAATTGGATGTACAAGATTTTTATGCCACGGCGGAAAAAGAAATTGCACTTATTGGAGAATTGTTGTGGGAGATTAGAGATAGTGGAGTGTGATATCATCAAGTGATGTCATGGTGGGGCTAGAGTGCCTAAGATCTTGACAAGTGGAGGGTGGATATTGGCTCTCAAAAAGGTGGGACATCACTTAACCTTGCTCTTCTTGGTTTTTGAGATTGGAGGAGAGAGAGTGAGGAGCTCAACCAACCGGACCAGCCAGCCCCGACGCCACCCCTTCGCCCGCTCAACACCGCCGCTCGTCGCCGTCGCCGTTGCTGTCACGGTCGTCGCCCGTCCGCACGAGAAGGCCCGCGCGCGCCTCACCGGCCAATTTGCCGTTCCGCCGCAGCCCGAGCGTCCCCGAGCTTCCAGCCCTTCGTCCGCCACTGCTCCTCGTCGCCAACTGTTGCCAAAGGCCCTGCCAAGCCATCGTGAGCCGCCACTCAAGCTACCACCCCTCTCCTCCGCCCATTCCGACCCGAACCAGGACCGAATCCGCCCATTCTCTGTCCCAAACAACATCCAAGAAAAGTGGGTATCTCAGCTCTGTTTTGGCCGGCTTCCCGACCCCGGATGCTTGGCCTGCCTTGAGAAAAGTCGATCCCCACGACGTCCCCGTCGTTTTGATCCGATCCGTTCGTTAATCGGGTGAGTTTAACTCACTAAACCTTTATTAGTGAGTTAATTATGCTTAGCGTGTTCTTAGTTTAAGTTAAGTGAATTTAGGCGTTAGATTAGTTTAATTAAGTGTGGTTTAGATTAAGAATTTTAATTAGTTTAAAGTGTATTAATTAGGGCTAAGTAGAGATTAAATTAGAATAAGCCTTGATTGGACATAAATGATTTATTTTTTATTTAAATAAACATTTCGAAATTATTTAATTATTTAATAATATATTATTATTCGAAATTATTAAAATATTATTATTTAATTAATTTTCGGAATAAATTTAATTATTTATTAAATTCCGAAAATTATTTCGGGACCCTAAATTTTCAGAATTTCGTGATGATCGCTGTTGTATATTCAGATTTTGAAATTGATGGTTGGATATTATAAATTGAGTGTGGATTGTGAAAAATATGGATGTTATTATTTAATTAATTTTCGGAATAAATTTAATTATTTAATAAATTCCGAAAATTATTTCAAGACCCTAAATTCTCATAATTTCGCGCTGATCGCTACTGTATAGTCAAATTATGAATTTGATGAGTGGATATTGCAAATTGAGTGGTGATTGTGAAAAATATGGATTATATTCAAAAAATCCCAAGTGTCGGATTTTGACACCGAAAATAGATTTTATATATAATATCAAACAGTGGGGTTTGAAAAAGGAATATATTGGCTTTCTGGTTTGAATTGACGTGTACCCATGCATGACTACTTTCTCGAATGTTTTTAATACAAAAGAAAGAGGCTGGGATTATTATTTTAATCGAGGCATTTGAGTGAAATGCATGGTATCTTGGACCGACCTTGAATTGTTGTGTGTTGGTTAATGCGAACTCGTCCTGAGCTGTTGAGCTGGACATACCCTTTATGGAATACCCCCATATGGGAGGCCTCACATTAATGGGCTTGGGTCGCAGTTGATTCTGGGCCTATACTCCATTGGGAACGCCATCAATGTAGTGACGAAGTCACGCTCCAAGGTGGAGAGGCGATACCTAACATTAATGTTAGTAGATAGCCGAATTACAAGTAGGTTATACCCATGTGTGACAATGAATAACAATTGGAACGCATGTTGAATATTATTTACGTGTCGGATTATGGGACGGAATCGTGTGACATGGTATGGGACATATCATAACGGTTTGGTCTTATAATCCGGACTTCTGTGGTTGTTTGAAATGAAATTGATTGTGTTCCGGTGGTTTAAGTTCTTATTACTACCCGTGATTGAGTTATTTGAATTGTGCTAACCTGCGTAGGAAGGAACTGAGGTGAGGTAAGTCTTTTGTGTGGTGTGGCTAGGCCATTCTTGGGTATATTTTCTTTCTAATAGGGTTTAAGGGGGTGAACTTGCTAAGACAATGTCTCACCCCATTGTGGGCTCACATTTTCAAGTCCCTAGTGGACAAAGTGACCAGTTCGTTATGGTGGGCCTTGTGGAGTTACAGAGGTGAAGTTGAAGGATTGGAGATCGTGTTCGACTTGTAAATCGTAGGACGATTCATTTTTGTAAGCCGGCCTTTTGTAGAATTTTGGTTGTAGACCTCTGTTTGTAAACTCCATTAGTTTATGTTTGTGATTGGTTGTGAAATTGCTTCCTGTTTTTCTATCTCGTTTTTCATCGTCAGGGGTTTTATAATACGTTCCGCATGCGCAATATTAAATGAATGAAGTCGGCAACACTACCTAGGAATGTTGCATTTGCATGACCATGGCGATTATTCACGTGTCTCGGGGTTCGGGGCGTGACAGGTGGCGTGTCCTCGGTGATCATTGCCTGAGGGGTCACTCATCCCCGGCCACCACTGCCGAGGGGTCGTGCATCACGAGCAACCATCGCCTTAGTCATGCTACCTTAGATGAGGTTGCCCAACGGCCAGATCTGGTCTCTGATGGTTGGCCGGTGGCAGAGCTCCAACAAATTAGTCTTGATTTTAAAAAATAATAATAATAAAAGCTCTTTACAAATATAAGTTTTACCAAACGGCATTTAAACTAAAGCAATTTTCCAATGTACTTTAGAGTTATAATTTGCCAAATTTCAAAAAACTCCTTTCGCCAAAAAGCATTTCATTTTCTCAAAATCATTTTCCCAAAGCCAAACCAAACAAGGTCTATGTCTATTTCAAATAGGGGCCTAACTTTTTGACTAGTCAAGGGCACTTTAGTCATTTATCTTCTCTTTTCCTTTTTTTCTTTCCTTTTCTCTTTTGATTTCCTTTTTTTGGTTTTTCTTTCTTCTTCGCCGATAACCGGCAATACCGAAGAGGGCTGGGCGAAGATCACCCTTGCCCGATCTAACAAGGGCCACCCTTGCTAACCACCAACAAGGTGACCCTTCCCCTGGGGGAGGCTGCAAAGGCGGCCATCAGCTAGGCAAGCCCTCGCAAAATTTGGGCAAGGATCACCTCGCCAACGGCCAGCGAAGGATAGCCTCACTTGGGCAAGGCAACCCTCGCCCTCGAGTGAGGCCGACCCTCACCAGATATGAGCGAGGGTCACCTTGCTAGTAGCCAATGAGGGGTAGCCTCGCCTGATTTGGCAAGGGTGGCCTCGTTCATGGCCAGCAAGAGCTTGCAAGCCCTTGTCGACCCTTATCAGGGGTTAGTGAGGGTGGTTGAGTCCTTGCTGGCCCTTACTAGCGACCAGCAAGTGTCATCGAGCCCTCATCGATAGTCATTGGCCCTCACTAAAAAGCAAAAAAAAAAAAAAAAAAAAACAAAGAGAAGAATAAAAAATAATTTAAAATTAAAATTGTGATTGGATGAACGTCCTTTCACCGATCGAAATATTTAGCTTACCAACAACCGATGAGGTTGGCCTTTATTTGAAACAAACCATAATCACTTTAGACTCTTATTTGACACAAGTCTATTTCGAGCCCTTATTTGGAATCTTCCCAAAAAAGTAAATGAGGTCAATTCCATTGACCCACTCAGAAACCAAATCGGTCGGTCCAGAGGGGCATTGACAAAGGGGCAAGGCCGTGACCGTGAGGGGTCTTGGCCGTGACTCGTTTCTGTTGGAAGTTTGTTTGTAAAATAAACTAAGTGTATGTTTCTTTGTCCCACATAGGAAAAGTGGGAGGAAGTGGGTCAATTAATAAGTGTGGGATTTCTTTAGCGTACCTAAAGAAATGATTGGGTGTGAGCTAGAATCCACCATACCCGCATGTGGATATGCGATTATTAGAAGCACTTGGCATGCTTGCGCGCCCGCGATTTAATTAACATTAACCATTTCGTTTTTTTTTTTCTCTTACGGTTATCTTATTAATTTTAATCAATTCAAAGGTTTTTTTTTTTTTTTTTTGTTTATTGAGAGTTTTCGGAAATCATTAAAAAAATTTTGAAATTTTATTATTAAAAAATAATTATTATTTTTTTAATTATTCTAATTTTATTTTATTTTTTGTCTCTTCAAGACAACCTTTGAAAAAGATACTCGTTCATTTTGTAACATTTCTCGAAAGGTTGCATTTGTTCATTTTTTCAACTTTTTCCAAATGGACGCTTTTGTTCATTTGGGCAATTTTTCGAAATGATACATTTGTTCACTTTGCACTTTTTCATGAAGAGTTGTCTACATTTTTAAGACTGATTTATATATACATGTCAGTTTTCCAAAATAGTATGTGTGATCATTTTTATCTTTTCGAGCATTCTTTCTAAAAAACTACATCCATTTTTTTCAATTGTTTCCTAGAGAGATATTGGAGAAATACTAGAATTACTATCTAGTATTCTCAATTTTGAGACTTTGTTGTATCCCAGAAGATATTTGCCGCTAACCATTAGCAACTTTGTGGGGTAAATAAATCCTTAAAGAAATTAACATCACGCCTCAAAGTCCGACTTGATTACTCTAAAAATCCAACTTCATTGTTCTATCCAATTCGAAATCATATTTTCTCAACGATCTCTCTCTCTCATGTCTTTTTCTCTGCGTGCTCTAAGATTGCCGGCCAAAATTATTAGACCTCAATGTATTTTTATGGTGTTAACTAAGTCCAATTCACTTTTTATGAGCTTAATTTACGCCTTATTAATGTAATTGACTTTAATAGCCTAAGGCCTAACTCTAAATGACTAGATGGCTCTGATTAAAGTTTAATAAAGCCCAGCACCCCCCCCCCTCTCGAGCGGCTAGCGACATGGACTAAATTGATCTAATTAAAGATTGCTGGCTACTCAAGATTCCGGCTAGCTCGGCCCCAAATAAAACAAAAAATTGGGTTTAGATCTTATTATTTTTATAGTGTTAATTAAGTCCAATTTACTTTTATGAGCTTAATTTACGCCTTGTTAATGTAATTGACTTTAATAGCCTAAGGCCTAACTCTAACAGACTAGATTGCTCTGATTAAAGTTTATAAAGCCAGCACCCCCCCCCCCTCTCGGGCGGCTGGCGACATGGACTAAATTGATCTAATTAAAGATTGCTGGCTACTCAATATTCCGGCTAGCTCGGCCTCAAATAAAATACAAAATTGGGTTTAGATCTTATTCCTTGAACTGAACATGACTGAGGGAAAATGAAAGAAAAAAGGAACGCTTTGATGTGAGCGAACAGAGCGAGATCTGACTCTTGAACGTCAAGTAAGGCTCATAGTCACCGGACTGTTGCGGCAACCTTTGATTCAAGGTCGCCGGGCCCCCACCTCCTCTATCTCAGATCAAGGAAGCTATGGACAACCTCGACCGAGGTCAGCATTCACGAATCAGCTCTCGAAGATAGTGAATACCGCTTTGGTCAACAGTAACCATGAAAAGTGTTTAGTTATTTTTTTCATTTTTCGAATTTGTTTTTATTTTTATTTTTTCTGCAAAGGCAGTCACACGGCGCCACATCTACATCGGAGCCACGTCAGGTTTTAACAGTGATTTTTAACAGATTCTAATGGATGTCATTCGAGTATTATTTTGGAGTTTTTGTGTTATAAAAAAATTATGATAAATATGTGGAACATAATTTTGAATTTTGGTAATTTTTTATCCCTTGTGTTAAGTTAAAATTTACTTTTCCTTATTGAAACATATTAGTCATTGAAAATTACTAGCAAACTTTCATTTTCATTTTGAAAAATTATTCAAATGAACAGTTATGTAATATAATTACTTGATTTTGATACTTACCCTTCACATGAAAAATTACCAACCACATTGAATAGTTAGTGATTAACAAGATGTTGATAATACTGTTACTCTTCAAAAGTTATTACTTATCCTAGTGGGGAGGTTAAGTGATCTCTCTTAACTTCGGATATAGTCCGAGACTCCGAGTTTCTTTTCAAGTTCGTAATCATGTGGTGAAATTATTATCACTAGTTTATCGTTAACTATATATGCTACGATAAGATATCTATGAATAGTTTTATTTGACTTGCTTTGTTCAAATGAAACGTTACATGCAGTCGCTAAGGATACTGAAAACAATTGCTGATACATTACAAGGCATTTTTCAAACGATTTAAAGTTATTGTAATTAGTGATCTCATTGAATTAACCAACACAGAATAACCTTGAGCTAGCCCATAACTTTGTGGATAGAGCTCCTCTTATTAATAATTAGAAATTTTACCCGGGTCAACTTTTCAGTCTTAAAGAAAAATTTTAACTCAGACGACGAAAAGGAACTTCAAATAAAATAGAAAAGGGGCTTTCACTATGATATCGCACCAAGCTGACTACAGAAACCAGGCAATCCAAGCTGCTACCAAAACCATATACAATTGTTTTACATTGCTTGGTTCTTTTCTCTTATACCCAGAAGCAAACCAAATGCTGCGGGGATTACCCAAAATCTTTCAGCAAGGTATGAGCATCCGCGTATCCTCTGAGAAACGATTTTACACGGCCACAGTCAGCAGAATATATATCACAACACTTCCTTCTCAAGCTTCAACACTGCCATAAAGGCTTCTTGAGGTACATCGACCTTGCCAATCGCCTTCATTCTTTTTTTCCCTTCAGCCTGATAATAGAGAAGATAAAGCTTCGTCAGATTAACAAAATTTCCATAAATATCATCAATTTTCACATCGATGCAAAAACATATGCATGCTTCAACACAAAACAGAAACACTTGCCACAAAATTGAAGATCCCAATTTTCTCCTAGTGCATTTGGGTATGGACCCAGAATTACTGAAGAAATTATGCAACGATGAAATGCAACTTAAGATAAATAAAAGCAGAAAGACCGACATTTTTTCATCCTTCACATATATCGCATTAGTTAATGACTCTTGAATTCTATAAATTACTATCATCTTTTTATCTTGGACATATGTATTTGTCTTTGTATTTAGCACCTGTATAGAAAGCTCCCTGATCAGTCACATCACAGAATTTTAAATGAGTAAAAATTCAACTGTACAGTCAAGCAGACCTTTAGAATATTAGACCGTAAATCACAGAAAAGCCACAACGCAGCATCGGACCACCATGTAGAAAAATAGCTGAGGATACTTAACATCCAATTTGAACAATTTCTGACTCATGCAATATGTAGCATATTTGTCAATTGACACAAGGCAGAGAAATAAACCATTTTACATCCTGTCCTACCCCTTTCACTTTTTTGGGACTTCATCGTAATGAGTAGGGAAAATTCTATGTTGCCATACTAAATTGTACTGGTATATGACTAATCCACTTGCATAAAACAGAAAACAACAAAGAATGGAGCTAATCCATCAAAGTTAAAAGCAATTCCTTGGATGCTTTCACCTTTCTTGGATATGAGATAATTGTGTATGGGTGGTGCGCACTCTTTTTAAAGAACTTTCATATTCAAAAGCCACCCAAAAAGGACAAAAAGGATAAAGGTATCTTAATGTCTTGCACTCAAAATTAAACAAGGCTTCACTTGAATATCAACTCTAATATACTCTAGTGAGATAACTACTGCTTTCAAACATTCTTTGATCTCTGCCTCATCCTCATGTGTTCCTAATGGTCTGACGAATCTTAATGACTTGTGCCCAAGGATAATAAAGGATTCCACCTTAATATCAACACATATAAATCTGTCTAAGCAAATATACTCAAGTGAGATAACCATTGCTTCCAGTTGTTCTTTGATCTCTGCCTCATCCTCATTTGTCTATAATGGTCCGACAGTCTGCTGATTCAGTATTTCTTTATTAACGAATAGATAGTAATGATCAATCTTGTCAGATTTGTCTTGTACCATATGTGTATAGTGTCTCTTTGCTTATATCATGTTCCGGGTCAAGCCACATTATCAGATGATGATACATCCATCAAGTTTGTTTAACAGACCACGAATCATGCAGATCACAACGTGTCATTTCTATTCAGTCCATTTGAAATGATCCAAAGATTCCAAACAGTCGATACAGGAGAAATCCTCTGTCCTCCAAAAGGGGGAAAAACTTGAGTGAATACTTTATTCACAGATGTTTAGTGAAAAGATATTAGACATGTCTGTCCAAAATGATTTCAAATTAATCCACAGCCTAAGCTGAAAATTTCATTAGACAACTTACAAAATTTCAGGCAGGGAATAATGATCAAATGAACTTTGATTATGACAGAAATTCAGGCTTCACTTATTAGGGTTCTGCAGGAGGATTTCCAGAGGCTTTAAAAATCAGGAAGTCCTAAAATGATATTTATTATGATTTCTTCACGAGGTTGACAAAGAGAAATTACAAGTTTGAGACACAAGACTCGCAACACGGTCAATAAGGAAATAATGAGTGGATGGATGCTTCTAAATGATAATAACTAGTACCTGTTTCTTCAGCAACTTCTTTTTCCTTGAGATGTCACCACCTAAATAATATAATATGGACAAGAAAACCCATATAAATAAAACAACTCCGAAAGACGATAGATACTCACAGACACACATGTGCGCGCCCACAGGATGAAGAATCCAAATAAAAGGAGGAAAAGGCAAAAACTTAATTGTGTGGTAAGGGATATGATCTTCCTTAAAGACCTAAAGAAACTTGATTTTCTACTTTATATAAGTAGCATACATCATAACTTTTCTCATTGTGATAAGCTTGGGAAAAAGCTGCAAAGCCTAATTAAAACAGTAGTCTCATCTCACCATAGCATTTGGCCAAAACATCTTTCCGGATTGCTGATAAAGATTCACTAGCAATCACTTTTGAGCCCATGCATGCCTGTGACAAAAATAAATCATGTCATTTTGTTCTGTCAAAGCAATAATTTAGCAAAACTGCAAGACATTTAACTTCCTATCCATCACGAAAATTCGGAGAAAATACTAAAATTAGATATCATATAGGACTTTCCTTTCTTCTTAGGTTAAGTCCTTAATTGGTCCCTTAAGTTATTTTTTTCTTTTTATTTCATCCTCCAACTTTCTTTTTGTGCTATATAATTTCAGGGATTGAGTCCTGTTAGTAAAACTGTAGGTTGCTGATGTGGCATTGACATTGTGACAATTTGGAGAATATTGTGCTAGTGTGGCAACAACTAAGTGACACATCGCCAGCACGACAGAAAGAGAAATGATAATACAAAAGAAAAAGAAATGTAAAATCTCAAACCAGAGAGATAGAGAGTCTAGGAGGGGGGGTCTACTTTTGCCAACCTCCAGAGGGTGGTTACCACACTGGTTCCTGAAACTGGTGGCACAACCATCTTCAGCTACCACCTCACCAGTGGCTGTTGTTAGAAGTATGAAGGGTGAAATGGTCTTTAGCACTTTTAGGGTTTATTTTGATGTATATATATTAAACTTTATTGAATAATACAAAATTAGTTTTTCCTCATGTGGTATCAAAGCCCAAGGTTTTACCTTAGTTGACAGAGCAGCCACTCGCCGCGTCAACTCGCCGAAACAGTCGGCCATCACCGCCATGGCTTGTCACCATCAAGCGTCCGCTCCCTCTCTCGCTTCCTCATGCGACTCCTTTCCTGACCTTTCCTTGTGCGCGGCTCGTTGGGTCCCGGTTTTGTTTGCATGTAAGATTTCGTGAAACCACTGCCAACTGTTCTAAAAGCTTAAGCTGTTAGATGAAGCGTGGCTTATTATTTAAATATTCTAACACTCCCCCTCACGCTTAGTCTGGTCTTTTGCCTAGTATTAAGCGTGGAAATTTAATTAGGGAGGCAAATAGGGGCCTGGAAGATTCAAACTCAGGACCTCCTAACTTTGATACTATGTAAGATTTTGTGGATCACTACCAACTGTTATAAAAGCTTAAAG
This sequence comes from Eucalyptus cloeziana, assembly GCA_014182715.1. NCBI lineage: Eukaryota > Viridiplantae > Streptophyta > Magnoliopsida > Myrtales > Myrtaceae > Eucalyptus > Eucalyptus cloeziana. The sequence goes on along the minus strand of CM024641.1, from coordinate 58,706,389 downwards.
CTATTAGATGAAGGCGTGACTTATTATTTAAATATTCTAACACGTGACTCCATCACAACTTACGCGGCTTGCTTGGTTGTAGACTCACTGGATTGTCATGAGGACTAACAACACCATCAAGTACAATGCAAAGCATAGGCACTGACGCCACATCGAGCTTGGGTTTTGAGGTGTTTTCATGGGAGAAGATGTGTTTGCTTTGGGTTAGAACTTTAAGTTGCTGCAAAAGAGACCTTGATGCTTTTCTAATTATTTGCTTTTTAAGTGAATTTGAGACTTGTGATGAAGCAAAACAGCTGCTGCTTAGATATAGTGCGGCCATTTGTCACTCTCGTCGCCATTTTTTATATCTAACGATCTGCGAATTCTGATAGTTTTTGTTACTTCATGTGGGTTGTGGAGATTTCTGTGTGGATTTTTTTTGTGCAGTGATATTGGGTTATTGAATTATTGAGGCTGAGTTGTTTGAAGGAAACTAGGGTTAGAATTTTCTTATTATTATTTGGAAATGGGCAATCCCGCAAAGACTATAGTTGAAGTTATGATGATGAGGTGATTTCTTCTATTGGTAGTGCTAACTCTCACCAATAGAAGAAAATCGTGAAGCTTACTTTGACAAGTAGGAATCAACAAACACTTAACTGAGCTAAGCTCAGGGATGATGTAACTAGGGATGCTGTTGATGCTCGTATTCTTGGTCAAATGCTAAATTCTATGGAGAGTAATGTAGTTGATCTAATAACTCATATTGATACAGACATACAACTGTGGGGGTATTTGAATATGTTATATTCTTGCCAAAATAACTTGTCACGGATTTATGAACTATCACAGGAGTTTTATCGATTTAAAAGGAGGGACGTTCTATTACGCAATACTTTGCAAACTTTAAGAAAATGTACGAGGAGTTGAATATTGTTCTCCCTATTTCAGCTAATGTTCAACAAATGCAACGTCAAATAGAACAATTGGTTGTAATGCGATTCTTAAGAGGCCTTGGTTTTGAGTTGTCTTAGGATACTACATCTATGGTAGGTAGTCCAGCTCTTGTATCCCAAACTCAAACCGGTAGTGGCAATAGGAGTGATGGAGGAAACCGTGAAGGATATAATGGGCATGGTAGCCAAGGAGGAGACCGAGGCATAGGAATAGGGAGAGGTCAAGGCCAACGGCATCTTTATGGACAATCCCACATGTCTACTAATACATCCGGGACTACACAAACTTGTCATTATTGTAACAAACCTGATCATATTCAGGAATTTTGTTACAAATTACATGGGAGACCAAGGCAGCAACACCAGTTCGCAACTTCTAATACTGACTCTCCTCCATAGTCTTCTAAAAGCAAGGTAATGGTTATGTTTAATGAGGAATTTGCTCGGTACAACCAATTTCAAATCTCATAGCTTGCTTCTTCTATTGCTACTCTAGCACAGACAGGTAATGCTACCATGTGCCTTTCAGCTGCTTCTCGCCCTTGGATCATTGAATCAGGGACTTCCAATCACATGTCAGGTCTTTCAAGTATATTTTCCTCCTTTTCTCCATCTTCGTCCATGGTTACCCTAGCCAATGCATCATCTACACATGTTAAGGGGATTGGCACAATTTATCCAATTCCTTCATTGCCATTGTCCTCAATGCTTTTTTCCCAAAATTTCCATTTAATCTCATGTTTGTTAGTAAATTAACCAAAAACTTTTAGTGTTCGGTAACATTTTATCCTAATTCTTGTGTTTTCCAGGATCTTGCTATGAAGAGGACAATTGGTAGAGGACGTGAGGCAGGGGGGCTATATGTACTTGAAGAGACTCCTTCAATTACTTGCTCAAGTATTGCATCTCCACATCAGATCCATTGTCGTCTTGATCATCCTTCTCAACATAGTTTTCAAAAGTTAAATTCTAGTTTTCAATCTCTTTCTAGTCTAGAGTGCGAGTCATGCCAACTTGGCAAATTATATTGTGTTAGTTGCCCACCTTGAGTCATTAAACAAGCAACATCTCCTTTTTTGTTAGTTCATTCAGATATTTGAGATCCATGCCGTGGTTTCTAATTTGGGTTTCAGATATTTTGTTACTTTTTTTGATGACTACAAAATGGTATAATCCATGAATGTTTCTGTCTTGATACACCACAACAGAATGGTGTTGCTGAAAGGAAGAATAGACATTTATTGAAAGTTACTAGATCCATGCTATTTAAGATGCTCTCCAAAACCTTTTGATCCAATGCTGTTCTAACTACATGCTATCTCATTAATTGCATGCCTACTTCTGTTTTCCAAGGTGGTATTCGATTTTCTACTTTATTTACCAATGGGCCATTGTTTGTCCTACCACCTCGTATTTTTGGTTGTCTGCTTTATTCTTGATCATCCTTGGAGCATCAAAACTTGAGCCCAAGGCCATTAAGTGTATGTTTATGGGTTATTCCCATACACAAAAGGGATATTGTTATTATTCTCTATTACTGAGAAAATATTTTATAATAGCTAATGTTTCATTTTTTGAATTTATTCCTTATCATAATGTTTCAATTGCTGTGTCTAAATTGGATGAAGACTTGTATGTGACCACCATTCGGTCAACTATTCCAACTGTTTTGCCAGTAACTACATAGGAACCACCTCCTCTCTAGGTTTATACTCGATGTCCTCGAGTAGTTGTTGCTCCCCCCGTTCCTCCCATCACTACTACATCATCTTATGCTCCATAACACCATTAGCTGACCCTCCTTTTGTATCTAATCTTAATCTTCCTATTGCTTATCTCAGAGGTACACAAATTTGTACTCAACATTCTATTGCAAATTTTATTTCACTCTTTTGCGTCTCCTACTTTTCAGGCCTTTTTAACTATTGTTGAACAATATCCTATCCCTATCCCCAAGTCTATCGCTAAGGCATTACAAAGTCATGGTCGTAGGATAGCAATGGAAGAAGAATTAAAGGCTCTCAAGATTAATCAAACTCGGGACTTAGTACCACTTCCTCCAAGAAAAACTACTATTGGTTGTTGATGGGTATATACTATAAAAGTCAACCCTGATGGTTCTCTTGCTCGTTTAAAAGCAAAGACTTTTTGCCAAAGGGTATGCTCAAGTGTATGGAGTTGACTATCTGGATAACTTTTCTCTCGTTGCCAAACTTATTTCTGTTTGTATTTTGATATCTCTTGCTACTAAATATAACTGTCCTTTGTTTCAGCTTGATGTCAAAAATGCTTTCTTACATAGTACTCTTCATGAAGAAGTTTATGTGGAGCAACCTCTAGAGTTTGTTGCTCAAGGGAATTTGGACTAGTTTGCAAATTTAAAAAGTCTTTATACGGTTTGAAGTAATCCCCATGGGCATGGTTTGGAAGATTTTCTGAGGTTGTACTCTTTTTTGGGCTGTCTAGATGTGGAAATGATCATTCTTTCTTTTATAAACAATTAGGGAGAGGCAAGCTGTTCTTGATTGTGTAGATGATATTATCGTCATGGGAGATGACTTGATTAGTATGGCCAAACTAAAAGACCTATCTTCAGCAACAATTTCAAACAAACAACTTAGGAAAATTGAAATGTTTCCTAGGAATTGAGGTGAAGCAATCACGGAAAGGTATTTTTCTGTCACAGAGAAAATATATCCTGGATTTGCTCACTAAGATAGGTATGTTGGGATCAAAGCCTCTTGATTTACCCATGGAACAAGGGGTTAAACTAGTCGTTGAGAGAGGAGATATTCTTAATAATCATGAGATATAGAAGACTAGTAGGTAAGGAGAATTATTTCATATTTACTCAACCAAACATTGCTTTTCCAGTTAGTGTGGTAAGCCAATTTTGATCTTCCCCTCGTACATCTCACTAGGATGCAGTTATTGGATAGAGGTATTTGAAGAAAGCTCCAGGGAAAAGAATACTAGCTATTGTGCCTTGGTTGGAGAAAATCTAGTATCATGGAAGAATAAGAAACAGAGTGTTGTTGCTCGCTCCAGTATTGAGTCAGACTATAGAGCCATGGCACAAGTGACATGTGAATTAGTGTGGCTTCAACAGTTATTAACTAAATTAGGCTTTAAAGATTCAGTACCCATGACTCTAAGATGCGATAATAAAGTTACGCATATAGCTTTCAAACTTGTGTTTCATGAGAGAACATAACACATTGAGATTGACTCATTTTATACGAGAGAAGTTGCAAAGTGGAGTCATCATTTCCAATCATATTCAAACCGGCCAATGACTTACAGACATCTTTACTAAATCTTTGGGTAATGAGAGGATAAAACATATTTGTAACAAGCTAGGCATAATTAATATATATGCTCCAACTTGAGGGGGAGCATTAGAAGTATGAAGTGTAAACTAGTCTTTAGGACCACAAGGGCTTATTTTGATGTATATTTATTAAACTTTATTGAATAATACAAAATTAGTTTTTCCTCACAGCTGTCAACAATTGTAAAAGGCAACTTGGGTCTGCATACCTCTTTGTTGCAATGACTTACATCCGTACACTAATCACAGGGATCTCCCTCCCTCCCTCCCTCCGTCCCTCCCTCTCGTTCTTCCTTTTCTTTTTTATATTACTTAGTTAAACCTATACTTTTTCATCTGTATCTGAAAATTCGTTTTTAATCACTTTATATAATAGACTTCCTTTTCCAAAAGAAATTATTTGATCCAAGTAAGCATGCCCTATCATGCCAATTTGGCACATGAGCAATGCCATGTCCTCATACTGACGGTATATACCCTTAAGTCATAGTGATTAAGCATGCCAAGGATGGTAGAGGCTTATTTCTTTTTTTCAGAGGAGTTTCAATTCAAGCTAGAAATTAGGGGCAAAACAACGCTTGTTTCAGATTACTCTGCTTTAGAACAGCTAATTATAGTGCAGCCAGCAAATAAACATCCATGTCTTACTTGGATGGGGACTTTGAACATTTGTCTTGGTATAAGCTCCTTTAATTTTTGTGTCAAAGCTCTTCCAATAGCATATGCCTGAAAGGGAAGCTTCCATTAATTGAATGAAATCAATTCTACAATTGTCTAATGCACAAATAGAGAATATAAATCGACAACAAATCACAAAAAATGCTGTAAGATTACATCTAAGAAGAAAGTCGAAACAAGTAGAGAACAGTTAAAACTTCTTAATCTTAGCGTACAATGTACCAATTCCTCTTTAGTTATGTCAAATACTCCAGACCTGATTTGCCTCGGATGCACCTCAGATAGTTATTTTGGCTTTACCATTTCTCAGCAAACCTACTGTGTTATGAGATGATTATATTATAATGCTCTCACGCACAAAGTTCTTTCCTACTCTCTTTATTTTTTAAGTAAAATCCTTACCATATCAGAAGAAATGAAGCAAGATCAGTGTTTTCATCAGAGGAAAGTTCAACCTCAATTAACAAAAAAATTAAGGAACTTCACCCAAATCATTCACTAAGAAACATTCAATTTTAGCTAAGAACAAAGAAGAAATTAAGAAATAACATGCACATGTAGCATATGGTACCAATACACTTAAATTTCTTGTATCTAATCAGATCAATCATATCATTTATTTGCTTAGTGCTGTCGCAATAGGTCAAGTATAGTTGTCATTTATTAATAGGTGGGATCAGGTGCATGGATCTTCAACACCATTATGCTTTGTTGCCATGTTTTCTTTAATATACATAAGCCTAGGGTCATACACGCTCTATATCAACAGAACTGAAGAAAACACAAATTACCTTGTCTTTGTGAACAATAGTTGCTAGTGGTTCCACTGGATCACCATTGATCCTGATGTCAAGCTTTATCAAATCACTCTCTTTGTACCTGCCAGTCAAATTCAAAGTGCACACAATTATGAGAAACAACAAGAAATAAGTGAACCATGAAATGGACTACTAATGCTTTCATATCAGCTGTCATGGCAGGAACTGAATACAGTATGAACATAATAACAGAATGGCTCACTCAAGACCGAGATATGGGAAATGGAAGACAAGTGGATACACAAATCTCAAAGTATTAGATTACATAGATATAAGCCTTATTGTTTAACTGTACCAGTCTAGGCCTTTAATTTTGAGGTTATTTTTAATGAAAGAAAAGATGTGATCAGGAATGAATCTATTCAAGGAAAATTATACTTGGTTTGAGTATAAGACCACAGAATCTTGAAAGGATTTGCCACACCAGATGATGGCCTTCTAGAGGCTGATTAAACTGAATATGCAAGTTAAATATAGCAAGGAGAGGCCTAAAAGACTGGAAAAAACAAAGAGAGATATCAATATATGTATGTACATATGAACGTATGTATAGATTAAAATGTATCATTGGTACTCAACAAAGCACACGAGTGTTGGGTCATTTCAGTGTACTTAACAAGTCCTTCAGTGTGGAATGAAAATGAAAGACAACAAAATTGAGTTGATTCTTTCTTTTAGAGATATTCTTATTTTTCCAACTTCCATGAAAGCAGCAAGAAAAATGAAGGAAAGATAAAGTAGCTATCCTGTTACGTTCTACAAAAATCCTATTCTTTTTTGCCAGCTCATGAACAGTTCGAGCTTATTTGAACGACTAGAGACGGCATTAACTTAGCAGTCTTGAAGACAGCCCTTATTCATGTCAATAATCACTGGTCTTGACATAAACTGTGACTAATCTAAAATTACCAATTCTGTTAAAGTATCCTGCATCGCTCGTCTATGGAGTTTTAATGGGCCTTATACTTATGTAGTCTCTTTCCACCTATCAACTTAAGCTTTTGGAATAGACATTCTAACATGGAATTAGAGCCAGATTCCATCCCATTATATTTTGTGCATGTGGCCCTATGTCCATCAATTCCACCAGTCATTCATAATCTGGGTTGCACGTAAAGAGTGTATTAAAGTATCCCATATTGCTTGTCTATGGGATTTCAATGTGCCTAATATTTACTTAGTCGCGCTCCACCTATCAATTTAAGCTTTAGGTTTGGACTTAATAACAACTTTCTACTAAAGTTAGATGTAACGACTGTCCAGTGAATAAGCAAAGCAACACCATAAATTTACCCAAGAAAAGTGTACTCCATGCTAGCATAACCTTTGCTTCTGGACTTTAGCTGATCGAAAAAGTCGCCTACCATCTGTCATATAAAGAAACTGAATAACAAAAGAGAAACAATGTGGACCACTATGTAATCTATATGTAACAATCTAAGAAAGTAGATTAAAACCAAAGGTACCTCAGCTAGAGGTAACTCATAGGTGAGGGATGCTCTATTCTCTGTAATAAATTTCATTTCTTTAAACTCCCCTCTTCTTTCTTGAGAAAGCTCCATAATTGGACCAATATAATCTTTTGGTGTGAGCAATTCTATCTGCAATAATTACTAAAAGATGAAATATAACAGTAGTGACTCTTCGCTTTACTCACTCAAGATACAAGTTTAACCAGAACAACAAAAACTAAGAGAGAACAGAAAGGTAAAACAAAATAAGACAAAAAACTGAACACTAACCTTAACAACTGGCTCCTCAATCGACCTCCTTTGTCCAGGTTCAGGAAGCAGAGATGGATTTGAGCATTCAACCTTATATTCACCAAAAATGCATTCATGATGGTAGTCATATATCTTGACTAAGACAAATTCATAAAACAACTGGATATCAAATCATACATTTGCTGCAGCTGATGTATGGCTTAATCCATACAAAAACAAAATAAGCTCAAAAGCCCAAGAATTCAGATTGGGCAATCGTCCAACAAACAAATTTGAACTACAATTTACAGCTACACCTACATCTTATGAACGATTGGCTAACTGACTGAAGCAAAGGTATTAAAGGTGCTAGGAGCGAATTTCTAACTAATTTATCCAACAGCAATCCCCGCCGAGAGTTTCGTGCGCTCGGGGACAACGATGTTGTCATGTTAAAGTTCAGAATTCTGAGCCTATTCAAGGCCAAACAATTTCTCCTAAATAAATACAACCAAGAACAGTGCAGATTTTGGGAGAAGTTCTGACCTTTTCCAACCATTGGTCATTTTACTCAAAATCAAATGTTTCTGCTGAACCATTCCATGTGATCATCAAGTTTCTTCCATATGAATGATACTCAGGACATACTCCTTGATAATCCACTAAATGATCAACTATACATTGGAGTCCCTTATCATGCTTTAATCAAAAGCACAGGCTTCAGCTGAAGTTTCGTGAAATGGTTTGGCCATTGTAGCTTTTTCTTAATAAGTACTTGCTATTATAAACTTCCTCCAGCTTAGAAATAAAGAAGGAAAGGCTGACTTTAAGATTGACCAATTAGGAAAGTCAAAGAAACCCAGGTCTTCTCAAACTTGCGTGTTATAAGAAATGCTTTGGCATCACCATGCTCATAGCAAAGTCTACAGGAAAAGTTTTTCAATATAACAAACTCTCACAATTGCAATTCCTCTTTACTAATATTCTGGAATGTGCACGTCCTCTTACACAGCACAAAAAGGAAAAATAATAGTAGTAGTAATACTAATAACAACAATAATATAAATAACAATAATAATTATAAACTCATGGAAAGCATAAAAATAAAAAGTTGAGAAGAGAATAGCTTAGGATTGGAGACTTACAATATCACCATTTACACAGTTCACCCTATAAACGACACTAGGAGCAGTTGTGATTAGGCTCAGGTTGTACTCCCTCTCAAGTCTTTCCTGTATGATAAAAAAAAAAAAAATATAACCGAAATCAACATTCTGGATTCTGTTTTCAGAGTTTCTTTTACAATTCTGTTAACAAAATCCGACCTAAAAAGAAAACAAGAAAGAGCAATTTCAATGAGAATAAACCTGGACAATTTCCATATGGAGGAGACCTAGGAAACCACATCTAAAGCCAAAGCCCATGGCACTTGATGTCTCAGGTTCAAACTAAGCAAAAGAAATTTAAATGTCAGAATAGCCACAAACCAAGTGGTTAGTATGAACAGGTACTACGTCCATACTGGATGATGTACAAACAGTTCCTCAGTAAAGAAACAATTAATGGAGTACTACTAATTCTTTCTGTACTTGAAAAGAATAATTACAGGTCAAATAGACTAAATTAAATTCTCCAACCTCTGAGTCAATTTTTCCACCAAAATTCTAAATGAGTTGATGAAATCGGTACTTCCTCCCAGCAAAAATCAATTGATATGCCCAGCTCACGAAACTTATTAATTTACAGTGTATCGTATTGCAGGAAGTAGTCCACCGTCTTTTTTGGATAAATGACACTTTTAGCTATGAAAACAGATACATATTTATTAGCAAGCACTTGCATTTTCTAGAAGCTTCCTTTGGGGAAAAATGGATTCAAATTATCCATAATCCTGGAATGACCAAAATTATCCACTAGATGAAGCAACAAAACCACACTGGAAAGTCAAACTCAAAATATATTTAAAATAGCATCAGATTTACTACACAACCAGTTTGGTCTTGAGAGACTAAATTGATTTGGCTTGACCACACCTGGTTCCTTTTCCAAATTGAACCAAGTTTACCCCTAATTTCAAATGCTTAAATCCTAGATTTGCATTCTTCAAATTTGTATCTAGTCATCAAGTCATGGTTCTGCCATCCCCTAACCCTCTCCCATTATTTCAGCTTGACTGCGCTGCCCCGACTGCTCCTCTATTCTTTTTTTTCTCTCCCATTAGATCCACCATTGCTGAATTCACATTTTGAGATACAGAGGTAAAATATGTCCAAACTTTTCAGTGAAGGTAATATCCATATGCCATTTCTTCACATGAAGAAATATCCTCATTCTACCCCCTATTTTACAACTTTAGTTTTGGTGATACTTCTATCTAACAGTAAAAAAACAGATAATATTCAGATAGAAATCGAACTCAAATACGTGTAACTAAGAATTATGAAAATGGGCCAGATTCATTGAACACAATCACAGGCCCTCTTGCAGACAACCTGAGAAGCAACATTAAAGCTACTAGCCTTTAACAGAGGCATTCAATGCCAATTTGTAATTGAATATACCATTGAAAAAAAAAAAAAAATTGGTAAATATGCATGTAGACATTGCCAACAAGAAGCCTTCAAAAAAGCTATGATTGCATGAGGCCCATGGCGGCCCAATATCACCAACACTAAAGTCAAAGAAAGCCACCACACTATCAAGCCTAAGATAAGAAAATTTGAACATGATTCATCATTCAAGTAACAAACCTTCAATGCAGCATCATTAAGTTGCAGTTTCTCCAAGGCATCACGTAACTCAGGAAACCTTAGAACATATTGAAAAAACTGGATAACATAAATAATTTGAGGTAGAATGATCTCTTCAAACTCAAAGTGTAAACAATAATCAAGGTCAGTACTGGTCTGCTTCAACGGGAAACAAGCCACAAAACACCATTGGTGTAGCTTCCTCATATCCAGGCAATGAGTCCTCTGCCCTTCTACCATAGTGAGTTATAGTGTCACCTACCCTGGCATCTGCTACAGACCTTATAGAAGCCGAGAGGTACCCAACCTGGAAAGATAATAAAATACTAAGCAGAAAAATAGCAAGTGTATAACTTAATATGCTTTAACTTGACATCAACATCAGGTATGACTGTAATTTCTACAATTTAAGTGGCATCCCTGATTCTGGTGATGGATTAGTTCAATATGCCAATCAAGTCTATCCAACATAAGAAAGAAGAAGGATGATAAGAGTTTACTTGTGCTGGAATTTAATGCATTCATCAGTAATTGGATTTTGCCATGACCATGAGTAGCAGCCATATTTATCCAAGATAGAATGAAAATTCTAAACAACATGTTACGGGAACACATGTGCTCACTTCTTGGGTGGACAATTGCCTTAAAAATGAGTTTTGGAAACTTTGAGTCAACAACAAATAAGTCCACTATCAAATAGAGTCAGCATATTATACTTGTAGTCTCTCATATGAATGCATGCATATAAAAATCATGGTAGTCCTTTTCATTACCTAACACAGGCAGTTCGTTAAACACCCACCCCAGCCCCCACTCCCCAAGAGAAAATAAAAGGTGGCAAGCTATCCCATGCATGTCACTAACAAAACATCTTAGATCAAACTTTGGTTTGACTGAGGCCTTTAGCTACAGCAAAGGCTTTTTACTTTAGTTGTAACAACATGAAGACTTATGTGTTGCAGTGATCGGTAAATTGACTTCTTGAACATTTTAATTTTGATACTACGATACTACAAATGTGAAATGTATAAAAATTTCAGTAATACAAGCAATTTAAATTTATCTACCAAACAATAAGAATAATTACTATTGATTTATATTTCAATAAGCTTAACCACAAAGTTCCATTCTACCAACTTTTCTTATTATATACAGATGCATTTGGAATCTGACTTTTGTTTCATGACTGACTTATCATGAACAACTTTAACATTGGACATCTCCAATCTTTAAAAATATGAGAATTTTTATATTTGAAATGATTAAATTTTGTCTTACTTCTCAGATTATGATTTTTTAACTATAAGCCATAAGCAAAAGGCCAGAACTTCAGACATCTCATCTAGGTACTAGCTTCTATAGCTCTTACGGACAACAGCAGAAGGCATAGTGGCATTTCAAGAGCCAAAAGTTGAGAGTAAGCAAAAGAGAAGAATACCATATTTTTTTAATATGTAATGACCAAGAAGAAGAAGGAAATACATAATCTTGCTCCATTACCTCCCCAGCAAATAGCTCTTCAACTTGCAATTGATTTGGAGATAAAACCCCAACTTCATCAGCAACATAATCCTGTAAAGGTAAAATTGAAACTAAACAATCGACATATATTCATTACAAACATCCCTAGGACCTCTAAGAAATTTTAATCAAATCGTAAGTTACAATTTGACAAGCAATAAAGACATCAAGTGATGCAGGAACACCATTCTGCTTTTAGTATTTAAAGTGTTTTCTTTTTTATTTAGTATTCCACTATGTTATGAGGCTAATAAGGGTCATGTGTTAAGTCATGTGACTATTAATGAGTTCCAATGGTTGAGATTAGAAGTTGTTTATGTTAGACCAAGAGTTGAGATTGACTTATGGTCCCTAACCCTAGTTTAAATAGATCTTTAAATCTTTTGTCACTAGTTTCTCCTCATTCACTAAACAATGGTGATATTTATAAATCCTAGAAGATCATTTCTCTGTCAGCTTTAATTCATCAATTCTAGCCCTCATTATAGTTCTTTTGCTGTCTGTTACTTCTCCAAGTTATGTCGTTAAGCTTTGCACTTGGAAATAGCAGAATGTTCACATACAAGCACAATTGTATGCTATTGGGTGCAGTGGGAGATCGATAAAAAAGAACAATGACAAGAACTTTACCTTCTCACTTGCCATAAAATAAATTCTGTCACCTTTCCTAATGGTCCCATCAATGACTCGAAAATAAACAATAACACCTCGATATGGATCATAGTAGCTGCAGAAGAAAGATGAACATAGATGTATAGTCAATCGAAGCTTGACAAGTCATGTACTTTTGCAGTGGGGGAAAAAAAGCATTTTGATCCAGCAGTAGCTGCAACAATTAGCTGCAGCATATGTTTGTAAAACCATAAAAATCTCACAAACAAGAGATATTGTCAATGAATATGTTCCCAGAAATTATTGCTTCTCAAAATGTTAAAATATTGTCCCACATCGCTTGATAATGGATCCTAAGTGCTCTTCATATTCATGTGGTCTCCCTCCACCTATAAGCTTAAGCTTTTGGGTTGGACTTTTTAACATGGTATCAAAGCTAGTTATCCCTTACACAAAAGGGCGTGGTAAAAAAAATTCCACATGCAGCACGTGATCCGACTTGCACATGAGAGGGGGTGTTGAAAGAAGGTATTGAAATATTGTCCCACTTCACTTGACAATGGGTCATAAATGCTCTTTATATTCATGTGGTCTCCTTCCACCTATAAACTTAAGCTTTGGGGCTGGACTTCCTAACACAAAACCTTTTCACCATTTGCAGAGCAGCAACTGGCTAAAACACATGTCAATGGCCAAGTAAAACCACAGGCTAAATGAATCGATAATCATAAGATCAGTAGCTGAAGATGATTAAGCACTTCTCCACTTAAAGCTGGTCTGAGGGCTTCTACTCACAATGAAATGCTTAGATAGACCATCACGGCATAGAGGCATAAACTTTAGGAGGCAGCTCATGTGGAGAAACACATAAACCACCCTCTCTTCAGAAAGCATGTTGTCAAGCAGCAAAGACTACCTCAGGAACATCAAAAAAACTTGATGCTAATGGGTGAGGGCATAAGCATATTTGCATATACTTGAGCATACACAATTTCCTATGCGTGTTTGTGTGGGTGCGGGTGCAATGCAAGTGCATTCATGCATGCGCGCATGAGAGAGAGAGAGATTCCAAAAAAAAATTGATTTAAGTAGGTTGACTTAAAAAGAAATAGTTATACCTAATAGACAAGAAAGAAGTCCATTGAGAACTTCAAAAGAACATGAGTTATGGATGATTATCCTTGAACTGCCTTAAATACACATCAACAGATCAACATCAGCCTTTCAAGTAAGTTTAATTTCTCCCTGTTTGCTTTAAATTTTGTAAGCATTTTCTTCCCAGCAATTTTAGATGTCTCCAATTAAAAATTAACTAGACGTATATGAGGAAAGTACAGAAATATTACAAGCAAATTTAGTTTGGAAAGTATAAACAGAAATCCATTAAGTGAGAAAAAATCATTTCAAGGAAATGGGAAGTCTAGAGATGATGGCGATCAGAGATCCCTCTTAGTAGCATGACAACGGGAAAATGATCAGTATTCCAAAGATTACTGAGCCTTATACCACTAAATGGAACCAGCTATATTACACTCCGTTGCACTCATAGTAAGTTCTCCATAAAATTTAAGTGCTCCAAATCTTTCTGCATCATTTTGATAGATCTTTCCAGATCTTCCTCGCCCCTATTAGCCTGCATCTCCAACCTACAACTATATCTTCTCACCAAAGCATTAGAAGATTGTCACTGCAGTATTAAAACCACTTTAAACACCCTTTTCAATCTTATCATTATTTGGGTTCTCACCTACTCATCCACATAGGTTCAATTCTAGCACAACCAAAGGAAATTCTCATCTCATTTTCTGCAAGCATCGATATTTGGCCAACCACCATGTTGTGCCATATAGCATCACCGACCTTATTATTGTATTGTATAGAATTGATCCTTAACCATTAGCAACATTTGATGGTTGCACAAACACAAAATGCACTTGTCCACTTCCAACCATCATGCTGATACTGGGTAAGGTCTTCATCAACTTTTCCATCCTTCTGCTAAATGGATCCATGAGAACATAGTAACTCTCTAAGACATTCTAAACTCTAGATCACAACATTTGAGCTTCCATGATGACTAAATTAACACTCAAAATCACCTCCAAAGTCAATATTCCTGCCATAAACGAAAATCAGTTTCTCCACTTTGTGCTGAATTATTCTTCCATATGATCATTTGCCTTGTCCGCTTGATCCCTCTACAGAGAATAAAATACGGATACAACTTTTACTCTTGTAACAAGGTACTGTTGAATGGAGGTGTTAAATGGGTTGTGCAACCCATTTATGGACCCATTTATGGTTAAATGGGTCGTTAATGGGTCAAGCTTTATTTCATAAAGCACCCATAATGGGTTTTAATGGGTCAAGACTAAAATATATGGGTTTTAAATGGATCGAAAACTGACACCCATTTATGACTCATTTATCAATCCATTAAAAATGAACCCATTTATTTTCACTCAAAACCTCACCATATCTCTCTCCCCTCTCTTTAACTTTACAATTTTTTTTATAAAAATCGAAATTATAATTTTTTTTTTTTTCTTTATTTTTTTTTTTTCTTTCTTCTTCCTCCGATCACCGGCACGGCAATGGCCGATGACCGGCCAGGCGAGCCTCGAGCTCACTAGATTTGGCGAGACTCGAGCTCGCCGGCGTCGGGCGAGCTCGAGCTCACCGGATCTAGCGAGACTCGAGTGGCTCGCCTGTGGCCGGCCACCAGCCACAGGCGATACAAGATAGGCAGTTGGTGCCATAATTTATAGTGGATTTTGGTTCATCCAACTTCCTTGTTCTTGCAGTAAGAAATATAACACATGCGGGTCCAAATTATGAGTTTAATGATAGAGTAGTTTATTTAAGATTGCACTTTATCACGTACAAGTAACTATACGGGTGATATGTCCGGCAAGCATGTGATCTGACAAGTGATCAACGTCTTAGCCAAAATAAACAATGATTCAAAGAGACACGAATAAAATTATGAAAGTTGTGGAGGTGAGAAGCATAATGCATGCGAAAATGAGCTGTTACGTTATTATTCTCAGACCGTTAGTCATTCCTTAATTTAATTCGTCAACGTGAACGAACACAGCCAATAATTATTCGCGTATAGTACCTTAATTCATTCCCACAACATTATATTATCAGTATGCTGATGCCTGGGGTGAGATTCGCAAAATGCAAGATGCGTGTGGTGGGGAATTTAGAGCAAAATCTTTAATACTTTTTACTTTGAGAGTTAGCCACATGTCACATGGTGATGAGCCGGAATACAAACAATGGCGTTTCTCCGGCCGTCATCGTGGCCGGCGGCCGGCCAAAGAAGGAACAAAAAATAAAAATAAAAAAATAATAAAAATTATTAAAATTTAATTTTTTTAAAAATAAAAATAATTAAAATTCGATTTTTAAAATAATTATTTTAAAAATTATAAAAATTGTCCAATGTATTAAACTATTTTATTTTTAAATATATATATGTAAGAAATAATTTTTTTGAAAAATTATTGATTGGATTTGTATTGGTAATATAATCTTTAAAAAAAAAAAAAAAACATAAGAATAAGTTTTCCTAAATTTGGTTAAATATGAAAATATTTTATTAATATAGGTTGAGTCGGGTATGAGTTGGGTCGGGTATGGTCGAAAAATTTATATTGCATAAATGGGTCATAAATGGGTTAATGGGTCGATTTGGGCCAACCCATTAATGACCCGACCCAAACCCGACCCGACCCACCCGTTTAACACCTCAGTGTTGAACAACCATTTGCCCCACAAGTTTAAATTGTTCTGAAATAGACCCACAACATATATTAGCATATTTCTTGACAACCCCGCATGTAGGCCAAAACTTACACACGAAACACAAAATATAGATGTAACCAAATGGAATATATAACCAAAGACTCAACACAACAAAAGGAAAACTTACAAAACACAAGTACGAGGAGCATCAAAATGCGAATAACCGTTTTTCCTTAAAATTGTTTTTAAAAAAGCCAATACCCTTGGTGCCAAAGTTTTTTCATCCACTCCTCAGGCATCTTCTTTGTTCTCAATGTAACCCTCTCTCTATAACTATGATGGCACTTGACAAGATTAACAGCTCATATAAAATATGGAAATAGTTTTACAAAAACTTTTAGAATGGGGCAACAATGGATTAGCAATAACAACACAAAATTATGAATGAATACTTGGATGATGAAAAGAGTATGATCGTCAAAATTAGCAAGCCGATACTTTTTGAGGGAAGCGAACATTAACCTGTCAAATATTAAAGCCCTTAAAGGCCTTTCAATAGTGTTGCTAGGTGGTGGAATCCTTTGAACAATAGAGTCAAGGATATCCTGTATGCCAATCCCTTCCTACAGAACAAAAGCAACTTGAAAGTAAAGCGTCACTCCTTAATGAACAGAAGATTTTACCACCTTGTGCATAAGATTATAAAATAAGCCAAATGTCCTTGTAGTGCAAGCATGTGTGGGACTGACCTTTGCAGAGCACAGGATTGCATTACTGCAATCTAAGCCAACCACCTGAAAGAAACACACACTTTTCACTGGAGCTTCTCTTTCTTCATTTGTGATGCTCAAACAGAGCAATGGCACTGAGAAGATCCAACAACAAGCAGGAAACAACAGTACTACTTAATGAATAAATGTATCATCCAACTAAATTAGACTCCAAACTTAAGCTTCTTAAAAACCAAGAAAGCAACAGCAAACTGTGTAGGGATCATTAACATTTCATTGTGTTGGTAAATGATGAACTTGAGAGGCTAAACATTTTTAACATAACAAAAGCATTCACTGAAGAAAACTCTTCAAAGTTCATTTGTCGCAAGGAATCAGATATAAAGAGAGCTTATCTTTGTAGTTAAGAAAAACTGCTAGAGGACAAAAGCAGGCAGAGATAAATTTATTATGCCCAAAATGCATGATGTGTTATCTCTCTTGAGAATGCTCAAGACATGTGCTTTTAGTCTTCCATCTTAACAAAAGGAAAAGCTCATAGGCAGAATGGCAAACTATGGTAGGCAAAACTGGTCATGGTTGAACAATCAAAAATCCCATTACAGGTATTTCACAAAGGTACTACCAATGTCTCTTACTCGATTCCCTTCATCAGATATTAAGACAATGGAAGTCCAACAACAAGACAACAATTGGGATATCGCAGATCAGTCTAATTCACAACTTTCATTTTGAAAACCATCAGTGTCAGTCATAAATTACAATCTACTTAGGAAAAGTCCATTTTGTGAATCATGAAATGGAGCAGGTAGTTACAAACATAAATAACCTCACTAAATTCTTGTAGCCAAAACAATGAGATGTGCCATTGATAAAGATGACATAGGAAAATAATTCTAACATCAGAAAGACAAAACCGACTTGGTATCATGCTTCCCACTTCACAATTCTAAGAAGTCCTCCAATAAGGGCAGATGAAAGTAAAAATCGCCAAATTGTGAAATTCTGGACTGATTTTCACTTGTGCGCATATAACTTATTCCATACTTCCCAAAATTGTTTGTTATAACTAAAAGAATAAAGAAGCTGCCCTCCTCATAATGGAATAATCATCCGTACAAGGGTTTCTAACTTCATACAAGCTACCAATGATTAAGAGGTGGACACAATGTTATTCTGTTTGGAGATTAAACCAGAACTAATTGCCATGTTGACATAGCACATGGTGAACAAGAACATAACACGGGATCCTTAGTTTATGCCTCATCATGACAGGTTCTCCTAATTTAAAGAAAAACAAAACCTTTTTGCTGATATAGCACCATCAGTTATTGCAGAGAGATTTGGTTTGAGATGGCAACATCAGTTTACTGGAAAGGGGTTTGGAAGCTTAAAGTGCCAAAAAAGCATTTTCACAAGAACAGAAACATTTGTGGAAACACAAGCAAGTAACATTTGTAATTATGCATATTTGGAAGACAAGGAATGGCATTTTGTTCCGGGGAAAATCTCTTTCAAAGCATACCATGAAGAATCACCTCCTCAAGGTGGTGAGGGATAAAGCTATCTCCTTTAGCCAGGTTGCTGACACTCCAAGAAATAGAAGAACTCAACGTATGTGGGGCCTTGACCCGGCTATATTTTCTACTTAGTCTTGCTTTGTGCGGTTGCTGGGTTCTCTCTGAGGCGTAGGGGTTCTACTTGCTTCGACCTAGGAGGGTTGCTGTGTAGCGGTTGGGGGAACGAGCTGTTCAGCCCTCGCCTTCTCTCCTTCTGGTGGCTTAGTTAATTCGCTGGTTCTTTGTTGCTGCTCAATAGGTCCTTTTTGGCTAGTTTGGTTGGTTGGGCCATTTGGCTTTCTTTGTTGCTACCTCGGTAGCTTTGTTGTTTTCCATTTTCTTCCTGGCATCCTTCCACTCGAATTGGCATGTTGCCAGTTCTAGTGTAAGCTTTTTGGTGCCGGTCTCCCGTGTTGTTAAGTTTTGGTTAAAATCAATATATTCTTATCTTACCAAAAAAAACATTTGTAATTATGCATCATCGGTATTGTCAAGTAATGCTACTGACATAAAAGGATAGAAAACTCTGTGGATCACCTTTATAATCAATGATTGGGCATTTTACATCTGATTTCATAAGTCACTGAGAGTGAAATTTTATGATTATGTCAGACTAGTGCTAGAAAACTACAAAAGTATGTTTGAGATCAAATCCTTATGCGTCACGCCCAAATTTGCCAGGAAGGAACTAGATACAGCCAAGAGATAAGACTATGCACCCCACTGTCTATTATTAAATGGTTCTGCAAAAAGTGTTCCCAATTAGGAATGATTTATGCATCCATCATATCCTCCCATGCATGTGATCCTAACTGCTTCATTAGAGATGATGGGTTCTCTATTGAGTAAAAGAAAGATCTATATTTTCTAACTACCATCTAAATTGTGTTTTTCCCTTTCTTTTCATTAATTTATTTCATTTCAAAGATGAACCTAAATAATATGAAACATGTCTCAAGAACAGTGCCACCCAGTAAAACAAGGAACTGTAAATGCCACAGCCAAGTGTAAACAACTATTTTGGAACCTACCTCCTCAATCTCCTTGACAACGCGATCAGGTTCTGCTCCTGGAAGGTCTATTTTATTCAACACCTGAAGAAACAAGAACTACTTTATAAGCCAATGTTGTCAGAAAGAAGGAAATTAGGTCTCAAAACCTTACGCTATTCCTTACCACCTAAATCGGAAGCCAAATTTATGTGCACACCTGTATACTTATATGTACACTTAAATAGTCCTACTTACTTCTCAGCAATGTGTGGAAAGAGATTCATGTAGGTGACATCTCTTAGTGAGGAAAAGCTTTGTTTTGGGTGGTTCTATGTTGAAAAAGGGGAGCCCAGATTAGGATCACTCACTAGGAGTTGGCAACCAAGAGAAAATTAGATATACAGTGATTATATCCAAGAAAAAGTTGATATTGAGGATTACATGACCAAATGTGTCCAAGGTACTATTGATTAGTAAAAAACAGCAATCTCAAGATGCTCCAATCAAATTAGAGACGAAATGGCACCGTTGAACCAAATTGAACCCAAATTCTCAGTCCAACCAAGAGCAATTGGATCTTATAGAAAGATTTGAGACGGCATAGTCGCAATAATTAAATAGATCCATATTACCAGCTCCACTTAGTAGGATAAGGCTTAGGGTCTATTTGATAACTGAAGCATAAAACTGAAATTTTGAGTACAGAAATTTTAAGAGTTAGTAATATTAAATGCTGGAAATTGAAGAAGCAAAATAAAAATTCCTGAAAATTGAATACTGAAGATTGATGTCTTATGAGTATGGAACCAAGGATGTCCTTTTGGTGGATATTAGCTCAAATGCTATTGAGTCTCCATCAAAGACTTAATCCTACCCTTCCATAGAATGTCAAGTGCACCTTTTACTGAATTCAATCTTTTCAGTCAAACTAATTACTCTTACCGAACAAGCTTAATAATAACAACTTGTTAGTATCCTTACTACAATGCCCAAGAATCAGGAATAAAACAAAGAAGTTAAAATACATAGAGACATCCAGAAAAGGGAAAAATGATGGTCAGATGTAACTGCAGTCCTTGATTAAAAAAATATTAAACTTACAGGAATAATTTCCAGGTTGTTTTCCAAGGCTAGATATACATTGGCCAAAGTTTGTGCTTCAACACCCTACAAACATGACATGCATGATTCAACAAATCAGTACCAATTATTCAGTTATAATAAAGAAGGCTGCTAGTGTCCTTTCTCGAACAAACAAAAATGGTGCCAAGAAACTAGTTGTGAGAAAAAACCTGTGAAATGGAGAATAAGCCACCTTGATTTTTTTTATTTTTTTTAATGGAGAACAAGTGCCTTAATCACTTTCTTTTCTTTGTTCATTTTGAAATTCAATTCGGTTAACCTAGAGTAAGTAGAAAGTTGATGATAGGTAGTAGTCAATTTACTAATTGGTGTGACACCTTTCAAAACAAGCTAGATGAATAATCTTTTATTAGGTCATGTCAAAAAGATAGAGTTGCAAATTTCATGAGCAGACGTCACTGGATTCTATGGATTCAGAATACCTGACTGCATTGTATTTTCTCCACTATCCACAAATCAAGAATCAGTGTCAAATGAGGCCCATTGGAAAAACCAATATGAAGAAATGAACAGACCACATGAATACCACTTTGCAGTGTCACATATTACTAAGGGAAACATAAAAAAGCAGAGGGTGAGTTCTGCGAACAAAAAAGTCCCAGAAAAGCAAAGACTTGACTATTGCTACGCCTTCATCTATTTGGCCAAGCTTTAAAATATGGGCAGGGTTCCAACAAAATTCTACAATGGTATTAGCAGGGCATCCTATGTTCAAATATCTTTAGATCCCTCATTTTGCTTCCCCAGTCATTAATTCCAGCTTCTAAATATCAACACCGTACTTTCATCGAATAACTTAATACTTTTAGAACAAGTGGTAGTGGTTGCACAAAATTCTTCAAAAACTAACAATTATGACGGCTCCATGCAACTAGAAGCACAAGCTCTCTAAATACTGCTTGCAGCTTTTTGCCTTCCACCTTCCAAATGTCACAAATCAATTCCATCTTGAGCAACTTTTAGTGAAGACGGAAGAAAGGGGGAAGGACATATGACTGTAGAATAGAGGAATAACTCTACATGAACAAGTTTTCTAGCAGCTGAACATGTCTCTCTCTACAAACAACAGTCAACCCTTGCTCAGACAATATTTCCCAAGCAGGGGATTTATCCTAGAAGAGTGGGCACTTTCATCTGAGTAGCTACACCTTTTTCCTTTTGGATAAGTTGGACATCTAAAGAGGAAGAGTACACCACAATTGGACAAATAGCCAAGAGCTTCTTCTATGCAGAATCAGTATGACAATAATTATCTGCTTAAGCTGACCAAATATGAAGAAAATGGCAATCTGGATAAGTTTGATGAGCACTTATAAAGAGTAACACCAGCAAAATCCTTAACGCTTGAAACCCAAAAGTTTTGCCAAAGGTGCTAATAGTTTTGGCATGTCAAACTTTGATGTTCTTCAAAGAGATTTGACTTACAACATGAAAGGAGCCTGCAGCAAGCATATGTTATTAAATAAGCCAATTGGAGGAAAATCTGGATAGTCAGCACTTTGTAATGAAACACTATTGAGCAACTTCCTCCTAATGTCTCTGGGTCCTACTCCAAGGAGCACAAACTTGTGCCGGTATGAATGGACTGGGGACATCTACCGCCTAATGGAATCAGCTGGGTGCATAAAGAGCTGCAAAACACCTTATTGCCAGGAAGAAAAAAAAAGGAAATTGCTAAATTACCTAAATATCCTTTTCTAAGCCTATTAAAACTACTAAGTCAGGGCATTCCACACTATTTTATGGTCAAATTTCATAAAAAGCTGCCAATGTCTATTTCTGAAATTATTGGGAAAGATTAGGATATCAAACATTCCAGTGTCAAATTATAAGATGCCCACCAAAAGAAAAAGATACAAGGTGCCAGCTATAGACGATAAACAAAGCTTTGCTCAATGATAAGCCTGATCTGGAGAAAGTACCTGCGAAGCATCTACAACAAGGAGAGCACCTTCACATGCGGCAAGAGAACGAGAGACCTAGATTCAAAAGGTATAAAAGATACTGGATCAAACAGAATGAGAAATACTGGAACAAACGGAACAAGCATTTAAAAACGTTGTATAAATTTGCTCTCTTGGAGGAGACCCAGATTAGCGTGCTCTTCAACTATCGGAGGCCCCAGTTACCGACATGATTCAACACTTCGAATTTGCAAGAAAGAAAACCTTGTCCTAATTCTAGACAGAAGTTATTCTAAACAATAAGACAACGAGTCTTTACGACAGCAGCATGCCTCTGTTCATGCAATCAAGAAAAGCCTCCTACAAACGAAAAAACTCTACCCACTGGCAGACTGTTGCTAATCTCCTGTCGATAATGACCAGATGTTACAATCGCAAACCAGAAACATTCCCAAACAGGTAACAGCAATAATGCAGGGAAGCATGGAAAATCCACAAAGATCACTCGAACATACCTCATAAGAGAAGTCGACATGGCCGGGAGTATCAATTAAGTTCAGGCAATACGGCTGATTTTGGAACACGTAACGCATTCGAGCTGCCTGACGAGAAGAAATACATATTAGGCGATCAAATGCAGGCACGGGAGACCGGCACACCATCGTGCAGCGCGAACATCGAGACGGGAGGAGGAAGAAGGAGGGCAGGAGGGGAACCTGAAGTTTGATGGTGATGCCACGTTCTCTCTCGAGGTCCATGTTGTCGAGGAACTGGTCCTTCATGTCGCGCTTCTCCACGGTGCCCGTCACCTGGAGCAACTTGTCGGCCAGAGTGGATTTCCCGTGGTCAATGTGCGCGATTATGCAGAAGTTCCTGACGTTCGAGGTCGGGACCTGCACCGCACCACCACCTCATCACCCGACGTGGAGAGTCAAG
Source organism: Eucalyptus cloeziana (assembly GCA_014182715.1). Classification (NCBI taxonomy): domain Eukaryota; kingdom Viridiplantae; phylum Streptophyta; class Magnoliopsida; order Myrtales; family Myrtaceae; genus Eucalyptus; species Eucalyptus cloeziana. The sequence continues at coordinate 58,683,020 of CM024641.1, read as the reverse complement.
TGGCTTCCATCCATGGGGAGGAATCGACGGACGTACCTTGAGGAGGCGATGCCGGCCGGCTTGCACTTGGGCGGCGGTGACGTCATCGACGTCGGCGATGGTGTTGGAGGCGCGACAGCGGAGTGGAGGGAGGCTGACGATGCTGCTCCTGCTCCTGCTCTTGCTCCCGCTCTTGGATGCAGCGGAGTGGAGCGGAGCGAGTTTCAGGGAATAGTGAGGAGCGGTCGCCGCCGTGTGGAGTCTTCTCCGGCGGTGGTGATCGGCTGCGGATAAGGAGGAGAGCAGCGATGGAGGGGCGCGCACCTCCGAGACCGATGCTGCTGACGTGGCCATTCCCTTCCCTCCCCCCGCTCTGCTCCGCTCGTGCTTCTCACCCCGCTTCGAATCTCTCCTCTTGTAATTCATTCGTTCCCCCTTATTTTTTCGCTTCATGAAATGGCCCAGCTTCACCCCCACCCAAAACTATAAGCCTTTGGAAATGTCCATGGACCCGTCGAACTACTAGTGGGCCGGATCGTACAACGTCTCCAAGGTATGATCCAAGTCCAGAATTTTCTTTCTTTCACGGTCAATGTCCAAACGACTCGGAACTCCATCGTGGAAATATCAAAACCGACGAGTTTATTCACAATTCGATTCGGGTCTAGTTCGTTCAATTGACTTGGGCTCGAGATAAACTTTAACCTTAATAATCTTCGAATTGTACTTACATTTGAATCACGACGGGGTGAGACATACCATTCAAACATCTTCTAGTTCTCGCCTATAGCCTCTTCCACTTTTGCTATCCCTCGAAACGATATATTTGTATTCTTTCACTTTCGCTAAAGCTTCATTTATTTCACAAAAAATAAAATAATCAAAAAATATGTTCCTAAAAATGATCGCTTACATCTTTTGAAATAATCATGAATTTTCCATTACTATTAACAATTTATGGCTAAATATTTCATATGCAATGAAATTTTTTTTTACATTTCTTCATTTTCATAAGCGATACAAACAATGATTTTGAGGAAAATGTTTTTCAAATTACTTATTTTCCTTAAAATTAAAGCAGCTTAATAGAAATATCAATTTTGATTGTTAGGAACTTGATTGGGCTCATTTTATACGCCTTGAACGTGAAGTGCTCGAAACATTAGATTATATTTTCATTGGGAGAATTACCCAAAAAAATCCTAAATATATTATAATTGTATTGATTCAATTATAAACTTTTGTTTGGCCAATTCCCAAACAATCTGCATCAATCTCAATTTAATCCATATAGTCAATTTTGGTTTACTGGTTCTTATGTAAACATTGGTCATCCAGCCAACAATGATATGGACAACTTCTTTTTAATACTATTTTATTTTTTTCAAACTTTTTTTATCAAGTTTTTATTTTTTCTTTTACTCTCTCTCTCTCTTATTTTTATTTTTACTATCTCTCTCTCTCTCTATGGCTAGCGTAGTCAACCCCACCCTCTCCCCCTCTCTCTCTCTCTCTGTATGGCTAGCGTAGTCAACCCCACCTCTCTCTCTCTCTCTCTGTCTCTCTCTCTATGGCTAGCGTAGTCAACCCCACCCTCTCTCTCTCTCTCTCTCTCTCTCTCTCTCTCTCTCTCTATGGCTAGCTTAGTCAACCCCACCCCTCCTTATGTAAACATTGGTCGTCCAGCCAACAATGATATGGACAACTTCTTTTTAATACTATTTTATTTTTTTCAAAGTTTTTTTATCAAGCTTTTATTTTTCTTTTACTCTCTCTCTCTATGTGCTAGTGTGGTCAACCTCGCCATTGGTCGCTGGAGGCCCCACCCCTCCACCAAATCTAGTGAGGTTCACTCCCACTGGCCACTTTCGAGGTCAAGCCTCACTCAACTAGATTTGGGAGGACCTCATCGGCCCTCACCTCGAGGAAGAAGGAGGAAAAAAAAAGGAAAAATAAAATTAAAGAATAAACAAATGTTAATGTCAACACTAGTCAATCAAAATTTGCCAAATATACTAAATTGATATAAATGCAAAAAGTTTAAAATTTGATTAGCAAAAAAAAAGTTTATGAATGAATTTGCACAATTGCAAAAAGTTTTAAACTTTTTTGATAAGTTGCTCGATTTTCATTCGTTTGTACAAAATGTGTTCGCAAGTTATTGGGACAACAAAATGTTATCACATGGCTACACTTTTTTGGGTGTGGTTTTTGCAAGGGCTTTACTGGTGTGACAGTCCTTAGAATATTACGAGAATAACAGCATGTTGTAAATCACAAATTCTTGAAAAAATGAATCTCACATAATAATTTATAATTATTTGTGATTTGATTTTTTTGTGACCTAGAATAGACTGTTATTCTCATTATGAATTAAATACCGTTACATAATCATTTTTATATTTGCAACAATGCAACATAATGTGGATTGAAGCTGTGATCTTTAAGCACTGCAATGAAAGAAATCCATCGATTGGTGGGGCGATGGTAAACAAAGTGTCAAGATTAGAAATTTTATTACGGTCCCCCTGGGATCATGTACGGACATTTGTATGTAATTTGGAACTGTAGAGATACCATATCAGTTTGTCAAGTTTATCTCGGGCAAAATGCGACGATCCAATGGTGACACGACAGCAGGTAGCGCAAACACAACTCAAAATAGAACCGACAAGACAAAACAAGAGGACATATGAAAACAAATTGAGGTGCACAGGTGGAGGGACCGGGGTGTTGAAAAGCAAAAAGTAGTTTTTCTCCCTTGGGAATGGAATGGTGTTTTGGGGTGGGGGTGGAAACAATCGCCGAGGGAGTTACTGGGGAAGCTTGTTGAGTTTGCAGTACATGTAATCCTTGAACTTCTTGGCCTTGTATTTCGGGGGACTCTCGGGGCTAAGCAGCTGAGGCAGAGGCCCGACCACCCACTCTTCCGGCGGCTCCAAGAACACCGGCCACGACATCCTCGCCTTCTCCTTGTTCACCGTACTCCTGTGCAGTACTGCCTTATACCGTCCATTGCTCAGGATCTACATCAACAGCCACATATATGACCCGCGTCAACAATCGCCATCGCATAAGTAACTAATAAAGAAAACCCCTACATTTAATCCCTTTGGAGACTTGAACCCGAGGTGAATATTTACGACTTCAAAGTTTGGAAACGCCTTGAGTTTGTTATGAACTTTTAGGTTTAGATCATTTCGATGAGGTAAATACTCCTTGTTCAAGGGAGTGGGGCACGAGACGCACATGCAATGTTTAACCTTAAAGTGAGACCACTCGCGGAGTCTTTAGTGAGCAGTGGGCCTTTGAAGACAGATTTTCGGATCCACACATAAATTATATGTCGCATTGCCTCATGTCGCATCAAACATCAAGCACCGACAATAAGAAAAAAGTAACCTAAAATTTAGTATAAACTTAGAGATTCAGATCATTTCGATTAGGTAAATACTCGAGCGCCGCACGAGGCCTACTCCCCATTCAAGGAAGGGAGGTGCGAGATGCACTGGCGATGTTCTCCCTTTAAAAGTGAGGTCACACGCACAGGCTTAGGATTTAGTGAGCTGCGGGCCATTAACGACAAAGGTTTTTGGATCCACACATAAATGTTATGTCCCATCGCCTTGTGCCGTATCAACATCAAGCTCCGCAAATAAGGAAAAAGTCACCTAAAGTTTAAGCCAATCGGTGAAGCACACGATGCAAAAACGCCAGGTGCCCCTACGCCAATATTGGAACGGTATTATCATCTATGGAATCCTTTGTTCAAAACAGAGACGAGCTAGTTGAATTTGTAATTACTATCGCCTCATGGTCGGTGTACCGTTTCCATATTTTGATCTGATAATTGACGGCATTACCGGGAAGTTATAATTGACCGCAGAGTCGCGTCTAGGGAGGGACGGGGAGGGAGGGAGGGAGGGACGGGGAGAGAGAGAAAGACCTCAATCTGGTCGCCGACATGGACGATGAGGGCGTTGGGGATGTACTTGGCATCGATCCAACGCCCATCTTTGAGGACCTGGAGGCCGGGGACGTCGTTGGGCACGAGGATGGTGAACGTGGACAGGTCGGTGTGGGCAGCCACCCCCAGGGTGAGGTCGGGGCGGGGGCAGGGCGGGTAGTAGTTGATCTTGAGGTTGTACTCAAGCTCCTCCCCGCCGATCGCCTCCTTCACGGCGGTCTCCTCCAGGCCAAGCCCCAGGGAGAGGCAGAGGAACAGCTTGTCCGCCACCTCCTTCATGTACTTGGCATACTCCTCGTTCACCTCCCTGCATTGCAACAGGTTAATCATTCCTCACGCCATGCAATAAAGCAGCTCCTGTCGCGACTGTGTTAACGCACCTGTAGTTCGGGGGGTTCGTGGGCCAGAAGCGGTAGTTGACGATGGAAGGAGGCCAGACCTTGTGGAAGAGGTGGTCGTTCCACGTCCGCTTGCCGTTGACCTCCTTGGAGACCCGGGTGCCGTAGCCCTCGGGGGACTGGGACCCCGGGGGCTTGGCGTAGGCTTCCTTCTCTTCCGGGGGCAGGTCGAAGAAGTGCTTCCCGGCCGCCTGCAGGCGGGAGATGAGCTCCGCAGGGATGCCGTGGTTCACCACCTGAAAGATCCCCCACTCCTCGCAGGCCATGGCGATGGTCCGCACGACGGACTCGCGGTCAGGCAGGCTCAGGTCGATGGTGGGGATGTCGGGGGCAAGGCCCTGGTAGGTGGTGATGGCGGGGCGCTCCTGCTCCGGCCGGATGAAATCGGCGGGGATGGTCTCCGCGCTCATCAGAGCTGACGCCACGGCCTGCACTCTCTCCACCTCCATGAATTCTGTCGGTTATGTCAACAGACGGGCAACACGAGCAACAGGGCTCCTCCTTCTTTTCCTCTTCCTCTTTATGGAAAGCTCGGAAGAGGCCGGGCAAGGGGGGTGGATTCACGAGGAAGAGGACTGGCTTTTTAATCTCGTGAATGGAGGGAGGTCTACGTTACCCGCTTTGAGAACGGAAGGAGGAATTTCAATTGCATTGGAGTTATATAACGGCGGGGAGGGGGGGGGGGGGGGGTCGGGGGTCGGGGGTTGGTTCCGATTAGGAATGATGGACGATGGTCCTCCTCCTCGTGAGACTCATCAGAGGAGAGAGTGAGAGGACAGACACGGGGGAATGGACAGCAGCCGACGTGGACTCGTCTGCATCGCTGCTTAGCGCCACCAACTTCCGTTCCCGCCCCCTGCACAGACAGACCCTCCTTTCGTCCGTCCATTAATTTTTCGCTTTTGAATTTGGGAAATGCGCCGGCAATCCCCGTGATGCCCCCACAACCCTACTACATTCGCCAATCCCTCCGCTTTCCTTCTTGCTCCCCCCCACCCTTTCGACAACATTGTCGCCACATTTATATCGTCCCTTGTTAGAATTACAAAATTGAGAAACCCGCAAAGCATATATATTATCAAAAGTAGGAATATAGAGGAGGAAACGGCTCACGATCCTAAAACTATGTGACGTTGATCTCGAGCTTGCGTTTTCCATCACTTCAACTCTTATTGACCTTTTATATCATTCGATTCATCCCGGATGGACAAATAGATGTAGTTAGTTCATGTGCTCTGCACACCTCATTGAATGATTCACAGTGCCAAACGCCTCAAGTCAACAAGCCCGCCAAATCTCTTGATATGCCAATTCTTTGTGGAGCCCTTTTTCTCCTTTGTGTAGGCTTTGCAATTTTAATATACTTTAGTATGCTTGTGATAAAGAAAAAAAAAACCATTAACTAAAAAGTAAAGTAATGAAAAATACAAGATTCGAAAAGTATTTTTCATAAAACGATTGTGTTTGTATCACTGACAAAAGTGAATAAATAAAAAAGATCTTCATTGTCCATAGTCATATTTAGAGGTAAATTATTGTGGATAATAAAGACATTGCGTGTGAGACAAAGGAGCCCAAGTTGAGTTAACAATCTCATGGGAGTGGTTCATGTGGGAAACGCTCTCGCTGCGAAACGGCTTCCTAGATGCCATTAAATGACGGACATGCACGGCGCACCGCAATTGGGCGTTTTTGTCCAGTCCCATTTATGGGATTCTAGGTATACATAGTTTCAGTAGGTGCGGCCGACATTGGACCGAGGCCAGGGCCCCGCCTTCGCTCTCCACTCGTCATTGCGTCTCGGTTCGGTTTCTTCCCTTGTTCTTCTCCTCTCATCCTACCAATAGCTGGACAAGTTGGAGTTTCAGCTTCTTGCTCCGTCTACTATCCTCCGCTATATGACTAGGTTCGGCCACATCACCGACGTCCGAACGGTAAGATACGATCCCGTCCCCACATCCACCGCGGCTTTGGGGAGAGGCTGTTTAAGCGTGTAGCCTTTTACGCTCCGTCCCGTCCGACGTTCCCATAAAAAGGGCTATACGCAGTTGCGCTGCAAACCACACAAAATTAAAACTGAAGGAAAAGAAAAAAGAAAGAAGTCGAGAGTCCTACTCCTGAGATGGCCGGACCGATTTGTATTAAATGCCACGAGAGCCGGCGGCCCCATCAATACGGATCCGCAACTTTTGGTGAAGTCGACGCTTGCGATTTCAGTACTTTTGGACACGGTTTTGGTCAAGTCGAGGCCGAGCTTGTTTAATGATGTACGGGCCCCGCTTCTCCACCCTGCCCACCTAAGATTCGGCCTTCAGCCCCTCGTCCAATGTTTGGGCTTCGCAGGCCCATTTAAGATGTGCTCCTTCGTTTTCCGTCCTTCTGTCGTGGACACCATTCCACAACAAACGTGATGGCGATCATACCGTATCATTGTCACATCGTTACTTGAATAATCGACAACGAAACACTCTTTTTTTTTTTTGGTGATCGAGGAACCGCCGGAAACTCCCTTACAGGGTCACACCGCCTTCCGATATCTGGTGGCACCATCGGACGTCGTCGCAAGATACTATTTAGATGTAAAACCTCGGGGGTCTACTCAGTAATCCATCTTTGGAATCCCAATTCCTACTTAAGTTATGGAATGCAAATGAGAGGGTTCGAACTCTCGACCTCGGGGATGAAGGAGAGCACGCACACCATTTACGCTGCAAATTGATGGGTGACGACGAAACATTTTCATAATCACATTTTACCATATTTTTGATGAGCACATGAAATTGGATCTTTTTTTTTTTTTCAAGAGGGAGCTCAAAATGAGTATCGTCTTTAATAAAAACTCAAAATAAGATAGTTCTCTGATGACGTATTGATATAAAACAAGCAATGTCTTAAATGAGGATTTGATATGGTAAACTGAGTATCAAATGATTGCTCAAATTTTCTTGGTCCAACTTGCACGTGTGATTTGTGTACTTATTTCGACGATGACATTAGCAAGCCGAGAACGACAAACACAATCAAAAGCGGAGAAACTATGTCAGTGATATTGTGGGGTAAATAGCCCTTAGAAGAACCCCGAAGAACCCTTGCTTCAATTTGGGGTTTCTTTAAATCGGGTTATAGCAAAGAGTTTTGCTCGATGCTGTAGTGTTGCCGCCTGAACAGGCACATGAGTTACACATGCAGACTCACCAAGAAAGATCTGAATTTGGGCTCTTATTTAAAACTAAGTTGATCATTTCAAGCAACAATTTTAAATAAGTCCACTTTGAGTTATCTTTTGAGAAAAGATTTATACTTCAAGACTTTATTCGATACTAAGTTAATCATATATATTCTTATTTGAGGTAAAATTCATTGCAGGCTCTATTTTTTTTATAAAAAAAAAGTAGATAACTCCACTTCAAGCCTTTTATTGAAATAAATATTATTCTGAACTCCTTTCCAAGAGAACAATATAATTTAAGGTCTTTATTTGAAATTCTTCCAAGACATATTTGTTTTTTTTAATGTGAATTGGTAGCGTGAACATTGGGGGTCGAAGCTGCTGCTGGAGCGGACCGTCTGGCGTCGAGCTTTCGTGTCGTCAATGGTGGGGTGGGGGGAGTCGGTCCAAAACAACGACATTCGACGTGAAATAAAGTAAACAAAAGAGTCGGAGCAAAATCAGGAGCAGAAGCCGCCGTCCTTTCCTGTGGTCAATCAAATCCCCATTCCCATCCCCCATCCCCCATCCTTGTCTTCTTCGTTCGAGTTCGGGCCGACCTTGACCGTCGGGTGTGGGGGGGGTTTTCCATCAGTCGCCTAGGGTTTTTGGGGAGGATTCCGTCGATCCATCGATTGAATGCGCGTTCGGGAGGAGGAGGAGGAGGAGTAAGACGAGACCCAGCGAAGATGCAGCAGCCTCCGCAGATGATCCCCGTGTTGCCCTCGTTTCCCCCGACCAACATCACCACCGAGCAGATTCAAAAGGTTTCTCCTCCTCTCCCTCTTCCCCCAATCGAATCCTCCCCCGCCGTCTGTGCCTTCTTCCTCTCTCTCTCTCTCTCTCTCTCCGTTCTTCGTTCGCGTCCGCAATCTCAGGTGAAGTGACGTCTTTGAGTACGCGTGCGGGTTTAGCTCGAGTCGGAGTGGATGTTCGAGCTCGAAATATTAGCACTTTGGGGAAACCTCAGAGTAACTCCCAGGGCCGAAACTTGCAAATGAAAACCCTTATAACGTCGGCGGATTGGATTCTCACAGACGTCTTTCTTTAATTCAAGTCTTGGACGTGCTTAGAATGGCTGGATTCCGTCTTTTCGCGCGAGGCTGAGCCAATCTAAATTCTAGCTTCGGTCGCTCGGTCCGATTTATGAACTATGAGTTGCTAGGTTGACTGCTTTCTTTGTAGGAAACTGATGGCGGGACATTGAGCAATTGGTCTCGTGCTAATCGCAGATTTTCAGTCCTCTAAAGAGACAAGTGGACGCATGGGTCCTGACTTCCTATGTCTGCCCATCTACATGTCGTATGTGAACAATGATATTTGCATATCAGAGGCATGAAGTATGCACGAAGATTGAACTGCATCATAGCAAATGGATGGCAAAGCTTGTGCAACCAAGTGTTGTACAGGGGTTTTTCAAGAAACATTGTTGGCAAAAATATAGACCTATGAACTTTATGAAAAAACTCATTTTACTTAAGGTCATGGATTTATAACTATATCTCTAGACTCCAACATAGTACTATCATAACTATGATCGGGTATCTAATATGGTAAGTCGTAACGTATGAAGGTCATGGATATATGCCTATATCTGTAGACTCTAACATAATACTAATATAACTATGATCGGGTATATATTATGGTAAGCCGTAATGTATGATTTCTAGATAGAACTTTACAGTGATTAGCTGAGTAAAAACTGAAGATTTGTCGCTCTCGCCATGTATATGTACATGTCCTTCATGTGGTGTCAGCCATTTGTGGTTTTCTGATTCTTCATCAGCTTTCTTCTTTTCTGTCATTCTTTTATATGATGATGGGTTCTATAATATTATGAATAATCAGTACCATCGTATGTGGCATGTACAGGTCTGTTTTCCTCTTAAGTTTTGCATGTATGAGGGAGAATTAATAGTATCAGTAGTGTAATCAATAGCTATGATAAACAGTACCTGCAATGTACATAATTAATAGGTATGCCATGTAGTGAACTCCTATTGTCATGGTACAAGTTTATTAAATGGTATAGGGACTTAGTTTTGTCCTATGCATAGGTTATATAGAGAAGATGGAGACTTCGCTATGATCTGTACAGATTTATACCAGATAATGGCTAGTAGACCTCATTTAAGTTAGACAGTTTTATACATGGTCACTTGATCAGAACCTGAGTTCGTAGTGTAGCATCTTATTACTGTTGATATATCATGATCTATTTACTAACTTTTTAGATCGTCTTATGTTTGTCTTGGGCATAATTGTAGTATCTTGATGAAAACAAGAAGTTGATTCTAGCTATATTGGACAATCAAAATCTTGGCAAACTCGCTGAGTGTGCCCAGTAAGTCTCTCTCTCTCTCTCTCTCTCTCTCTCTCTCTCTCACACACACACACACACACACACACACATGTTTATGTAATGGGGGAGTTGGTAAAAACAAAAGGAAAGAGGGAAAGGTCTAGGTCGTGTGCGCACACATATGCATGTGGTTGGGTAGGTGGCTCAGTACCAACATATGCATCTCAATGCGTGGGCTTTTCTTCAGTGGCTTGTTTGTTAGGAAGTACATCGAGTAGTATGTGCAGCTGGCCAATCAGGATTCATTCTGTAAGTGCGCTTTGGCTGGATGGGTATATGCACGTTCCTGTATGCAAGACTTGTTTGTATTCTTGGGCATCATCTGTGGACTCAATGTAGCTTGATGATTCAGGTACCAAACTCAGTTGCAAAAGAATTTGATGTATTTAGCTGCAATTGCTGATGCCCAGCCGCAGGCACCACCAATGCCTCCCCAGGTAGTTTTTTCTCTTGTCAATTTGCTTTCCAATTAATGATGATCTTTTCCCTGCTTATATGCTTACCAAATGGCATCTACAGATGGCTCCTCATCCGGTGATGCAACAAGGTGGCTATTTCATGCAACATCCTCAGGCGGCTGCTGCTCTGGCTCAGCAGCCAGGCCTTTACCCTCAGAAGGTGCCATTGCAATTCAATAGCCCCCATCAGTTGCAAGACCCACAGCAGCAGTTACACCAGCAACACCAGCAGGCCATCCAGGGTCAAATGGGCATGAGACCGGTGGGGCCCAGTAATGGACTTCATCCCATGAACACAGAGACTGCTTTGGGAGGTGCAGGCACTGGAGGGCCGCATCCATCCTCAGGTCCAAATGACGCACGTGGAGGAAGCAAGCAAGATGCTTCTGAGACAGGGACAACTGGTGCTGGTGGTCTGGGCAACACAGCAGCTGGGCATCAGGGAGGCGATGGAGAATCATCACTCATGAAGGGTTCCGAGGAGGCAAAGTGATAGGCTCTTTGGGTGCTTGCATGAGCGACTAGTGGTTGTTGATAGTAGATTTATCAGGACCTAGTGTTGCTGTTTGATCTTTATTAGTACATTAGACATGAGAATTTTGTCCTTTTTTTCTTTTGTACTTTCTGATCTGACAAATAGATTTAGGGGTTTTGTGTTGCAAGTGATTGGTTGTGCAATATCTCCGCTACTTTGGTGCAGCGAAGTTTTGAAGCCCACGCCTCAACACTGTTCCTAATGTTCTTGGGGACGGAATGGGTTGTGATGTCAAGTCGATGACAATGCTAGATCATGGACAAGTCGAGTAGCTTCTGCTTGATGAGAGATGAGCAGTCTCTTCTGGAATAGTTGATTTTAGTACTGTAATTTAAATTTCTAGTGCTCATCTTCTGCCTGTGGGAGGGTTCTCCTCTTCATGATAATTGAGCTTTGAGAAGCCCCTCAAAGCCCCAAAAGATGGGAGGTCCGGAAGCAATTTTGGAGGTGCCTTTAACATGCAACTTTGGGTTATAGCGTTGTACCTATGTTTCTGAAGGCGGTGCGGAGTTGTCATTGTACTACCGAGGTCGCAACGAATTTAGCGTGAAAGATGTGGTCGAAAGCGTCGGGGGTCGCGTGCTGGATCAGGACGCAGGTTGCTGTGCCGGTCCTCGTTTTCTTGGGCTGAAAGAAGGTCCGGTGACTTCCTTTTGACAGCATCCTACCGAAACGAGGAAAGAAATTATATCGTTCTTTCGTATATGGATCTGTCAAACATCATTGGCAAAAAAATTAAAAAAAAGAAGAAGCGAGCGATATAAATAAGATATTCGGAGGCTCTTGAGCTGTGTTTGCTAAAGATCTAAATGAACTCCTCGGCATCATTTTTTTATTATTGTGAAATTAATAACTTATTTTGAATAAAGAATAAGTAATAAATTATTATGAAATCTACTTCTATGTAGCGATCTTGAGAGTGATGTCATGGTAAGTCAATATACTTATTGGGAATTTGACTAAGTCCAAAGAGAGTGAAGTTGTGACAGTGAAGTAAGTCACCTAGCACTGGCAGGGGAACTTTTTTATGGTGGAGTGTTTTTGCAGCTCTTTTTCAGAAAAGTAGGGGGCGCCACGTGGGCTGGGGGGCGCTGCCTTTCATTGTCGACAAAGGAGCTCCGCTGCTGCTCGGCTGTTGCCGTGTCCGAGAAGTAATTCGGATCCATTCTTTGGGTCGGTCGTATTAGATTAACATGATAATAAATTTAAATTAAAAAAAGTCGTTAAGGACAGCATAAAGACCGCACAGCTGCTGCTTCGTCAGCTGACTGCGAGTGTGAAAACAAGTGTCCTGCGATTGTCGTCTCCACCGCCATTCCGTGCCGCGTCCGAGTGAACCCCGCCTCGAGCACTTGCTGGAAAAGTTCACTGGCTCGGCATTGCATGATCTCCGATTTCGTCGTCTCGGATCTTTCTCGTTCCCCGAGGCACGCTCCTCGCCCGTGCCATTTCAATCCTCTTCTAAGTTGTTCCGCACGTTCCACGGATTGCCCGCTCCGTTCGTGATTTCTTCCAAATGCTGATCGCTTCTCGCATGTTTCCGCACTCCTGTCTGCATAATTACTCTCGTTCGGCTGCTTCGTCCGGTTTTTCGTTTGACTCGGATAGCATCGCTATCGTCGTTGTTGTTATGCGTGCAGCAGTGCAACGTTTTGTACTCCTTCGGATCTGATCTGCTCTGCTCTGCGCATTCCCTCCCCGGCGAGTAAGTTGGAGATATACTCCTGGAATTGACGAGGATGGCGGCTGAGCTCGTCAATGCTGCGACGAGCGATAAATTGGGGGAGACGGATTGGGCCAAGAACATCCAGATCTGCGAACTAGTGGCGCGTGATCAGAGGTACATCTGCCGAGTGCTTTTAGCTTCTCTCTCCGATGATGATACGATGCGGTGTCAGCTGCTACATCGTGTTTTAGTCATCGATAAGAATGTCGGATGTCTCTTGTCGATTCGAGTAACGTGACTTTGCTCATCCGACCGCGCAGGGCTGCGAAAGATGTCGTGAAAGCAATTAAAAAAGGTTGGGAGGTAAAAGCCCACATTCGCAGCTGTATTCAATTACGGTAAGGACAGAATGCTTCGAAAGATTCTTACTTGAATCGTTATGCGTAAACCGCTAGTATCTCCGCATCTCGCTAGCCGCACGCTGGTGATTCACTGCATTTCTAACTGTGCAGTTATTGGAGATGCTGATGAACAACGTTGGTGAATATATTCATAAGCAAGTGATCGAATCTGGAATTCTTCCCATTCTTGTAAAGATGGTGAAGACAAAGGTGTGGGTCTCAATGTTCAAGTAAAATCACATCGCTTCGTCAGTATAGTTTCGCTGCTTTTATTTACTTCATGAAAGTTACACTGCAGACTGATTTCTCCATACAAGAGAGGATATTTCATCTGCTAGAGGCAACACAATCCTCCCTTGGGGGCGCTTCGGGGAATTTCCCTCAATATTTTTCTGCATATCAGGAATTGATGGTAAGTGTGATCTTGAACTCTGTTCACCTCCTAGACTCTTTTCTTCCGAATTCGTTTTATGCAATACATATCTGGACCAACTTGGAACTCAGTAGTAATGAGACTGCCTGACATTTGGTCTTGATTTCACTGCCGATTTAGGTGTATAGAAAACAGTCTCATCTCCGACATGATAATGGATCATACTATTAAACCCTTTAAAAGACTAGATGCATTATATTGAAGCATCTAAGTAGTAGTAGATGGAGCCTATAATCTAAAACATGAAATTAACTGATCCATCTCGAGGCACTGACCCCTTACCTTAAAACAGACCTGCTTTGTTTAAATGTCTCAAGGGATGCTCACAATTCTGTTTTTCTGGGGAGTAGTTATTTTCTGTGTTTCAAAGTCAAATCCTAGTGGTCTTTTGCACAGTCTATTAATGTATGAATGTTGTGACAACAACATCCAGACCTCGCAGTTTAAAGTTGCTTTAGTGTCAAAGTCTCTCGCTTAAGGTGCTTATATAGATTTTTAATGGAGAGATGGGACATAACAGCCTATCACAATAATTGGATGTGAATTGTCTTTGTTCTCTACATGTTCAAGCTCTTAGATTAGTTGGCCAATCAAAACTAGTCAGCATAAGAGCAGTGTCAACCCCGTGTCAAAGTTCTCACACTTCCAGTTATATTTCCTTGATTCTCTCTTATAGGTTTTATTCTCTAAAACTGTTTAATTTCCCCTTTATCCATCCTACTCCTGCTCACATTTACTCGTTTTTTGAGATTCTCTCTAATTGTACATCTTTCTCCTTTTTCTTGCTCCCTGTGGCTACTCCTACCGATTTCTCTGAAGAGATCTTGCCACAATGTGTACTTGTTGTGCTTTACTGTTCAAAAGTGATAAGATATTGGTATTGCTAGCTTTTAGGTTTTATCAAATAGATTATTTAACTGTTTAACTAATGCACTTCCATATTTTTCACAAAATCTGTTGCCTTCTTTTTGTGGAAAACTCAGAGCTTAGGAATACAGCTTCCTCAACAGCATGAATCTGCACCTTCTGATTCATCTGCCATACGAGTAAATGGGAGTGCACCATCAGCCTCTCCTTTACAAGTAGAGAAAAATATTATGTCGAGTCGGGAAGAGGCCTCTGCCAGAGTTGATAGACATCCACATCAACCAGAAGTACAGTGCATTCCTGAATCAAGGTATGCATTTACTAGAAAAAAAGGATAGGTTCTTTATAACCTGCTTATGCATCTCCTTGATTAATGGATCTCTTTTATAGGTAAGAAAATCTTCTGGCAAATTGTATGGACACAAGTTCATATCTCTTTGGTACAGTGAGAGTGGCAATACTGCTAAGGTTAAATGAATGAAATAGTAACCTATTCATGAAGTCTTTGCACCCTATTACATGGTTTTTTTTCCTAGTTGAGTTGGTTGGTCAGGAGCTTTAAATCTCTTGTGAATCTCAATTAATGGGATAACCAGTGGCTGGACCCTTGTGAGCCTTAGACTCTATCTGTCTTCCAGAAAGTAGATTGCTGAATATACCTTGCGCGTGCCCATGTGGTTTGACTACTTTCCTTGCAGTCTAGTCCTTGTAGAACCTCCAAACCCCTAGTTCTGATAAATCAAGATTGTTCAGTTATATGGATAAATCAATCTGATAAACTAAGTAGCTGAGCGTAGTTATGACTTGTTGGCAGATTTTTTAACACCATGCTTGCTGATAGATATATCTTGGCTTTTGCAAAAGATGGCTATGACTTGTAAAATACATATCATTTAGCAGAGAATATGCACTAAAGATATATATGGCTTATGAAGGAGGAATTTCCTCTTTCTAAGATCATTTGATCTAATAGTTTTTGTCTTCTCCATACAGTATTATTCAAAAGGCCAGGAATGCATTGGAGGTTTTGAAAGAGGTCATGAATACAGTTGATGGTCAACAGACTCAACATGCTCTGGTAAGTCAGACTCATAACTAAACCTTTCGTTGACCTTCCCCTCGTTTAATTCAAAAATGCTCTTATTTGGGCACAGTGATCAGTTCATGAAAGCGTTATATTGGGTATGAACTTTTTTGTTAAGATCTTCAATAAACCCTACCAGATAAGGAAGTTTGACTATCCTTATGAGGCATGAATTCGTACTCCAGCATTTAAAGTTTTCAACAGTGTAGTTTTTATTTTTGCTGAACTAGTAAAGCACAAGCTAATTTATATTTCCACAATTCAATTGCTCTACCTAATTTTTAGTCTGGTCACAAGCAGTGAGAATGCTAAAATAAATAGTAACTGGAATTTTTGTGGTTTTCTCTAGTGGCGCATGGCCATGCATGTATGGCGAATGACAATTCTGGAAAGTTGAAGTGTAAATGTGGTACCATGTCTGGCATGGTAATAAATCATGCTTTTACCCCCGTTAAAAGGCTAGATGCCAGCATACAGAAAATGTCCTCCCACTAGTTAGGATAATAACATGTAGTCTGACATTATGTGTACTACATGGAGGCATTAGAGGGTTCTTACATCCGAAGTAAATTGATGGAGAAGTCTGAATTTTTATGAAAAAAACTAGAAAATGTGTTAAATCTGCTTCCATTTCCCATTGAATGTCTCGAAAGGATTAAGTCATGGAGAGTCTATGTCCAAATGCTTCTGTGGAACTATTGAACAGCAATTTCTGACTTGCTGCTTGCCTTGTTCCTTTAGGGTGCAAAGGATGAATTCACCCTTGATCTTGTGGAGCAATGCTCTTTCCAGAAACAAGGAGTAATGCATCTTATTCTAACATCTAGGTGAGGCATTGTCACTTTAAATTTATTTGACCAACGTAGCTAATTGTCTGAAAGTGTCAACAGTTACTTTCTGCTTTGAATTGGTGGTGTTGCCTGCATTTTTCTAATGTACTATTGGCTCAAAAGTTTATTGTCCGGATGCAAGGGCAACAGCTCAGTTGTTGGATTAATCTGACAATGTGTGTGCCACCTTCACTGAGGAAGAGTGAGTTTTGCAATGGAAGTAATTTGATAAGAGGAAGGGTCTCTGGCAAAGCAAGATAAGTTTTGACGCCACTGATTGGGATTGTCAGAAAAAGGGTTCACTGTAGCCTTTGTCTGAGTTTCAGCCCATCAGTCTCTGGTGAAAGATGCATAATGAGAATGTAAACATGTTTAAAATTATAAGGAATCTCGAGTCTCCTGCAGCTGACCTTACATATTGTTTTAAATGAATGACAAGCGTGTCACATTGTCATCCATTTGATGTAGAGGGGATATCAGTACCCCACAATTATAATGATCTTTGAGGCTGTATCTTATAATTTTTGTCTTCGAAAAGCATTTGTCTAAGCCCATGTTCTGCTTCTAGGTTTTGAAAGCTGCAACACATACACCTGTTGAATGATCCTTTGTTTTCTTGTCTATCTTGTCCAGGGATGAAAAAGTAGTTTCTCAAGCAATTGAATTGAATGAACAACTCCAGAAGGTACTTGAAAGACACGATGCTCTTCTTTCTGCTAGAACTGGAACAACTGCACATCATACTGATTGTAAACCAGAGGAGGAAGAAGAAGCTCAACAGCTTTTCCGAAGGTTTGTCCATGTCCCTGGCTGGCTTGATAAGTAACTCCTATCTTTTTCAAATGATGCATACACAATCTAAACTATTCAACATCTGGCCGTTTTAGTTTGAGTTGGTCATGTTGTGTGGAGATAGAACGAACATTATAAATAGTTTGGCATTAAAATATTGTCTGGCTTTGTGATTGAGCATAATTAATTTAGAATTCAAACAAATGGCAGGACACAGAGAGGAAAAGCTTGTGCAAGGCCTGGAAAAGAAGAGAATTCCAAGCAGAGGCACACTTTAGAGTTGTCAGAATCGTCCAATTCAGGTACATATTTTTCAAAAGGTTTCTGGCCTTCGTTTCATGGAATAACTTAAGGGTATAGAAGTTTCCTCAGCAGCAACCGTATGTACCATCAGATCAATCTACTGTACGAGGAATTGTGTATGAAACATCAAATTCTACCAGAAAAGCAGATAAGAATAATGCGTCTGATCAGGAGGTAGCATATGCCAGTGGGAGTGGACTTTCTCAGCAACCAGAAGTACAGTGCATTCCTGAATCTAGGTAACCATTCACTGTAAAGAGAAATTTTTTTTGTTAGCTTATTTATGCATCGTCTTTATAACTGGATCTTGTCATGGGCATTTGGGTTCAGTATATTTTATGCTAGCAAATTATGCGCACTAATATTTGCTCTCAGACTGGAAAAGAGTAGTGCAGGTTAAATGAGGTTAACCAGTAACTCATTCAAAAAGTTTTAGGGCCATCAACCGCCTTTTTGCCATGGTAAAATTTAGCAGTTGAGAAGGCATTAAGTCCGAACTATCCTTGTCATCCCCAATGCCAACAAGCTGCCCTTGGCTAGATGCCATCCTCAGTATCAGATTCTCTTTTCATCCCCCTCTGGCAATATAGACTCCTCCAAATCTCTCTCTCTCTCTCTCTCTCTCCAGGTTAGTGAGCAGCCACATACTAGTCATCAGAACCCTAGGACACCTGACTCGTGATAATAAATGATTTTTAAGCTCTGGGTATATCAATCCAGAAATAGTCATGTTAATATCGAAACACTGGGTTGGAAAATTGAGCGACAAAACATAGTGAAAAGCTAGACACCCATCATCGGCTGATAGTGGAAATGATTTATTGAAAGATATCTGGAAATATTGGCATTTTTATCCACCAGCTCATAAGTTTCACCTATTAATGTAAAGAGTTATGTACCATATGGGAGGAGGGGAAGTGCATATGATTTCAGGGCAGTGAAAAAGAGGCTTTGTAGCATACTTTAATCATATTTGTCCTGACAACACATCCTTAACAGTTTTCATCCTTTTTTTTTTTTTTTTTTTTAACAGTATCATTCAGAAAGCTAGGAATGCATTGGAGGTTTTGAGAGAGGTCCTTGATAATGCTGATGGTCAACAAACTCAACATCCTATGGTAAGTCGGACTATATTTAAATTCTATGGTGTGATTTCCCACTGTCTTTGCCATCATTAATGAAGCTTAATCTGTGAAGGTCAATCAATGGCACATTGCACTCTATTCGTAAGTGCTCTGCAATCCCTAGGAAGTGTTAGTATTCTCATGAGGAATGACTTCATACTGAGTCTTTTTTTAAGTTCTTGTTGCCATTTTTATTGTGGAAAGATATTAGTGGTATACCATTAGGCATATGTAGAAAGTATCATTAATTAGTTTTGCTAAAGTACCTAAGGTTAGTGAATAGCGTTGGTGTTTAAATTAAGGTAGCTGGGGATTTGGCTAATAAGTAAGACACTCTCTCTCTCTCTCTATCCTCTATAAACAGAACCTCCTATGGACTCTTGACTGCTTGTGGTGCTTTTGCAGGCCGCCAAAGATGAGTTCACCCTTGATCTTGTTGAGCAGTGCTCTTTCCAGAAACAAAGAGTAGTGCATCTTGTTCTATCATCTCGGTGAGGTCTCCTTTCTGCCTCAATTGGTGTGCTTCGCTTATCTCATTCTAGTAGCTAATAGTCGCAGTTAAGGTCTTTTCCCGCTTTCTGTAGCTTTGTTTTGTCAGCATTCCTCCAGTTCCAATGTTAACGACTGTAGCACATATTTGTCAGGTTTATCTGAGTTATGTCAGATCACTCTCACTGAAGAGTGAGAATCTCATATATAGTTACACAGCTTACATGGTGAAAGCGAAATAATGTTTTTTCTATTCCTGAAAGAAATTATGTTGTACAAGACATTAAAATTCCGTTTGAATTAAAATATGGAAAAATCTCTACCTTGATCGGTTCTATTCATTGTGTCAATCACTTGGGCAGTAGATACAAAAGATACTTTACACACTCAAGAAATGAGCTCTTTTGCAATGGAATAACTGATTAAGTGGAGCACTAATAGCTGGGAAAACACTGGGTGCATCTCCTTGCAGTTTAGGTGCCACTCACAATGGTAAAGGGGAATACTAGCTGGAGGCGCAGCCTAGTTTGCAGGCAGTCCATAGTAATCACGTGAACCTGTTTGGAAAGTCTTCTCACTGTAATTGGAGAAGCCGACTTTGTGTATAGTTGTTGAGAAATACCAAGTTTGATAACAGCCAGCGGTGGCAAGAGGCAATATCTTATCCTCTAATGCTAATTAATCTTGAGGCCATGCTGTCACTCAACGTTCACAGTTCCCTCTTGCTCTACCATTTATTTTAGTAGAAATCACGGCCACTGTCAAATTTATCTACGTTAAATCTATGATAACTTGTGAGCTCAGCCAACTTAAAGCTTCTAGAGCAGTGCTTTCAAAGCTTTTCCTTAACATTTCCTCTCACATGTAGGCTAATATTTTTAGTCTAAATTAGTGACGAATCAATTGCCTTATAGTTAAAGAATAGTAATGCAGTTTCTTTTTTTCTTTGTTTGGTCATATTTAATCCAGTTTCTCTAGATTTAGCAATTTTTAAAACAATCTATTTATGAAATGTATTAATCATTTTATTTACTATTATTTATTAATAAGTCGATCCATCCAATCTGAATAATGTACATGTGAAATTACTGTTAAACAAAGTATACTTGTTGGGGGAAAATAGCATTCTTTTTTGGAATTTTACTATAAATAAATGGAATTGATAAAAAAATTTAAAATGTATTAGTTTGAAGTTGTTGCAAAGGGAGGGTAGCGAGGAGATGGCATTGGACGCCTTCTCTTGGCAGCACTCCTCTTTTTCCTTTTATCTTCCTTAAGATAATTTATAGTTGATGCAATTTGAAGCATTTCTTTAAAAAAAAAAAAGGCACATAAATCATATATGAACTTCCTTTCTCACACACAGACTTTTTTTGCTAAATAGGGAGCAGCATTTTAAAGGGTGTTAATAATTTTGAATTGCCACGAGACCAAAGTTAATAAGAAACTTGAATTTCACATAAAAATTAAAGACAAAGTAGACAATGAAGAACAATTATATATATACCGAGCATTGTCAACTAAATAAAAATCAACGATAGTGATTCACTTTGTTTTGATTTTTTTTCTAAATAACTATTACACTGATTTCTAAATCACTAGTAAACGTAAATACAGTCTCCAAATTTTTGTATAGTACTTTATAGAAACACTAGAATTGTGAAACCATTTGTCAACTTAATTAAAAGCTTAAATTATCAAATAAAGGTATAATATTTAATGCTGAAGTGATCTCCTCCCTTCTTATGTCCATCTTCTTCAGGGACGAGAAAATAGTTTCTCAGGCAATTGAATTGAATGAGCAACTTCAGAATCTACTTGACAGATATGACACACTACTTTCTGGTAGAACTGAGATGGCTGCAAGTAATGTAGATTGTGAAGCAGATGAGGAAGAAGAGCCTCAACAACTTGTCCGAAGGTTTGTTTATTTCTTTGGCCAGTACTTTACTTGAAAAACCACTTACATCTGCGCATATAACGTGCTAGGTAGAATGAGCTACCTGGATCTTGGCTGGTTTGGTTTGAGGACTCAGTTGTGTCACATTGAGATAACCTTAAAATATTGTCAACATTATGCAGCCCAAATAATCTTTTTGATTCATCCAGTCTAACACTACATATGGCAGGACTCGGAAAGGAAAAACTAGTGTGAGACCTGAAGATGAAGGGATCTCTATGAGGAGCCACACTCTAGACTTGTTAGAACCTTCAAATTCAAGACAACAAGTATATCACCCACGCAAACAGCCCGCATGCACTGAGCCATCTGAGTGCAATGGGCAGCTTTTGTCTGTTGCAATTCCGCCTCCACCTGCAAAACACGTTGAGAGGGAAAATTTTTTCAAGGAAAACAAGTTGGCTGGCTCTGCTGTGGCTGGCCACATGAGGCTTCTGTCATTGGAAAACGTTCATGGCAGCAGCTCTCACAGTGGGAACAGTAACTCCAGTGACCAAAGTTAAACAGTATCATGCGGTGCTTTAGTAGTCTTGCTTATAACTGTATTCTATTAGTTGGTTTTGTTTACTACCCTACCAATAGGTGTTGTGAAAGAAGAGAACTGCTGCAACATGATTGTACAGAGAGCATTCAGGTTTAAAGGGGGATATTCGACTGAATATATGACTATTCACTTTCAACTGCTGTGTTGACTTTGCATTGAATACTGAGGAATGAGATTTCTGATTTTTCTCCCTCTTTTTCCTTCCCTCTTTTTCCTTCTTTTTTCCTTCCCTCTTTTTCCTTCTTCTTATGGCACGTTTGGTAACGTTTCTATTCCGGAGGAACAATTTTTTAACAGAAGAACGTTTGGTAACTGCACAAAATTTTGTTCTTGGAATAGAAAAAAAACAGAAATGCGTTTGGTAAACTTATATAATTTTTTTGTCTCTTTTATTTTTTAATATTTTTATTTTCTTTTTATTTTCTTTCTTCCTTTTGGCCGGCGGCCTCTCCGTGGCTGGGCGAGCACGCCGACCTGGCGGTGGTCCAGCGAGAGGTCAGCCTCGTCTTGACTGGGTGAGCTTGAGCTCACCCAGATCCGGTGAGACCGAGCTCGCCTAGCCACCGACAAGCCTCGCTAGGTGGCCGGCAACGCTCCGACGAGGTCACCGACCATGGTCAAGGCCGGTGACAGGCCAAAGAAAAAAGAAGAAGAAAAAGGAGGAAAACAAAAGTATTCGAGAACAAGCTTTTTTACTTCTTGTTTTTGTTTCGAAGTAACAAAAGTGTAAACAAACGCGTTGCATTCTTTTTTTTATTATCCGAATAAAAGAAAAAAATTTGTGCTGTGGGGAACAGAAACAGAAATTGCCAAACACACCCTTAGTTTCTTTTCCTAGGAAGAAAAGTGGCCGATCTTGAATTTTGATATGAATAAAAAGGAAAATATCAACGGAAGAAACCTGATGGCGTGCTTTATAAGTCACGGTCCCATTATTTACTTATTTATATATATCAGTAAAGCAAGATGACAGAGGAGAGAGGTGTATGTTCTAGTGGACTTCCTGCGATAAGCCCACTTGTATCAGTCTCATACTTGAGGATTTATATGGTTCAGTCTATTGAACTGTTCGTTTGTTTAGGTTGACTGCTTTTAGGGCAGTTATGTAATTCGACATGCTATTACGCGAGACTATGCATCAGTTCCAAAAATTGAAGGTTTTTTCTCTTTTACATATTCATTTCTTCCTTGTCTTCTGCTTACCCTGGCGATGAGTTTTCTTAGTCCGTGGAAAGGTCAGAGTTTGGCTTTTTTGACCATTCCACTGGACTTCTCAATTGTTTGGTAGACTGCCTAGATGGCTTTCGCCCACCCGGTCCTCTCCTCTCCCTCAACGCAACACCAACATCTTCCCCTCCTCCCCTCCGTCCCTCCGCCAAAAGAATGCAAGAAACCATAGCACTGTATGCAGCCCCTGCTTTACACCACATGGTGTCCATTGTGGAGCTTGGGAAGCTGATTCTGCATCATCGCCCACAATTCACCCTCACAGTTTTGGTTGCATCGATGCCAGCAACGGCCAGCGCTATCACCTCCTATATCGATCGAATCTATACTGAGACCAATCTTCCTATATCCTTCTTCCATCTCCCTCCCGTCCATTTACCAGAGTCCCTCCAAAATCAAGTAGATACTGCTTTCGAATTTACGCGTCTCAACATCACGGGTGTTCGAGATGCCCTCCAAAGCATCTCTGCTGACTGCGCAGTTCGCGCACTTATAACTTCAGCCTTCCACGTTCCACATCATTTTCTCAACATTCCAACTTACTGTTACTTCACCTCTTGTGCTTCTGTTCTTTCTTTCTTCTTGCAGTTGCCTACCATCCACGATCAGACAAGCAAGAGCTTTGGAGACTCGAACAACACCCTCCTGCACTTACCGGGCCTTCCTACCATGAGAGCCTCTCTCCTACCTGAACCATTACTTGATCGCAATGCTTCCGCCTATCGTCACTTTCTTGATTTTGCTCGATCTTTGCCCAAATTTCATGGGCTTATAGCTAACACCTTTAACTTGCTTGAGCCAGATGCAGTCAAGGCTGTTGCAGATGGTGTTTGTGTTCCAGACGGCATGACTCCACCTCTCTATTGTATTGGGCCACTGATAGCAGATGCAAAAGATCGTACTATTGGCAGTGTCGCTTCGCTGGACGCATCAACAATGCCTGTCAATGGATGTTTGTCCTGGCTAGACTTGCAGCCAAGAAGAAGTGTTGTCTTCTTGTGTTTTGGCAGTCGGGGTGCATTCGCGAGTGCGCAAGTGAGGGAGATTGCTCTTGGGTTGGAGAGAAGCGAGCAACGGTTCTTGTGGGTGGTGAGAAATCCACCTCCAAGTATTGCAACCAAGCCAGATTTAGACCACCTTCTGCCTCAAGGGTTCTTGGAAAGGACTCGGAACAAGGGTCTAGTAATGAAGTCTTGGGCACCGCAAGCTGCCATACATAAGCATGAATCAGTGGGGGGATTCGTGACTCATTGTGGGTGGAACTCGGTGTTAGAAGCAGTGAGTTTTGGGGTTCCGATGGTGGCTTGGCCATTGTATGCAGAGCAGCACACGAATGCCGCCGTCCTTGTGGAGAAAATGAAGCTGGCGGTGCCGATCAGCGAGTTGATATGGTCATGTGAAAAAGGAAAAGAAGTGGAATTCATTGTTAGTGCAGAGGAAGTGGAGAAAAGGGTAAGGCAGTTGATAATGGAGGTGAATATGAGAGAGAGGAGCGCCGAGATGAAGTAAAGAGGCATCGCGGCTTGGACTGAGGGCGGATCCTCCTTCTTAGCATTGTCCGAAATGGTGGGTTCATGGAAGCAAGGCTAACTACTGCCTTAAAAGTGTAAGATATGTCCTGCTTCATCTCTTGAGGATATGGCTGATTCCTGAACGTGGTATTGCCGTCAGATGAATGAATAAATGCTGTCGAAGTTTGCGTTCCGAGAAATCGATCTCATTACCTTTTGTGCTGCTTGATAGTATTGACTTGCCGTGATCCCATGCAATCAAGATCTTTAAATTAACCTGAAAGGTCATTTGGTTCAAGGCATGACTGGAGAGAGCAAGTGAACGATGTATGAGGTATTTACAAACAACCATGACCGTGAAGGTGCTCAAGCCATGGCTCTTGGTATTGCAGCAAACTCGCAATCAATCGCTCCCTCTACAAACGCATATCCTTGAAACACAAAACCTCGCTTGCTTTTTAACCGGTCCAAAAAAAAGAAAGTACAAACTTATACTCGAGAGATAAAAATGTCCACAATTGTCTTTGTTTCCTCCAAAATGCTCTATGCCGCATATGACCTTGCTTACAGTGGGATATACGGTGCACATATTAGCTGAGCCAAACCAATCTCATTATTTTAAACAAAACTACCGTTGCATAGGGTTTTCAGTTTTGGCTTACTCTCTTCATATATGAGAGAGAGGGAGAGAGTTTAATACCAAATTGAGTTTGACAACTAAATGGCTAAAATTTTGCCCCAAAACAAGTTTGCAAATTAGGATTTCAACTTTCAAGACATCAATTTCGAGCTAATTTCTAGAATTCGAGCAAGTGGGGGAGTTTGATTAGCGTTTTGAGCTTGCAAACTAGGGGTTCAAATCGTTGATTTGGAAGTGAATCGAGCGAATAATCAATTATAATTGATGCAAAGTGACTTTATTTGGAATTAGCTAGCACATTAGGTCATTGCCAATAACCACATTAAGTAAAATGTTAATAGTTGATATATTTATCTATAGAGCAGCAATTGATTTTGTTTTGTTTTGTTTTGTTTTTTTTTTTGGGGTCATTTGAAAGGTGATGTTATTTTGAGAGTATAAATTCATATATATTTTCAAGCAACACGCAAAAACTCATGTTTACTTTGGATTGTTGGAAAGTGAATTTACTTTTTCGATCTCATGGGAATTTGGCCCCCAAAAGGTGGTTGGTTTGATAATATTCATAATTATAGTTGAGATTGGTCACACAACTAAAATCATGATTATCTTATCAATTAACTTTGATGATAACCATTATAACACGTTCTTAGTAATATAATAATCTAATATCTCTCTATAAAATAACATAGTATATAATCATGATAAATAGCTATACTTATTCGTTAATATAAATGAACTGTTAATTGAAAGTATAAGAACATTTTGTAGGTTCATGCCAAATAAAAAGTTTTGAAAGATCAATAAATCAATTGGGAAAGGCATAGCTTGAGAAGGATGATTGAAGTTAATGAATGGAAAAGAATTTTGTAGTTAGATCGATAGTCGAGGGAATGCTTGCCGCAAGTTATAAGGTGATTTTGAATGATTTTGAATTTACAATATGTATTCATGATGAGTTACGATTCAAAATATAATTATCGAGAGAAATGTAACATTTAAAATCACGAGTCAAAGTAGAAACAACGCATGAAGTGATTTATAAGTGAAAAACTTCATTTCCCCATTTCGAGAGCTATGTTACCATCCTCATTTTAATCAAGATTTCCATGCAATGGAGCAAATCGTTCTCAAAGTTGAATATATACAAAATAAAAAGGATAATATTAGATAGCGATGCATATATAATATGTATTCCATTGAAATTAGAAAAATTGAGAACATGATAAAATACAAAAAACGTAGAGAGAGAGAGAGACAGAGAGACAGAGACAGAGATAAAGGAGGGAGGGGAAGGAGAAGAAGGCCTTGTTGGGCCAATCTAGTTCTCATACGTCGCCTTCCCCCACCTCCTCTTCTCCTCCATTTCTCCTCTTCTCTCTCTCTCTCTTTCTCACTTCACCTGGCTTGGCTTCCCTCTTTTTGTTGGGAGCCGCGTTTCGTCCTCGGTCGTCTTCCTTAAAACGTCTGGCATCTGGAGTTAGCTGCTGATTCTCTCGCTTTGCTATGCGCAATCCCCAACTCCCCCCATTTCTTCGCGCGCTCTTGCGGTTGTGGCGGTGACGTGAAGGGAGGGAGCCTGTGTCCTTCCCTCGGTCTCTTCCTCCCGCCATTATCGACTTTGTGGTGGTGGTGGTGGTGTTGGTGGTGAGTGGGCGTGGGTGGGTCTTCCTGCTCTCGGTCTCGGCGGCGATCGAGATGAATTGCCAAGTGATGAACACCTCCTCTCCCTCTCCATCTTCCTCTTCCTCCTCTCGCAACCCCATTCCTAACTCCCCCCTGTAAGTCCCCTCCCTTCCTTCTCCCCCGCTCTTCTTTCAACTCCTTCCTCGTTGCTGCATTCCCTGATTTGCCGGCCATCACTTAATCTTGCTTGCTTGCCTGCTGGGCACACCCACCATTGCTAATGCTGCTCTTTGAAGAAAACCCTTTTGGCCTGATGACTTCTTCTTCTTTTTGTGGGCAAAAAGAAGCTTGCTTGCTCGGTGGTTACCTTCCGTTGGCATCATCTCGTCGCGTTCGTCTCCCTCCATGGTGCTGCGCAGCACTTGTTATTTTTGGGGTATTGACGTAATTCTGTTCCTCTCCGTAGATTGCTTCGGCGGACCGTTTGTTACTCCCTTTCTCACAAGGCGTATCGATGCTCCGGCGTTCGAATTGGAGGTTGCCACAAGACCCTTCATCTCCCGAGGAATTGTTGCGTGGTCCGTGGATGTGCTCCCCGGTGGCCCGACGCAAAGCGACCGCTCAGATATCCTCCCCAAGCCTCCTTGGTGGCTTCAGAATCTCGAGGCGTCTCCTCAATCCCCATAGTCGGCGAAGAAAAGACTGGAGTATTGCTGCTCAACCTCGGAGGTCCCGAAACCCTTGACGATGTGCAGCCTTTCTTGTTCAACCTCTTCGCTGATCCAGTTACTCTCTCTCTCTCTCTCTCTCTCTCTGTGGGCGCGCGCGCATGCGTGCCAGAATCATTCATATCGCCCTGATAATTTACATTTAGGCCAGATAAATTCTGTTCGATTCTTTTTAATAGTTTGGTTACTAACTAATTCTTTTTCACTTATTACGTCTGGGACACGCATATATTTTAGCATTAAGCGTGTCAGGATTATCGCGGCTAATGCATAGTCATACGTGATTCCGTTTGCTCGACCGTTTTTGTGCATTGTTTATTCTCTGGACGTATAGACATTCAGTCAACTGCCATGCATCTATTTTCTTAGATGCATAGTATAGTGTAGTTATGCCATGAGGAGTTTCTTTTCTTTGTTTATTCCTGTTCAGAAACTAGTGCCTTTAGGACCAGCCTTTTCAGTGAGGATAGACACGCACACAGATCTGTTTCGTCCATGAGCAAGGTTCTCGCTTATCTACGTCCTTTTTTTCTCTATAATCTTGAATGATATTGTTGCTTCACTTAACTCGAAGCTTCCTACTAGTGGCTGGCCTTATGGTATTTTTTGCATTCCAGCAGCTGATTTTTAAGGGAACAAAAGTCGAAAAAGTGCTGTTTCCTACCTTTTTTTTACTGTTTTGTTCTACCCCACATAAGCTTTGAAAGCATAAGTTATGGCAAAATCGAAAAGAACGGTTTGGACATTCGAATTTAAAATCATTTAACATTTAGCTTGACATGGTTTTACAAAAAAGCTTCTTGATTAAGCTATGGACACAAGATTCAGCATTTCTTCAGGCATACCATTTTTTTTAGCTAGCTTTCAGGCACAATTTTAGCATTTATTGACATTTTCGTTTTATTGCTGCTTCTGCTTCAATCATGTGCTGATCAGTGAATTTTGATGATAGTGATATTCTTGTCTATGATTGTTTACCTGATATTCTCAGTTTTTTTATCTTCCCCTTTTTACTGGATGAGTTACCCAAGGTGTTTTGTAGGTGTAGTCATGTAAGTATCAGGTAGTGTTCTTAGAGGAGCTTTGTCTTTTGTTGTTTATACCATGTCAATAGCTTTGTCAGATTTCAGTCAGCCATGTAAAATCAGACAGAATATGGATTGATATAACTGGCCATGTCTGCTTATGAAGAGAAGATGGGGGTAGGCATGAAGGTGCACCATAACTTCACATATTGTGTTTTAATGTTTAGAACTGGGTGACAGTATAGCTTTGATGTTCTTTCCCTGTAAGTAACTTGTTGACTTTATTCCACTTATCTGACTTCATGCTATTGTCAGGACATCATTCGGCTGCCAAGATTGTTTCGCTTTCTTCAAAAGCCGCTGGCACAATTTATATCTGTTCTTCGGGCACCCAAGAGCAAAGAAGGCTATGCATCTATAGGTGGTGGTTCTCCTCTTCGGAAGATAACTGATGCCCAGGCATGATTTGAAACTTAGACTTTGCGAGATTAATCTATTGTACATCCTCCCAAGTTTGTGAAATCTGTGTTTTTTAGCATGTGGCGCATGTTCGCCGCCACAGTGAGAATGCATGTGCAGATATAGGTGGACAAATGAGTAAAATGCAAATTATATGGTACTTCAAATAAATGGACCACTAAGGCTTCAATTTAGGAACTTTTTCTAGGATGCCTGTAAGATAACTCTAGCTTACAGTTGCCTGGGAAACAACTCTAAGATCGCTATCGGTACTCTGATGCTGTTAATGATAATGCTTAAGTTGTTGTGAAGATGGATTCTAATAAAAATGGGAAAGGAAGAAAATTGAATCTAAATTTTCAGTAATTTTAAATAGAAAAGTTCTTACATTTATTCATATTGGAAACCTTTCAAGAAATGCCATCCGTTGTTCAGGCAGAAGAGTTAAGGAAATCACTTTGGGCTAAAAATGTTCCGGCCAAGGTGTATGTTGGCATGAGATACTGGCACCCATTCACTGAAGAAGCCATTGAGCAGGTAACTTTTATCTTGAAACTTGTATCAGTAGAATGGTCATGTTGGGCACAACTTTAGAAGTTAGAATTGTGCCCTTTTTGGAGCAGACATCCATTCATGCCTAAGAAGGCACATGCAAAAGCGTACACCCTCCCCCAAAAAAAAAAAAAAAAAAAAAGCCCTCACCACACACACACACACACAAGCATGTGCCTCCACACTGCACTCATGTACCAATCTTCATTTTCTTTAAGCCTTGATGATCCTTTTGTTTCTTTATAGTAAACTATATCAGATGGGCATTACTTGCTACATCACTTGGCTTATCTTTGGAGGAGTTTATCCTGGACTTTGCTGTGTTATCATGATTTAGCTGGTCATGTTGTCTGTAAATTTTAAGGGAGTCTTGTCCTTCTTTGCAGAGGGATAGGTAACATTAAATATTTCAGAGGATAGATGTTTATTGTCTCCGCATTCTTCGATTTACTTCAGTGGAGGGTGTGAATTGATTTCCTAGTAATCTGTCCTGTGCTACAGGTGTCGTCCTCGTAGTGCATTTTCCGCGAGCTGATGTGGTTGTATGATGCAACAATCTCATGTGGTTAAGCAAGTTCTTTAGTCTGTTCATAGTGGAGGATCAGAGCTTAGGCTGAATATGAACACCTGGGCTTTTTATTAACAAAGTAGACTAACTCTGCAAATCGCTTTTACGTTTAAATCTTCTGAGGACATACTGGCTGCAGAATGTCTTAACTTCCATATGGGGTTGAAAAGTGTCACAAATTCTTCTGCTACTTCTAGAATCATGATGTTGGCACTTTACTTCTTAACTGTTGATTGATGCATGTTTATTGCCAGTTGTTTTCTGACTGTGGGAACTCTTTTCAGAATTGAGCTAAGGTTGTTGTTTTTGAGTTATCTTTATTTAACTTCTTATCACAGCAATTTGTTTGAAGAGAAAATATGTTCGTCTTTTCCATATTTGTAGTGAAAAAAATGTAGTCCTTCTATTCATTATTTACTTTTACATGTATCCTTTCCTCAGATAAAGAAAGATGGAATTACCAAGCTTGTTGTTCTGCCACTTTACCCACAGTTTTCCATATCAACTAGTGGTTCAAGTCTTCGACTCTTAGAGAGTATATTCAGGTGACGATGCCATGACATATTCAGTGAAGTGGAAAAGCATTGCCATATACTGACAGAAGAAATTTATTGATATCAGGGAAGATGAATACCTAGTCAACATGGAACACACTGTTATTCCATCTTGGTATCAACGTGAAGGATATATAAAAGCTATGGCAGATCTAATAGAAAAGGAGTTACAAACATTTGGCAATCCTGAGAAGGTACAAATGTGTTTTCACTTTAAATTTATGTTTACTGGAGATTAGTTTCCTGGTGCATATCCACTTCAGTTTGAGTCGGTCAATTAGTCTTTGCTATTGCCTATACATAATAATGCTGGTCAAACTATAATTTATAGTTAATGTAAAAAAAAAAAATAATTTATTTTCTAAGTCTCAATGTACTCTTAGCAGAAGGTCTCATACTGATTTTCTGTTTAGACAGGGATTTGTAGCATGGCATAGTTTCTAGGCGCTTAGCCTGCTTTAATCGTAATCATTTGGGATAAGGGTGGTAGCGGCTGGCCTTTTAGCCTTAGTGTAAAAAGAATCCTTGAGGATCTGGATTAATTGTGCTATCTCAATGCTCCTCTGTCCTAATGGTCTTTGTGGTTCTTGTTATTTTAACCTTCTTCCTACACTTGGAACCTTTTAATAATGTGCATAATAGAGTATTGCATCTCTATTAGTAGAGAAGCTGTAGATTGGGCGAGAAGATTATCTTTCGTAAATTTGCTTTCGATATAACTTTTGCCACCTGCACCATTCTTCTTTTCCCCAATTTTGATTGCGTGTCTATGCAATAGGTCGTGATATTTTTCAGTGCACATGGGGTGCCACTTGCATATGTAGAGGAGGCTGGTGATCCATATAAGGCAGAGATGGAGGAATGTGTGGACTTGATAATGGAAGAGCTAGAAAAACGGAAAATGACTAATCCCTACACTCTTGCTTATCAGGTCGGTCTGACCCTACTAATTTTTTATTTTTTTTTTACGAACTTCTGGGTCTGGCTTGCATCGTGATAATAACATTTTACTGATTTTTCGGAACTGGAAAGTGATGTATTGATATATCGTATATTTGTTGTCTATGCCTTAATGACTTGTTATTCAGAAAGACAAAATCATGAACCTAGAGACCGGAATTTCTCACTCTTTTAAAGTTTCTACTTCATTTGTTCTTTTTCCTTCACCAAATCGTATTATGTATCCTTATTCTTGACCAAATTAAATGAAAGTACGTAGCTTCATATTTCTCTCGTCGATACAAGTTTTGCACTTAATCTCACCTTACCTCATCACCTAAATTTTTAATATTCACCAAAAGCTTTAACAACACATGGATCATCTTGTGCCTATAAAGCTCACTTATATTGCCAGAGTAAAGAGCTAGAGTTGTAGTAGTATGATGATGTATTTCATGAATGATTTTAGGTTTAATGTAGTGAAATTGCTCAATTTAGCCTCACTTTTCATGTTAGGAGACAGTCTAAACTATAAATGAAAAATCTGCTGTCTATTGACCGAATAACTTTGTTCATTGATGGTGGTTCAGGGAGTTGGCCTGTAGAACTTGGACCCGCCACGGTGCTCTAACTGGGACAATTTGTTAAAAACTTCAATTACCTACAATGAGTTGCATTTATTAATTTTCACTATTTCCAACATCATGACTTGAACTTGGTATGATTGTCATTGCAGAGTAGAGTTGGCCCAGTGGAATGGCTGAAACCATATACAGATGAGACAATTATTGATCTTGGACGAAAGGGTGTGAAGAGCCTTTTGGCTGTCCCGATAAGGTAGACAATGCTCTCATAAATTGCATGCTTTGATACTTTGAAGTCAACAGTTCATCCTTTGACGAATTTGGAGCTGGATCCACAGTTTTGTGAGCGAGCACATTGAAACTCTTGAAGAAATTGATGTAGAGTATAAAGAGTTGGCTCTTAAATCTGGCATCGAGAAATGGGGCCGTGTCCCCGCTCTAGGATGTGAACAAACATTCATTTCAGACCTGGCAGATGCAGTGATTGAGAGTCTCCCTTATGTTGGTGCCATGGCAGTGTCAAATCTTGAAGCTCGACAGGTACCACTTTTCTCTTCCTAGTTTTTATGTACTTTCTTGGAATTCATATTATAGAATTAAAAGTGTAATTAATCCTAGAGCCCACAGAGCAACCTTGCTCCCTTTTTGCAGTGGTATTTACAATGCTGAATGAGGCATTTTGTCACCCTACTAGGTGTCTCATATAGGAGGCCTTTTCTTCCTTGGGATCCATGGGTTGATTGTAGCTAAGGTTTCCTGTCAATAAGATCACAAGGTTTACAAATTACAAGGATAAAATTCATTATGCTGTTTGATCTAGTTGTACTTGTTCTCTTCAGTCTTTGGTGCCACTGGGTAGCGTAGAAGAGCTATTGGCAACGTACGATTCTCAACGGAGAGAGCTTCCACCTCCTGTGACAGTTTGGGAATGGGGCTGGACAAAAAGTGCGGAAACCTGGAATGGAAGAGCGGCTATGCTAGCAGTGCTGGTATTATTGGTTTTAGAAGTTACTACTGGAGAGGGATTTTTGCATCAGTGGGGTGTATTGCCGTTGTTTCGCTGAGAAAAATGCCCTCATGCTCCTCCGCCTTCCCCTCTCTCCCCCTCTCTCTCCCTGATGCTGGTGATGATTTCACCTCCAAAATGGAGTCCCATGCATGATAGTTGGTGCCGTTGTCGTGCAGTTGAAGTAATTGTATATCATGTCCTTGGCGAGGTTCAAATGCGAGTAAATACATGGCCATAACATTTTTGATGCAATTCACTGATCTTTCAGTGAAGCAATTTCCTTTTTTGCATGTTGTAAAATAATGTCTGTGTCAGCACTTAATCTACCTGCACAAGACATCTGGAGTATAAGAAGAGACAGAGTACTTGCATCGTAATTTTATTTAGGGGGATCGGAAAGATGTGGCATGTAGAGTGTATCGATAGATGAGTCATTGGACTGTCGTGAATACTCCAATTAATGTGGGCGGGTCAATATTGCTTGTTTGTACAAATGCTACTATCCTTCAATTGGATGTAGCTTTGGTATAATGAAGGATGTTTGCATCATCACCTTTGGTGGTTGAGTTACTCATATTAATTGGTGTCACCACCACTAATCAAATGGAGGGCGAAGAAGTGGGACATTACAGATGATCCTTGCAAAGGATGCTATTTTGGAGGAAGTTTGACTAGTAATATTATTAATGAGGAGATTGAAGAGTGGTACATGGTTCTCCTCCTTTTAGTGCCAATTTGTAAAATCTCGAAAAATTATTCATTGAGAAGTTTGAAAAGTGAGGATTGCCATATGCAGATGCATTTGGGTTTCCATGTCAGTGCTGACTGCAGTTCAACTGATATGAAACTCCCCACTAGCATGAACCTCTTTAACCCTTTTGTCATATTCATCTTCATTTTCCTCTTCGTCATCAACCTCAGCGTCCAGGTCTTCATTGCCTTCCTCATCTTCATCCGCATTCCAGCCAAAACCTTTAGGGGGCTTAGCAAGTGGAGGTGGGTTTCTTGCCTCTCCCACTATTTTCATTATTTCCTGCACGCTTTGCAGAGAATAGCTTTGGTTGTCTCTCTGGTAGTATGCTGCTTGAGCTGTTTCCGTTAGTTCTCTCGGCAAGTTCTTTAAGAACCATGGATGATTCTTGATTTCTTTGATTGTAATCCTCTGTAAATTGAAAAAGAAAAAAGTGAAGTAAAACTCAGGCAATCATTTGGAAGTCCATTACAAAATATATAGGTCATCCAACCAGGTGAGATGCAAGAGGATGTGGAAATTTCATGTCTTTAAATGTGTTTCTTTTCTCCAGCATCTGACCCTTTTACATCTCAGAAAGCATTATAGCTTAATATACGAATATGAATTGCTTTTCTGAGAGGATTGCTAGATATGATCAGCAGAAGATGCTCAAGAGTTTGCAGAACTTCGCATACCAGGTAAAAAGAATAGCAACAGGAGGTATCAGGATCCTAAAATCATCGGTCAGACATGTAGATTGCAAAACATATATGTCTCTTGCAATTGCAATTACTTTAATGAAACTTGAACTGGAGAAAACCAGAGTCACTACTTCCATCAAGACTTACCCTAGTTGGATTTGCAACAAATATACGAGACAGCAGGTGTCTGCAATCTTGAGATACGTGAACGTAATCAGGAATCTTGTATTGCACAGCCATAATTCGCTGCAGAAGAATGAAGAGAGAAGGAGGTTCATAAACGTTTAGGGGAGAGAAGTTAGAGATAGTCAGGATCTGAAGGGAAAAAGGAAGAACGTGTACTTGAATTGTCTTCCTGAAATTTTTGGGGTCCTGCTGGTCCTCGAAAGGATATGCACCCACCAGCATGACATATAAAGTCACTCCACATGACCACACATCTGCCAACTGCACATACAGAATTAGTACTGAGATTAAAATTCAACCCACGAGAGTTGAATTTTATAACGAGTTCTGGATGAAATGGAAACGTAACACGTTCCCCGAGAGAAATTGTATTACCTTGCCATCGTACTCCTTGCGAGAAAGGACTTCAGGTGCGATGTATGCAGGAGTTCCTACTGTGGATTTGGGTCTTGAATGCAACAGTGATGACTAACAGAATTATTTTACAGGGTGAGAATCAGTGCATGATGCAATTAAATGAAACGGAAGAGTTGGTATGAGATCGAAAGTTTTGCAAGGAACCTTAGAGTAACCAAAGTCACAGATTTTCAAGCGCGGAGCGGGGCTTCCATCTAGTAGCGTATTTTCCAGCTTCAGATCCCTATGACAAATTTGCTGCATTACAATTACGAGAGTTAAACGTTTTCACACCCATGAAGGAGTCCAATATAAATTGAGAGTTAACAAAGACTTGGGCGTGTGAGATCGTTTACCATGTGATGACAGTAATTAACTCCAGAGATGAGCTGCTGAAAGAAGTATCTAGCCTGCATAATAAAATCAAACGCAACATTAGTTCACGCGCACACAGAGACGGTTCTGGCTGGGCTTGGAGTCGCAGTTAAGAGTCTTAGAAAAGGACCTCGTCTTCACTGAATCGACCAGCAGTGCAGATGCGATCAAAGAGCTCTCCCCCAGATGCATACTCCATCACTATCGCCAAATGGGTCGGTGTCAACACAACCTGCAGCATCAATTCCATGATGTCATGCAACACAAAAACTCCGAGGGAGGAAATTGGAATTAGGATAGGTAAGGCAAGTCTGCTTGCCTCCTTAAAGCGTATAATGTTAGGGTGGCGAAGCGATCTGTGGTTGATGATCTCTCTGGCGACATTCTCATCTATCTGCAATAATGCACAGGCATAGTCTTTTTCAATTCTTTTGTAACTAGCGGCAAATCAAAATTTAGACTCATCGTCAGGTGAAGGATCAAAGGAGGTGAGGACAGGAGGTATTGAATGGAGAAATCGAAAGCAGTAACAACAGGACCTTGTGACCACGCTCGATGTACTTCATGGCGACGAGTTCCTGAGTTTCCTTGTGGCGCATAAGCCTTGCCACCCCGAAGTTGCCCGCTCCTAAATGCTTCACCACTTCATACTTCTCCATCTCCTCTGCTCCGTCCCTCCTCTCTCTCTCTCTCTCTCTTAATTACAAGCTTGCTGCTCCAATAATCAAATCTGTTATGGACTCGTAAGCGAAACGACTCAACATATACGTGTAAGAGAATATGGTGAGGAGTAACGCGACAGATGTGATTCAATGATCAATCCGCCATGAAAAGCGGCATCCCAGATAAACAGTCAGCCCAGATGACTTGAAAGAAAAGAAGTGAGATCGGTTCGAATCTCACCCACGGCAGAAGAGGAAGAAGGTAGGATTGGGAATATGAAGATCCGTTGGTTCTCTTTATATACAGACAAAAAGAAAGATATTACGCGTGAGGAAGAGAGTTGAAGTGAAGTGATGAAGTAACATGCACGTGGTGAGGGTCGGCATAGAACCAGAGAAAGTGGGGGAGACATTGTTATAATAAAAAGAACGGGTAGAAAGGAAGTCTTGAGGAGATCCCATCATCGCCAATCTGTAGTCAACCCTCTCTCCTCTCTCTCTCTCTCTCTCTCTCTCTCTCTCTCACTAGCTTTCCATAAGCCAGAGAAAGAGTACATGAGGGGAAGTGGATTTTTCATATAATAGACCTTGCTATTACTGCAATTTCAAGGGATGTACTGTATTTATGAGTTGACATGATTATTATCGTCAGAGATGCATCTACGTATGAGCAAGAAATACTAAAAATGCGTCAGAACACGCGTGGGCGTGGGCGAGACTTTGAATACGATTTGGGATCTCCCAGAACGGCGCTGGGCCAGGGGGACCTCACGGTCACAACTCACCCCCCCACCATCCACCGCCACCATATTGTTTTTCTCACTTTGACTCCAACCTTTTGTCGGCGTGCCTGCATGTGCCGCGCCCAGAGGACTTAACGAACGAGACGGTTGCATGTCGTTAAAAAAATGAAGTAGCAAGAACCCGGTGGAACACGGCTTATGCCATTAACCAAATGTCGAGGAATGAAATATATATTTATATGAATTGACGGTTTGATTGATTGAGTGCGCAACATATATGGGTCCACTTCTTGACAGTGACCAATACCAAATAGTTCCATATTTTAGTTGCTGAGCTGCATGTCTACTGGTATTTTGCCCGATTCAGGAGATTAGTCTCTGGCGAGCAAATTATATCCTGCATACTAGTTAAAAAAAAAAAAATTTGAGATCACTTTCAATTGTTCTAAAACATTAAAATATTAAATTAATGTGTGGTTTAGTTTTTAAATATTTTAATACTATGTATAAAAAAAATATACTCGTGGACAATTATATGTGCATGAATCTCTTGTTTTAATTTGATATATCGCCAACTATGATTAGTTTAACCGACAATGATCTCGCATGAGCTGAAAGTAGCCTTATGATGGCCGTTGATATGGGATTTGTCAGCTTATGTTGTGATCGTATGACAAATGCAACTCATAAAATGATCGACCGGTATGCACTCTAAATTTAAATCCTTTTTCTTTACCTCCTTAAACAGTGGCAAAACATGTGATGGAATTAGAAATGCAAACTCTTTTTTGAAGCTCTTTCTTTTTTACGATAAAACTCCTTTCGGTACTTTTTTTTTTGGGTCTAACCTTTCAGTACTAAGGAGTGGGAAAAGAAGGAACAAGAAGAAGAAGAAGAAATGTTACTCTTTGTCACATTTGGAAGCGCATGATGAAATCACTCTTCAAGCTCACAAATTCACTGCGGCTGTCAAGGTTGCACGTGAAGGTTTCATATCTATCGGAAAGAAAGAGGTTCAATGGGGAGGTTAAACCATTATGCAGGAAGTGGCCCATGAATGTTGAGCAGTTTCTCTGGGAATGGTGGTTGTGCTGCTCGTGCTTCACTGATGTTCCGAAAGCAAGAATTTAAGCAGACGAGAGTGCTCATTGGGCAAAACGCTTCATTTAAGGTTCATTTAGTAACGTTTTTGTTCTGGAAAATAATTTTTTTTCAAAAACATTTTTTTCTATTTCTATTCCTGAGAACATTTTCTGAGCATTTGAACACGTTTGAAAACTACACAAAATTTTTGTTCCTAGGAGAAAAATGTGTTTGGTACGACCCTATATATTTTTTGACTTATAATTTTTTTTTAAATTTATTAATAATTGTATTAAAAAAAAAAATTTCCTTTTCTTCTCCCTCTTCCAGCCGATCGTCGGCCAATGACTAGCTAGACAAGGGCTGGCAAGGTCAGCCTCGGAGGAGGCTCATCGGCCACTGGCGAGATCACCAGGCCTCGTCTGGCCAATCGCTGGCTAGCGCCGAGGCTGTCGATCGGCTAGGGGAAGAAGGGAGGAAAAGAAAGAAAAAAGAAAAGGAAAAAAAAAACTTGATTATTAATTATTGTTTCTTGAATTGTTCCTAGGAACAAGAAACGACTTTTTTTTTTTTTTTTTCTATTCCAAATCTGTTCCGGAGAAAAAAAAAACTTACTAAACGTGTTTTTGTTCTATTTCTACTTCTGGAAACAAAAGAATAGAAACACTT
Source organism: Eucalyptus cloeziana (assembly GCA_014182715.1). Classification (NCBI taxonomy): domain Eukaryota; kingdom Viridiplantae; phylum Streptophyta; class Magnoliopsida; order Myrtales; family Myrtaceae; genus Eucalyptus; species Eucalyptus cloeziana. The sequence continues at coordinate 58,644,650 of CM024641.1, read as the reverse complement.
GTTCCCGGAAGCATTACCAAACGCAGCTGTAGTCTTAGGTTTTGGATAATGTGGCGATAGGCCTGTTTCGTGGGACACTGGGCTTAGTTTGAGTAGGTTTGAGTTTGCGCCTATTGGCACTCGGGTTGTATATGGCGGGTGCCCTATTGATCGATGACATCTTCTTGACATCCGAAAGAACAGAAACTGGTCCAAGGGACTAGGATATATGGTATTTTAAGGAAAGCAATAGTCTACTAACTTCGCTTGTCTGGGAAGGCTTTCAAAGTTGAAAATGTACACATTATATGAACACTACCTATATTGCAATCAAAATAGGAAATTTACATTTCCAAAACAGAATTGTTGAGTGGTAACTAGCGTCTCCGGAATTTTATGATACTTAGGGCCTGTTTGTTTTCATTTCTTTTTTTTGTTTTTGAACAACTTTTCTGTTTTTTTGTTCCTGGGAACAAAAAAGAAACAGAAACGTGTTTGGGTGCGTTTTTGTTCCAAAATTGTTTTTTTGTTCCCAAAAACACATCTGGAACAGAAACAAGAAACAAAAAAAAATTGTTTCTCGTTTCGGAACAAAATCATAAACACTTCTCTTTTTTTCTTCTTCTTTTTTTTCTTTTTTTCTTTGGTCGGTCGCCGGCCTCGGCATCAGGCCAATGGTCGGCGACCGCCGTTGAGGGTCGGCGACTCGCTAGAGCGTCGCCGGAGGGCGAGGCTCGGCCTCGCCTAGGGGTAGGCCGGGCAAGCTCGAGGCTCACCCCGGGCGAGCTCGAGCTCGCCCGGCCATCGGCGAGGCTCGAGCCTCGCCGAGGGGGGCGAGCCTCACCGTGGCCGGGCAAGGCCGCCGGCCCTCGTCGGCCGCCACCGGCCATGGCCGAGGCCGGCGACCAGCCAAAAGAAGAAAAAATAAAAGAAAAAATAAAGAAAATAAAAATAAAAATATTAAAAAATTAAAAGAAATTAAAAAATACAAATTTACCAAACTTGTTTCGTTCATTTTTTATTTCCGGAACAAAGTCGATCTCTACGCTTCCTACTCAAACCCCTTTTTTTGTTCAAAAATTGTTCCCCGAGAATGTGGGGATTTGAAACCCCAACCTCCCTTTAAAACACTTTTTTTTTTTACCAAATTTTTTGTTCAAAATTTTTTGTTCAAAGAATACTTTTTTCTATTTCCTAGAACAAATTTTAAATAGAAATGTTACCAAACGCACCCTTAGTATCCATGTAATTGAAAGAAAATCATTTTGGGAAATTGTTATGACTTTTCCGATGTTTAAATGATGAAAAGCTAATTGATTTATGGAAAATGTTTTTCGTAGATCGAAAGAAATAAGCTAAGATTGGGGGAGAATGACTTTCCATCCTAGCAAAAAGGAACTGACTCTCTCTAGACAAACCAAATAAAGGAAAACTAAGTATTTTCCTTGAAAATGATTTGTATCAAAAATACATTTCTTTATTATGAAGTTTTCAATGAAATAAACTCTCCTTAATCGATATACCTAAATTCTAGTTATATGCTAGGTCGCCGTTTAAAAAGCTTCTGAGAACTCAATTTACCTTGGAGGACTTTATAGATTGGACGAAGTAGGGAGGACTCCAACAATAGTCGTGGCTTGTTAAGTAAGGAGATGGACTCCGCCTGGCAAGTAAAAGTTAATATTGACTCCTTTACAGCTTGTAAATAGCGAATAAGTCATGCAAAATTGCAAATGTCAGCCAGCTCGACAATCGGATTAAATACTCAGGTGCGTTGCTAATATGACTCATAACATGGTCGGGCTCTACTAGTATGATACTCTTCTTTAGGACGTCCGACTCAAACATCGAAGAGTCCATACAAGGAGACCACTAGGAATGAATCTGGAAAAAATATTTAATTTTTTTTAAATCTATCACATTTATATTAATTCAGTTATAACCCTTTCAATCATATCAATCTAATTTTAAAATCTTTTTTTATTAGTATTAATTGAGTCTATCCGGTCAACTTAAGCTAAAAAATACTGATTTTTCTCAGGTTGGTTCGAGGGAAGAAGATGTGCCAAGATTGTAGTTAGATTCCTTAGGTTGATCGTTATTTAACAATCAAATCAAGGAAGGAATTACAACTTTTAAATGATGCGTGAAATTAATAATGATTTTCTTCTATTTTGCATTTAGTAAATATGCTGAACAACTGCACCGCAATCAAACATGCACGCAATGCGTCCTTAACGAGAATCATTTCATTATAATAATGAAGGAGAGGAGAGGGCATCGCAATTCGCAAAGATTCACGTGGGGAGGCCGCTGGCCATCACATGTCCAGAGGTGGCACTCCATCCCTCGTCCCTTTCGATATCCACCGAATTCGTCCCCCTATATTTAATGCCTTTTCTCCTCCACTTGTCCATCCTCCGCTCCATCCTCCGCCCTGAAGAGCGAGACGTCTCTCCTCTCGTCTCTTTTGAGTCCGGGGATTCCGAGTCATTTTTTAATCCGAATGCATGAAACGTCGTAATCGGTCACGACGACACGGCGACTATGGCCCCGTCTTTATTTATGATGACACGACTCGAACATCCGATGCTCGAATGTTCATTTCATCTCCTTGTTTCCGAACGTGACTTTGAGACTTTGCTCGTACGAGGCCTGCGCTGTGAGCTTTCTTTCTCGGTAATACTTCAATGGGCCTGCAATGAGGACCCTTCTTTTCTACTGGGTCTACCCGGCCTGAAATGAGTACCTTTCTTCCCATAAAAGTTAATCAAGTTTTAGAATGGGATCTTAATCCCAGCTCTTGTTCGGTTCGATCGGGAATTGGATCCCAGTTTCAATTGCTACGCATTTCTTGTTTGGGTAGGGATCGGGACGATGAATTTGAATTGCACACGGAATACCCTTCCTCAAGAAATGCAGAACCGGATTACGCAGGAATCTTGGACATTTTCAAACCGTCGACCTCGTGACGCCGAGTTGATGTACGTTTGAACACGGATGTAATTTGGTTGTGTTTTTCCAAAACTGAAGGGGTGAAGCGCAACGTTCCTTACAATTCATCATCACTCTTCTTTGCAACATTGACTCATCCAATCCACCCGTTGCTGCATTTTTTCAGGCCAATACCATGCAGAAGAATGGCTGACTCAGCGATCCATGCAACTTTAGGTAAATTATGTCCAGAAGATCCAGAAGGCATTGGGCCTTGTATGCCCAGTGAAAGTGCAAGAAGCGATGCCTCTGATGTTTTGGGTCCTTAGGCCCATCTAATTTCTCGATTGATTCAAGGCCGTGCTCCGCAGGCTGTTCCACCCTACCTCAAAGTACTGTGTACACATTCCCCGATGCCAAATTTTTGTCCCGTCCTCGGAAAATTCAAACGGAGGGTCTCCAGATTGAAATCGAGAAGGAGTCGTTGATGCATGCACGTGGTGCGTGCGTGGAGAGCAGAGCGTCGGCGAGGGTAGAGCGTCGGTGCATCGTTAGCTGTAGGAATCAAATGGCCTTTTGTCCTGTAGTGTCCTGGGGAGGAAAAACGGGACCATCGCTTTATGAGATGGGACGGGAGCACGGGGGGGCCAGAGCATGCATGCATGGGACACTGCACTAGGCACGTGGATGTATCAGACTCTCTGACACTTGTCGATGTTGCTTTTTGATTAGTTGTTTATTGGGATGAAATTCAAACTGCCACTAAACCTTAGATTATCTCCCCTGGCCCAGCTCCCCCACTCCTTCCGTACATAAATACATCACCACCTCCAAGCCCTCCATTGCAAGTTTTGCAGTGAAGTAGAGAGCGATGGAGAAGAGCAAGATGAGATGCATGGGGCTTTTCCTGATGGTGCTCCTCGTCCTCGCTGCCCGTAAGCCCCCATCGCGCTATTCATTTCTTCCTCATTTGACATTTTTATGACCCTACGTGTGTTTGTGTTTGCAGAGGAGGCGGAGGGGAGGATGTGCGAGTCCCAGAGCCACGGCTTCAAGGGGACTTGCGCCAGAGACCACAACTGCGCCCTGGTCTGCCGTAACGAGGGTTTCTCGGGCGGCAATTGCCGTGGATTCCGGCGCCGCTGCTTCTGTACCAGGCTTTGTTGACGGCCGATGCACGTGCATGCAACAGAATAACGAAGTGTTGGATGACTAGCTTAGGCTGGTGTGTGCCGTGTCGTAGTGAGTGAGCGAGGGAGCCAAACAAATAAATTTGAAGATCCTGGGCTCGTTAGTTTCTAGGCTTTCTAGGACTTGATGTGCTTTTGACCTTTCACTGTGCCTCTCTCTTCTATCACTTCGTGTAATGTCCTGATTCCGGGTGAAATGTGTTTCATGCTTCTGTTTTCCACTCTCTCTCTCCTTCGATTTTTACTTATTTCTCATTCAGAATGGACTTTTCTACAGCTTCAAAACAACTACAAACATGTCAGTTTCTTGGTTAAGAATCTTTTGAAAAATATGGTGTCAAAAGTCGGACTTTAAATCGTGATATTACTCTTTTTAAGAATTTATTTGCCCTACAATATTGTTAATAGTCAAATGTTAATAGCCAAAGACAAATATCCTTCAAGATATAATAAAATTTCAAATAAAAATACTGGAGTTGCTCAAATAAAAATACTGGAGAGCAACTTTAGTGTTTATTCAAGATTTCTCTAAAAAAACAATTGAAAAAATGGTTGTGATTTTAGAAAGAATACTCAAAATGACTTGATTTTCATTCATGCTAAAAATTGACATCTTATCGATTTTAAAGAACATAAGTAACTCTTCACAAAATATTACTAAATGAACAAAGATTTCCATTCGAAAGAAGTTGCAAAATAAACAAATGCAACTTTTGTGAATGAAATGGTACGAACTGAACAAATATAATTTCAAAAGTTATCTTGAAAGATACATATAAAAAATCGGAATAATAAAAATAATAAAAAATAACTTATTTTTTTTCGAAATAAAATTCAAAAAAATACTGAATAAATTGTAAAAAAAAAAAAATTTAACTAATAAAGGTTAATAAGCTAATCGTATGAATTTTTTTTTTTTAAAAAAAAGAGGTTAGTGCTAATTAAATCGTGAACGTATAAAGTGCTAAGTGTGCTTAATAATTACGCATCTACACGTGGGTATTGTATGATCTAGTTTACACCCCAACCTTTTCTTGAATACACTAGAAAAGGCTCACGCTTATAAATTAGCCAATTTCTTACTAACTTTCTTATGTGGGACAAGAAAAAGTACATTTTCTTTGTTTTACAAACAAACAACTAACATAATCGAAACTAGGGTCTATAGTCATCGACAGAGGTTAATTTGAACTATATACCCATATGTTGGGTAGACTTGGGTCTCTTGTCCTAAAAGTTAACAAAAAAAGTGAGACTTTTTTCTTATAGTCATAAACTGATTATCGGCCTTTTTCACAATCAATCCCTCCCTCACACTTTAGGCTCTGAATCAGAATAGTAACAATCCATATCTCTTGTGTTACTATTGCGTCTAGACTTGTTGATAACCTAGACTCTCTAATATCAGTGTTAGGTGTTTTTGGATCTCTTTCTTCTTAAAAACTAGCTCAAATGATAAGGTTTTTCCTTTAGCCTAATAATGTGAGATAACCCCAAACTTACCACAAAAAAGGTCTTGTTGGTAACTTATACTCTGATATCAGAGTTGGGTAGTCTTAAATCTTTATGTTAGGTGAATTACAAGTGCTTAATGTCTATAAGTAATAAAGTGATGAGTGAATATCGTTCCCATTAGGATTGTTTCTAATTATCCAATTACTTATCGAAAGTGATCAATCTAAAGATTTAGCTAATCAAGTCGAAAAGCAAGTAAAAAATGAATTAAACCAATTAAGAGACTAAATAATAAAAGAGCTAAGCTAATTAAAATTGCAAAGTAAACCTAATCTAAAGCAAACCGAAAATTAACAAGGCAAATTTCAATATTTTAACCAAGATCACAAAGCGTTAGAGCATCCAATTTCACTTAATCAATTCTCTTAACTTGTCATGCAATAAATTAATTCCCATTTGTGTTGGTAAAATTTCCCTAAGTTAGATTATAAGCCAACCTCGGTCTAATAATCCCTAATTAGGTATGTTAACCCACACTAACCTTAGATGAATTTAATCTACCTAAAAGCATTAAGTTCTTCTGAAAATTCTCAAATTTGATCTAAGCAGTCCCAACCTATATCTACTACCGCAGTCACACAAACAACCTAGTGTATCTTGACCTAGATTTACTTGATGGTTCTATATCACTAACACTAGATTCACCATCTAAGTGCATGAAACTAACCAAATTATAGATGGAACCATGGCTTTGATACCAATGAGGGAATCTATGCTTAGAAACAGGGAAGACCAGGTCAATCGCAACAAATATATCTAATGGATAGAGCTTTCCACGTTGCAAAGCATAAGATAATGAAAATTGCAAATTTTTCTCAGGGCTATCCTTATCTTCCAGAACGGCATGTCCCTATGATGTGAGAATATTCAGCTTTACTCCCGAGCCATGGGCATCGGTAACCCGGATGACATTCTCAAAAGAGATGTTACGATGCTGAATGTTGGCCATAGTTGCACTTCGCAGAGCGGCAAGGCAATGTCGGCAACGCCGAACTGCCTCTTTGGCAGCAAAGGGACCATTCCGAGCAGCTATGGACGAAAATGGCCTTGTGCTGTTGTACCTGGCTAGCGAGGGAAATATAATGTACTACCGCTTTATAAAACGGGTGCACTAGGGCAGAGGATGCATGCATCTCTGCAGTTGGCACGTGAATGTACGGGACACCTCTCACTCTTGTCGTCTTGCTTTTTTTTTTTTTGATACAAGTCTTGCTTTTGTTCAATGTTATTTGTTTTGTTGGGATGAAACTCTTACCACTGAGGCCACTACAGCTGGCCTAGCTGCCCACCTTCTTATATAAACGCATCGCCTCCTCAAAGCCCTCCATTGCTAGTTCAGCAGAAAAGTAGAAAGAGATGGAGAAGAGCAAGATGAGATGCATGGGGCTTTGCCTGATGCTGCTTCTCGTCCTCGCTGCCCGTAAGCCCCCATCGCGCTATTCATTTCTTCCTTATTCGACATTTTTATGACCCTACGTGTGTTTGTGTGTGCAGAGGAGGCGGAGGGGAGGATGTGCGAGTCCCAGAGCCACGGCTTCCAGGGGACTTGCGTCAGAGACCACAACTGCGCCCTGGTCTGCCGTAACGAGGGCTTCACGGGCGGCAATTGCCGTGGATTCCGGCGCCGCTGCTTCTGCACCAAGCTCTGTTGACGGCCAGTGCACGTGCATGCGACAGAATAAGGAAGTGACGGATGGCTAGCTTAGGCTGGTGTGTGCTACGTTGTAGTAAGTGAGCAAGTGAGCCAAATATATACATCTCAAGAGTCAAGATTCTGGGCTCCTTGGTTTATCAGCTTTCTAGGACTCGACGTGCTTGGACCACTCACTGTGCTCTCTCTTCCATCACTTTGTGTAATTTCCTGATTTGCGGTGTAATGTATTTCATGCTTCTCTCTCTCTCTCTCTCTCTCTCTCTGCCTCCATTTCGACTCATATCTGGTTCAGACTGGACTTATCTACAGCTTGGGAACAACTACAGATCATGTCAGTTTCTTGGGTAACAATCGAAACTAGGGTCTATAATCTTGTACAAAGGTTTAATTTGAACAATATGTCCAATGTTGTCTGGGACGTGCAGCAGCTACTGCTTCACCAGGGATATCTCCTGAAAGATAATAGCTTTGACTCTACCTCACCTTGAGTAAAGTTTCTTATCCATCGAGCAACTTTTGCGTTCAAACAGGTTTTGAAAAAATAGTACCGTAATCATCAACCCTTGTAATCATCCATCCACATTTATATTCCAAGCTTACCATGTGTGTCAATGTTGGTAACATTTTTTTTTTTTTTAGTATGAAATTACCGCCGCTTTCATTGATCTCATGATTTAGAGTATAAGAGCGCATTTGGTAACTATTCTGTTCTGAGAAACAATTTTTTATCATAAATGATTTTTTCTAATTTTGCTCTCGGGAACAAAAACTAAGCAAAAGAACGTGTTTGGTAACTGTCCAAAATTTCTACTCCCAAGATAGAAATGTGTTTGGTAAAATTCTTAAATTTTTTGTTTCTTTTAATTTTTCAATACTTTTATTACATTTTTCTTCTTTTTTTCTCTTTTTCTTGTTCTTTTTCTCTTCTTCCTCCTTCTTTGTAGCTGGTCGCCAGCCACCACCGTGGCCGGCAACCTGCTAGGCGAGTCCGGCGAGCTCGCCAAAGCCTTGCCAAGCCAGGGCGAAGATCCGGCGGGCGAGGCCGGCCTCGCCCTAGCCTGGCACCGGCTAGTGAGCTCGGCCTCGCCGTTGCTCGGCGTCGCCGGGGACTAGCAACGCTCTGGCAACCAACCAAAGGGAAGAAGAAGAAAGAGGAAGAGAAGAAGAGAAAAAAAAAAATAGAAAATAGAAGAAAAGAAAAAAATAGGAACTGATTCTAGGAATTGTTCCCGGGAACAAGAAGCAAGTTTTTCTACTACTTGATCTTGTTCTAGATCTACTCCCGGGAAAAAAATAGATTTTTGTTCTCAAGAACAAAAAATTTACCAAATGCATTTATGTTCTTTTTTTGTTTCGGGGAATAGAGGAACAAAATCAGACACTATTTTGAGTAAAAACAAATAGACCCTAAGTAACCAATTATTTTATCCAAATTAGCCATTATTTCCATAGATTTTTCTCAATAGATTTTTTTTAAAAATATTTTTGTTTCGGTCATTATTTACAATAATAAATCCTTTAAATATAAGTAATTAATTTTGGTCATTTGCTTCTTCTTTTTCTGCCGATGTCTTCTCCCTTTTTATTTAATTTGTGTCGGTTTATTTTTTTCTGAACATATCTTTTTTAGTTCTTAAAGTGGCTATTTTTGTCAAATTTTTAGAATTTTTTTATGCTTTAATATTATCATCAATACTTATTTTTCTTGTTAATAGTACTAGACACCAAATGATGTTAAAGTATCATGAGAATACATTAAAAAATAAAATAGCCAGCACATGAATTTCAAATGAGATTCGAGTTTTAGACGTTGGCTAACCGCACATCTACATCTTCGGCCTTCTATATTTTTCCCGTACAAACGCGATTAAATCAAACACTCCTCTCTGCAACACCAACTATAAGATCATGTGCAGGGCTTGAGTATGAAATACAAATGTATGATAAGCATTTCATTAGTCGGTTGATGTTTACAGGGTTGTTCTTTTTCAAGTCTTATTATTATGCTCATTTCCATTGGGGAAAAAGTGGTTCTCTTCGGACTGTAAGTTTAAAAAACCAACTTTGCATTATCTACTCGTAGCATGCACGTGTCACTCGAGTAGCTCTCATGATGCGAGCAAGTTTTTGGCTCTATGGACTTGTAGGTCTAGTCTTCCCACATTTGTCTTGCGAAATTGAAGCTTGACTTACCCATTTAAAAAGAAAAGGGGAGCTGAATTAATCAGTATGGTTCAGCTTCAAAGCTGAGCGACTAAAGTTGTCTTCCTCATTAATAACACTAACCAAATCCTGAGGTAAGAGTGGAAAATGAACTAGTCAGATATGGACGACAACAAAGAAAGGGTGTTTCCCATCCAAAATTCAACATTTCCTTCTATCAAAATGCAATTTGCTCTCGCCACTAACCAAACAAGGTCATCTGGGTTTGTTGTGTTTCATTGCTTACATAGATCATGACTAGGGAGTTTCGGTGCTTATATATCTCGCGTTCAAATAATGTGTATGGTCGTGAACGAATGGCTGTCAATGCGGTCAAGAATTCCTCAGCCTGGCCATCAGAGTCGGAAGGTTTTGACAAAAGCATGTGTGGTTCTCCATAGACTGCAAACTAGTTACTTCCTGTGCTTAATTGGGAGTCAGGACTGACCTTAAAGGGTCAGATATATAAGACACTACTGAAAGATTAGCAAGATCCCCTCCTTTCCATCAAGCACTGAATCTACTAATTGAACTCAATTACAGTCGAGATGCATTTACATCTTGTCCAGTACAAAAAGGAATCACGCAGCAGAGACACACGATACCCTTCTCCAAAATACCGAAAGCAAATTTCACCCCACTGCTGTTACGGAAACCGAAAACTCCCCATCTACAGATATAAGAATGCACGTCAAGAGTTATGAAAAAACTCGGTCGTAGTTACAAGTCCTCATGTTATTGCCTCTTCAATTTTTTTACCTCTATCTGTCGAGCCATCAACAGCTGCGCTCAACCTTTTGAGCCATATATCATAGTCAACAGGGTATGGTGTTCCGCAAAGGCCATCAACATAATCTGCAAATGCCTTGAGAAGAGCTGAAACCTCACCGAGATGTGTCTGGATTGTACGTCTTGCCCAGCTTCTTTCCCTCCACTGTAGAGCCGATTCGATAGAATCCTGTGGGTCCATGGTTCCCCCGCATATGAAATAGAGCAGGTAAACAAGGCTCTCAGCATCGGATGATGGACAGAGCTTTCCATGCTGCAGAGCATGAGATGATGAAAATTGCAAATTTATCCCAGGGCTATCCCTATCTTCCAGAACAGCACGTCCCCATGATGTGAGAATATTCAACTTCACGCCCGAGCCATGGGTATCGGTCACCCGAATGACATTCTCTGAAGAGATGTCACCATGCTGAATATTGGCCATAGCTGCACTTCTCAGAGCAGCGAGGCAATCTCGGCAACACCGAACTGCCTCTTTGGCAGCAAAGGGACCGTTCCGAGCAACTATGGAGGAAAGTGGCTCCCCAACTGGACGGGTCACAAGTACAGGCGTTCCACACCAAGGGTGGTCACATCGGTCCCCTGGACTCTGCTTTGTGCATGGACCCGAATGCAGAATACGACCAGATGCAATTATTTCAGGCAAGTATTTGCTCGACACTCCCTGCTGCTTTAAAGTGTTTAACACCTTTGTCTGCCTCTGTACTAGATACCACAAACTCATATCCTCCCAAGACGGCTCTAGTCTGGATGGATGAGCGCCTACATATAAGCTCAGTGACTCTGTCGGATGATCAACAGAAACAGCATTATACAGAAAATGATTGCCACCGACAAGTGATTCCTGTATTTGGAAACTTTTAGGTCCCTGTTGCTGATCATCTAGGAGCAACATCTCACCTCGCTTTATTTCGAGATGCAGTGCATGCCTTCTTAAAGACGGAACCTCTTGCTCCTCAACTTCGGCAATCTCTCCTTGATTGCTAGCTGGTTGGTAAGGTACCAAAGCTCTGTCATTCTCAAGGGCTCCACACTCCATCCTTCGTTTCTGAACACGAAGGTGATGACCAGAGGCCAAGTGATCTATTGATTTTCTCGGCGGTCCATTTGACTGGACAAAGGAGTAGAAAATGGCCATGATTATTTGCAGAGTTCCCAAGTCTCCCCAATTTGGATTCCCTAGCTTATTCCATATCTTGTCAACAGGGGACACACAAATTTCGGAATGATTCTTGATCCACTCGGCTGCGGCTTGATATGGATTAGATGGAGTTGACCCGAGTTTGCCAAGGTCACCTCCAAGCGTCACCACTCCTCCATAATTCGAATCAAGAACCAAGACGAAAACAGAATCGCCATTCACAGTATTAGAGTTGCCCAAACTCCTAGAGACAAGAATGTGAAATCCATAAAAGAGGGCTTCACAGATAGCTCTTGAAGATAATCTCAATTCATCACCTGCTAATATATCCAGCTTATACAAGACAAATACCATCACTTGATCCCAGTGCACCTGTGAATCTCTCTCACTTCTTGATATCAAAGCTAAACCGCAGAGTTCTTCGAGCTTTCCTCTCGATATTGCCTTTTCTATCGTGTAGAACTTAGATCCAGGACGAAAGGGACAAGATACAAAGCATGGCAACGGAAGGCTTTTATGCCAAAATGTGCGCCATAAACCTTTCACAATAGCATGCAGGAAGTCCTCTAGTGCAAGATACTCATCCTCCTTTGTACAGTTTGGAGCATAAGGTGAACGCGGCAAGCGCCAGAGCTGCTGTAACAGTACCCCCTCCAAAGCCAAATCCAGCTTTTGCAGTTCATCAATCTCAAAGGGAGCCGGGAAAGACTGCTCCATATTCATTGGGTCTAACTCGTCTGAGAATGAATTCTCCGAAACCCAATCCTCTAAACATTGGACAAAGAATTCCAGGTCCACAAGTTCTTTTCTATAATCCTTTAGTCCCTTGAATAATTTTCTGGACATAGGCACAGATTTACTTGAAGCTGAAACCCCAGACACGCTGTAAGCAGAGAAATCTGCATCATGCACAAAGGGTTATCCAGAAGAGCAGATTTTCTACTTCTTTTCTATAAATCATGAAAAAGCCTTTTGGATGAGATTTTCGTTATTAGAATTTAGATACATGGGACGGACTGTGCTATGTAGATGATCCAGCACATGGATGTGCTGACTGGATATTAATTGTAGAATATCTAGGACCTTCTATCAGAGCTTAGTGAGCATGGATGTTACTGGTGCCCCACTATTTTCTCCTGCACGCTATAGTAAGGACTACCCTCATGCACTTGAGATAAAGATACACCACAATGTTTAGATAAGTTAACCTTTTCATCCATCATCATTCCACTATGTCCTCTCCTATTGCATTGACTCTATCAATGCCCTTTTCTCAGCTTTCTCTTACCAAGCATGTAACATAGTTGTTTGAATATAGTACAGGATCTCTGGCATATAACGGAAGTATCTTGATAGGCATATTTTTCAGTAACAAATTGCTTCCAACTTGCAAAAAATGAACATGACAGCTTTAATGACGTCATTAAGAGAACACTGAAGCAGGTTTATGTGGGAGATAAAATTGTCCTACTTTATGTTCTTCTGCAATAAGAAGAAAGCCAAGCCATGCTGAAAGAGTTTAAGCTGCCAGGGTAGTTTAATTAAGTAAATTAAACGATAGAGAATTTCCCCAAAACTGAGGTGAATAAGTAAATTGCCTCTCTTGGTTGAAATCCGCACGTTGAGAAATTTATGGTGCATATTTAGATAAACAACGGCAATACATTCGTCTTTTGAACCTTGAGCCTAACTAGAATTGCCAAATAGCAGATTCTCCCCAATTTTGATTGTGCTACCAGGCAAGATGACATCTAGTAAAGCACCATTTTAGGTTGAACCATGGAATCTGTGCCTAGAGGACTGCTCCAGGAGCATAATTGTTGACATAAAGATGATTCTATGGACGCTCATGGAAGAAAAAGTATCTGCAGAGTTTAGGTCTATACAAGAAAGTAAAAGAAACTTCCTTGTCTTCTTTCTTTCCTTTCTCCCATGTTCCTTATTCTCTTGGGATATGGCGTCTAAGGTAGTCTTGCCTTTCATTCATGTTATGTGATTTCAAGCACCATAAAATCTTCTGAAATTTAAATGAGCACAACAGTGTTGTAGCTATCGGGCATTGTTTATCAAGTATGTGATAGCAAGTTCTAGAGCTAAGACAGCAATGGCATGGAGTAGCATGCTAGCACCAGCTTAATGTCATATTCAAACAGAAAAGACATAATTAAAGAAGGGGGAAAAAAATCTGTAGTAATTTACCGGAGTTTGACTTCCTGAAACTTCCATCCAAGCTTCTTGCAGGGGATGAACCAAAATGATTTTGGAGGAAACCTGGATTCATCGAATTGTAAATTTTGAGAACTTCTGGGTATGGCATTTTTAAACAAAAATAGAGAATCCCATGTCAAATTCCATTCTAAGGAACTTCAAAATTGGTTCCCGCTTCATCTTCCCCCGAAAAATGGCAATTGGAGAGGGAGAGATCTGAAGGGTGGGATGGAAGAAAAGAGTAAAGGAACTAGAGATATTTCAAACCTTGCGCTCAGGCTAACTTATATTTTTCTGATAATTTGAGGCGAGATCTTTAGTGGCGATGTCTATAAGGTCCTAGACAGTATTGCGGCACTCTATTTTACTTTTCTTCATTTCATGAGAACTGATAGATTGAGGTAAATTTATACGGTCAACAAGGACTCAGGATCTTCCCAGATGAGAAATGACTGCTTTCTTCAGCCGTCGATAAAATAGTAGTGAGAAGGAAATCCTAGTTTCAGTAACTGCAAGCTAGATCTGAACTTAGACAGACTTAAAGAAAGCCACATAATTCAACCTTCGTTGTTTTCCTTTTGCCAAAATTGCATTCGCGTCACAAACAACTTGTTCTCGGAAAAATTACCATAGACAAAGTGTTGCAGAGTCACTCGGAAGTAAAAAAAAAAAAAGAAAGAAAAAATCCTACAATTTATTGTAAAAGAAAAGGATCAAGAAAAACAGAGAGGTCCGTGATCCAGCGAAGCAAATGAACGGGCGAAGAACGTGTGATGCAGAATCTGTCAACATTCGAGATACAGACCCTGCATTTTCTTCTCCTTTCCGGCTACCCACTACACGTTATTTTAATGGGAAGGTAAGTATGCAATCCGCATTGTCGTCACCGATAAGGAGAAACATTAAAAAAAAAAAAAAATGGTACATTATTCCGAATCAAGGGAAAAACAACAAAGCAAACTGCGAGGCCGTGTCAGCACACACGGTGGTTTGGTGATGAAACGGTGAGGCGCAACTAACTAACCTCACAGTCGTTGGAAGCGGATGGGAGATAATGGAGGACAGAGAAGGAGAGGAATGAGCATTGGCTCACCTAATTTCATGTTGGATGCTGAAGGCATGGCGATCCTAAACAAGGCAAAGCGCTCCCTGGACTCCGGCAATCTCGATTTCGGAGATCATTTTGGGAAGAATCGTCGTCCTCCCCTCTCGTTACACTGAACCCAGAAAAAAAAATGAAAAATTTTAAGCAGTGGGGTTGGCAGAGAGGGAAGCTACGAGATGAAAAGTGAAGGGCACGCCCCAAGACAGAATCTTGGAGAACGCAGACAACGTACAACCAACAATGCGCATCGAGAAAAGGGATCGTCCTGGCGCCCCCTTTTTGTCTATCTTCCTTTCTGGGTTGTGTGTGGTGGAGACTTCCGCCTCTGGGAAGGAAAGAGGGAGGAAGGGAGGGAGGCGTTTCAAAAGGCGAAAGGAGGAGAATGCGTCATGAGAATGCAACAGGAATTTGTAAGGAAAAACGACAAAGGACGGAGCGAGGAAAGGGAGGAAGAGAACAGGACGGCAGAAGAGGGTGATGCACGAAGGCTGAGCTCTGAGCTGAGCTGAACTGAGGAGGTGAAGGAGGAGGAGAAGGAGGAAGAGGAGGAGGAGGAGGAGGGAGAGTTTCTCGGTTTTGCTTTATGTGTGCGGGGGGGTGCCTGCTCGACTCGAGTAGCCCCCTCCCCACTCTACTCTTTTCTTACAATCTGGCAGTTGGTCGCTCCCCATGGATTGACCACCGCTGCTTTTCTGTCGCGCGTGTTCCCTACTTGCTTTGCTCCATTTTCCCTTTTCGCCCCCCTCTTCTCTTTCCTTTCTCTTTCTTTATCCTCACCTTTATTGGAGTGGGGAGTAAGATTAGTAAAAACCGTGCAGCTTCGCTCCTTTGCCCTTTCCATAATTAATAAGATTTGGTCTTTAGTTCCCCCCCGACCAGGCCTTTTTTGTTTCCTTAACTAATCTCCTGATTAGCGCATTCTAATTATGGACTGCGTCCTAGTATTGTCATGGTTCAAATGCACGTCGCATTTGTGCTCATAATCTACAAATCAAAACTTGACCGGAATGAATTTCTTCCGTAATTAAAATTGGTGAGAACATAAAATTAATTGAGTATCGAAAAGGTACCTACTTTTATCATTGGCACACACTTTCTTTCTTCCTTTTTGGATCGAATATGAAGCATTGTATTCATTACTCACATTGTACAATAGAGACTACCTAAAGGCAGCAATACAAACCCATATATAAGGGCACACACTTTCGTACATATAAAGAAATGTGCATATTTATGTCAATGAGACAATTTTTTCACTACATTGTGACTCAATTAATAGATAAAGTATCCATAACGAACGAAACAATGTCATTTTAGTAACGCTTAACAATTGTAGCAAGTGGAAGAAATGAGTAGAGGAATCGATCATTTCACAAACGTCGTTTTGTTTCGCTCTAAATGCTATTAGATGGTTTGGCTCATGGTGACGTTGCTTTTATCAATTGGCATATAAGCACCATGTGCTGCGTCTATAACACATTGCGATTTAACAGGTCATCGTGGGAAAGAAAGATAACGGGGCTCAAAATTACTCCATCAATATAAGTACGTCTCCTTTGGGGACAATTGAAATTTATGCCAAATGAATCCAAACAAACAATCTTCGATGATCGAGTTGGAAATTACAAGTGTTAAAATCATATTGTTAGAGATAATTAGAGGATTTTCTAAGATAATTTTTTTATGTCAGAGATAATTATAATGTTTATGTTGATTATCCGTATCTCTAAATATTATACATATATTGTATGTATATCTCCATTTGATTGTGCATATTATGATCAAGATATTATCTTAGAATAGTTATATAATAAAGCCTATAAATAATATTCTTCATTAGCATACATATTGAAATATACAGAAATTTCTGAATTCTCCCTTATACTTCCTTATTCTTCGTTAATAATACACATCGAAAGAAGCAGGGCGAGGGTGCATTGGATAATTTTTGGATCAGCAGATTTCCCTCTCGTGAGGCACGTGTCGAGCTTTTCTAAGAGCGAAGAGGGAACAAAAATGGCGGTGGAGGAGCCACGGGTGATGTGCCACCACACCGTCAGGCCTTGGACCGAGCAAAATCCAGAAGGGCAACGAGCACGACGAGGCTGCCGTCTAGGCCTTGCACCACCGGCGGTGGTGGACTTTCAGTGCTTTTCATGGTGCGCACCGTGTCGCTTCGTTGCACCTTTCTTGGCGGAGATGGTCAAGAAATTCCCCACCGTCCGTTTCCGCAAAGTTGATGTGGACGAACCGAAGCAAGTTGCTCGAAAGACAATCTTCAAGCCGCTGCTTCGGCTGAATCACACGGGTTCGCAATTTGTCATTGAAGGAGGCCTTAGAACAAGCTGAAATCTGCAGTGATATACCATAAGCGCTAGATTTTATGTTAATACTCTGTTGGCCACGACATTGAGTGGTTTTCAAGGGACTTTACAGTCATGACGAACAAATTCTGAGGAGCTGATGGTAATTTGCAAAAAAAAAAATCAAAAAATCTATTTTAATGAAATTCCTTATTATCGTTTTACATATTCGAAGGCGGATCATTATAATCATGAAAGACAAAGTGTTTTTTCTTCTAGTGGGATATAATAAAAACCCCCCCATCCCGTCTTTGGAATGATGGTTGCGTAACTCATACTGAAAATCTCGCATCGATTGGGACTTGATAATGGCCCAAAACAACACCACATGCCAAGTGTATCCTAAAGAGCAAAAGGAGTCGGCTTTTAGGCATGCGAGGTCTCTCAATTCCTTTTCTTTTTTCTCTCTCTTTCTCTCTCTGCTGCTGCTGCTTCATCATGATATGATCCTGTCAGTACGCATGAAATTGAAAAGAAGAGATGCTTGTGAGAGAGCCATTCGACCCGACTCGCTTGACGCTCAAGCTTGCGTTCCTCCTCGCATAATCCCGCCCCCACGTACCCGCTCTCGCATCGTGCACTCGAATGCCGGTTCACTCGAGTGCTCTTATAACTCCAGAACACCTGGATTTTCCCAATTCGATCGTCGTATTCTTTTCACTTGAACCCATTAGGCCTTCTAGTAAATCTCATCATCTTGGCATTTGATATTGGCAATCCAGTTTGACCACGTGAGAGGGTCGAGGTTGGTTGTGCTCGCCGATACCGGACGAGGGTGATTGGCGAAGAAGGGGCGAACAGTTCCGATTAGCGATGTAACCGAGTCGAGCTGAGCCGATACAGTGCGGAGCTTAACTAAACCAGCACAATATTGATGCTCATAACTTGACCCAAATTCAGTTAAGTTTTTGCTCAAGCTTGATTCGCTATAGAAAATTTCGATATTCAAGTTCAACTTGACTCCCTTACAATATATTTACCAAGGGACTTGAGCTCGGGCTTGATTTTTAAATATTTTGTAAATATGGTTATATTATGTAACTTCTGGGATTCTGAGTATATTTTTATTACTATTATTTTTTTTCTGGAAAAAGAAAAAGAGAGATAGGAACATGATTAGGTTTACAAGCCTATCGAGTCGAGAATTAGTTTTACATGAGTTAACTGGGATAAATATTAAAGGGATAAGTGTATTAGAATCTTAAAACTTATCTAGATAGTGCAATTAATTTATGAAACTTATTAAATTGGTGCAATTAAATCCTTCCTTTAATTCCGTCCAACTTGACTAATAAAAAAGGCTAACGTTATTTTTCTTTTCTCTCTCCTATATAATGTAGCTAAAATATGAAACATGAGACTAAAACGACATCATTTTTGTTTAATTTTAACCAAAATTTAATTCAACTTAGATTGAAAAATAAGCTAAATAAATAAAACACAAAAAAGTAGGCCCCAAGGGCCTAGCCCCACACCTAGATTTGGTCAGCCCTAACTAAGATCTAGTGACCCTCGCCTACAATTGACAAAGGTTGTTAGCCATTGGCCAAGGCTCGACACTATAAAGATGAGGCATGTAGCCCTTGCCAATTTTTTTTTTTTTTTTGTTCTTTTTATTTTTATTTTAAATTTTAGCTTACTTTTGATTAAATCTAAATAAATTGTATGTTAAAAAATAAGATCAAATCAAAATGATGTTGTTTTAGCATTATCTTTTATGCTTCAATGGCATCCGTGCCACATGAGAGAAGATAAAAAAAAAACAGCCACTTTAGTGTTTTTTTTTGTCAACCATATTGGACGAAATTAACGGAAATATTTGATTATACTAATTTGATAAGTTGTAGATCTTGATTGCACATTTTTAAAGTTATATAACTTAATTGCATTTTCCTGACAAGTTTTGAGATTTTTAGTGTACTTATCACAATATTTAAATAGCTTCAGCTCAAGCTAGAGTGCAGCTTGAAATTAAATGAGTTGATCTACAAAGTCACGTTGGTCTTGCCCTGACTTGAAATTAAATGAGTCGATCTCTAAGATCAGGTTGGTCTTGCCCTAAAATGGATTGCCATGTTAAACGACACTCGGACCGAATTCCTCGCTTTAGTTATTTTATACTTCATGGGGTTGTGCGTTTGTGTCTATATACAAATATATAAATATATATTTATAGATATAATGTAATATATTTGTACATCTTCCTTTTCTCTCAAAATCTATGCCTATGGTTCCTTTTCCGAATAACTACTAATGTGTAGACAAAAGTCCACGCCCATGTAGTGACCAAGAGAGAACAATTAAGGTGAAACTAGAATTTTGAAATATAATTTCTTCCTTTCACTAAATTAGTTTCTTAAGGGATATATGCACTGAAAGTCTTAAAACTTATCACAAAAGTATAATTGAGTTCTAAAACTTATAAAAAGTGTAATTTAGTTCTAAAAATTATCAAATTGGTTTAATTGAGTTTTTCGTTAACTCTATCCACTTAGACTAACGGAAAAATGTTGATGTATCTTTTTAAATATTTTCTATCTCCTACATGGCGATGACATGACTTAAATTCTAATTTATTTAACTAAGATATTAATTAAATAAAATAAAAAATTATTTCAAAAAAAAAAAAAAAAAAAAAATTTAAGGTATGGGCAGGGCGATAGCCCCTTGTAGTAATTGCGCACATTGCGGGAAAGGGCTGGTGACCCTGGCCGATTGCAAGTGAGGGCTCGGTAGCCCTTACCCAGCTATGGTGGCCTTGGGTGAGGGTTGCTAGACCGTGTCAAGGGCCGACAATCCTCACCGAGGGTTGGTGACCTTCATTAAGGGCCATCATAGTTGGGCGAGGGCCGGCGACTCTCACCCATATCTAGGTGGAGGATAGTTGGGCCACGCTTGTAGTCGGTGAAGGTCGTTGGCCCTAGCCAAGGCCCCGCTAGCCTTTTCCGGTGATGGGAGTGGCAGCAGCAAGGGCATTTGCCCTTGCCTTTGCACTTTTTTTTTAATATTTTTATTTTATTTAATTAAGCTCATGGTTAAAAAATAAAATGAATTTCAAAATGATGTCATTTTATCATAGCATTCCACACGTTATCACCACGTAAGAAAGAGAAAATATTTTAAAAAATCACGTTAGCATTTTTCGTTAGTCAAAATGAATGGAGTTAACGGAAAGACTCGATTGCATTAGTTTAATGAATATTAGGACTTGATTATATTTTTTTTATGAATTTTAGAATTCAATTACACTTTTATGATGAGTTTTAGGATTTCTATGAAATATATCCCATTTTCTTAACAATAAAGCGTTGATGTAGATGTTAAGAGAGTTTCCTTTCCTTCTCTTCTTGTGATTTTGGGGTCAAAATATTATTGGGAATATTTCCTGAGTAAAAAGTCCTAACGTAATATGCTGATATGAAGCATTTACCCTTGAAATCGCTTAGAAGATAAATTGGTCAAGGTGCGCACATTGGGAGGTGGGGGATGCTATCGTCATAAGTACGGGGTTGTATTTTTGTGCTCTGCAAAACGGTAGAACAAAGTCGAAATTGAGAGAATAGTTAGATTTATGACAAACAGAAAAATAAATAAAAAGTGCGTGGAAATATGAAAAAATAAAAAAGAAAGAAAGCCATCTTTAAGAAAAAGAAGGGATAAATATATTGAAAGTCTCAAAACTTGTCAGGAAAATATAATGGGTCTTAAAACCCTAAAAAACTTTCAAAAAGTGAAATTAAGTAATCTGTAAAATTAATTTAATTAAGTCATTTCATTAATTTTGTCCAACTAAACTAACTTAAAAATGTTCATATGTCTTATTTTGATCATTTTTTAAAACACGTGACGATGATGTGGCCCCGTCAGAAAAGTATTTAAAAAATAAAACTAAATTAGAATAGAAAAATAAAAAAAAAGTGTGGATATTTTCAAAACAATAAATCTAGGCCAATAACCAACACCCTTGCTAGGGACACTGGGGCCTCACTTAAGGCTGGCGAGGTTCATTAAGCTCTGAGAAGGCTAGGTGTTGCATGAGAACATTTCTCATTCTCTTAATTTTTTGTTTTTTTTCCCCGGAACAAAAAAAAAAAAACAAAAACCCGTTTAGTAATGCCAAGTTGATTTTATTCCTCGGAAATAGAAAAGTTAGCCGCAGGAATAGAAACGAGAAACAAAAAAAAAATTGCTTCTTATCCCAAAGAACAATTTCTAGAAATAAGCAAATTTTCTTTTTATTTTTGTTTTATTTCTCTTTTGTCGTGGCCACCTCCAATTGTCCGGAGCCACCGTTGGCCACCGATTGTCGGTCGGCTGCCTGGGGCGGCGACCGTGAGCAAGAATAAAAAAACAAATAAATACAAAAAACAAATAAAAAACAAATAAATACAAAAACAAATAAAAAACAAATAAATACAAAAAACAAATAAATAAAAAATAAATAAATACAAAAAACAAATAAAAAACAAATAAATACAAAAACAAATAAAAAAAAATAAATACAAAAAAACAAATAAATAAAAAACAAATAAATACAAAAAACAAAAAAAAACAAATAAATACAAAAAACAAATAAAAAACAAATAAATACAAAAAAACAAATAAAAAAATAAATACAAAAGAAAATAAAAAACAAATAAATACAAAAACCAAATAAAAAAATAAATAAAAAAGAATAAAAAAATAAATACAAAAAAAAAATAAAAAACAAAAAAAAAAAAAAGAATAAAAAACAAAAACAAATAAAAAAACAAATAAATACAAAAAAAGAATAAAAAACAAATAAAAAAGAACAAATAAAAAACAAATAAATACAAAAAGGAATTGTTGCGTTACCAAACACATTTTATTTTTTTTTTTATTCCAAGAGTAGAAATTTTGTGCGGTTATCAAACGGGTTTTTTTTCGAAATTATTTCGAGAATAGAAATAGAAAAAACTATTTACGGAAAAAAACTTTCTGGCCAAGAAATTTTTTATCACGCTTTAGTTGACCTCCGTCAGCTTCTCGGTGACTGTGTTTGCTAACATCGATAGGGGCTTATTTACAGCCTTTGGTCTAAAATACTTTGTGTGTGTTAGTTTTTAGCTTTTTTATTTTTTAAATTAATTTAGTTTGTATTTTTCTAAAATACTTTTTCCAACTAAATGTCTAACAATTGCCACATCATCACCACTTATGAAATTATTAAGATAAGACCGTCAGCATTTTCGATTAACTTCAGTGGACAAAATTACGAAAATATTTGATTAAATTAGTTTGATAATTTAGAATTTGATTGTACTTTAGAAAGTTTAAGTTTAAGGATTTAATTATGTTTGGGGAATAAATGGTAGCACTTTTTGTGGAAAAAGAGAAAGGGGGAACCAAAGCAAAATAGGCCGCTTTTTGTTTCCGTAACTCGGGGGGTGGGGGAGGAGGATTGAGGAGGAAGATCGAATCCTTCTTCTTCTGTCGCGAACACAGAGAGAGAGAGAGCACAACACACAACACACACTCCTCCTGATCTAGGGTTTCTGGATCTCTCCTCGATTCCACCCTGCCCCCATCGTCTCGGCCTGCTAATCGCGTACGCCCCTCCCCCCCACTTCGGTTTGGTTTCTTCCGAATTGCTTTTTTGTTGCCGTCCGCAGTTCCGTACATGCGATCGGCCCTCGCGCTTTCGCTGCCGATTCTCTAGTTCGTAACGCTGCGTGTGACCGAGATTTGATGCCCGCTCGATTCTCTCGTTTGCTTCCGATTGAATGCTGTTTTGGTGGAGGACGACGGGCGGATATATGTTTCTTTTTTTCCCTTCTTCCTGTTCTGTGACGGTCCCTCTTCGGCCTGTGATGATGGGGTTTATCTCTGTTCGCTCAGCGGCGGGATCGGAGATGTCGAGATTCCATGTGGGCGGCAAGGTCGTGGAACATGTCGACCTGTTGAGGAAAAAGCACTGGACTTGGCGTCTGGATGTTTGGCCGTTCGCCATTCTGTACGCGCTCTGGGTGACTGCGGTCGTCCCTAGCTTGGACTTTGCGGATGCTGTGATTGTGCTCGGTGGCCTTGCTGGTCTTCACATCCTCGTCGGGCTTTTCACGGCTTGGTCGGTTGATTTCGGATGCTTCGTCCAGTATAGCAGGGTAAGTGGTTAGTTTTATGATCTCATGGGGACAGTGAATATGAAAAACGTTGAGTTACTTAGTATTACCGACAGCCCAGGATAACATTCGATTGCTTCTTTCATGACGAGTAATGTAATTCAACTGTGCAAACCCTTATTTAGTCACTCAGCGCTGACGGTATCATTCTGTGGATGGACACTCGTACGTATGTTTGCCTTTACACTGGATGTCTTTTTCTTTGTTTGTTTTTTATTTTCTCTTGAGAGAGCATTTGATTTTTTTAAAGGAGAGAAAATTACTTTGGAGCTGAAAATGAACACGCATGAGGACATGTTATTTGTCTTCATGCACTTTTGCGGTCGCACATATACCATTGTAGGGCAATTATGTGCATACACATGCGTTGAAGGTAAATTGAGGGGGCTGGAATGCTGTCTAGCTTATAAGGAGCTTTTCAACTTCTTGGAACTTAAGTTGGGTTTCGCATGATCAGTGCTCTTTTCTGGTTGAAATTTGGGTTTCAGTTGCCTTTGGTATGTGTTCTGGACTGATTGATTTTGTTATTGGTGATTCTTTTGATGTCCGCAGGTAAATGATATACATCATGCTGATGCGTGCAAAATAACTCCGGCGAAGTTTTCCGGTTCTAAGGAAGTTGTTCCACTCCATTTTCGGAAACTAGTAAGTTAGAATCTTTTTCATGGAACCGTTGGATTTAGGGATGTGATAGTTAGTTTATAGCTGCGATTATTTTCTTATGAAATCACGATTTTTGCTTACTAGAAGTGGATGTTGAGCAAAGGATGGACTGTTGAAATAGGTGAATCGTGCATCGTGATTTGAATAGGATCTCGACAATGCAGCAGGGGATGTGAAAATCCCATGAAGTGATAATACATGTCCCAAGTTGAAAAAGTATGCAGGAATATATCGATGTCGACATACTTCTAGTTCTACCGACATCGGTCAATATCATCTGCATCTGAGAAAATATGAAACCAAATTAAAATGCCATGGCTGGGCATACTTTTATGAAAATTTTACTGTAGAAATAATGTTACAGCGGATTCCAGTATGCTGGTAGAAGATTAAAAAAATCACAATGATCCTCAAAGAGCATCGATGATAGTTTATGCTTTCTCAATGCTTCTTCTCTTAACTGTATTGGTTTGCTTCTTCGGTGGGTTGATGAATTGAGGAAGATGCATCTCAGGGTGCCTCAACCATGGTCTTTACTAAGTCACAGTAGGCTGCCTTGGGAATGGCTCCCCCAATAGATGCCTATTCATCACTAGTTAAGCAATTTTAGGCTCTTTAATGGTTTTTGGGTTGGCAAAAACAGTTGGTTTCACACACAACAAAAGATCTAGTTGAGAAAGCTTGCATTTTCTCTATACTTGATGTGAATACACTTTTTTGTGCATTAAATATGCCTCAACAGCTGGGGCCTAAGGTGCTTTCGGACATTTTCTTTTTTTTTAAAAAGTTGTTTTTCATCTACCAGTTGGATTTTATTATTCTACATATAAAGGAGACCACAGGACTGTTTACTCAGTTAAAATTTAAACGTATCTAGGAATTCCTGCACGTTTTACTATGTTGACGTTTCCATCAAGCCATCTTCGACTTGCTATCATTTCTCTGCTTAAACAGTAAAAGATATAGAGAAGGTTGCAGATTCCTTTGTTCTTCCTGTCAAACGGCTTCTCAAAAATGAGTAAGGGACATGTTAACAAGCTACCCATTGGAGTACCGTGTGTTTCATTGGTTTCCAACAGCTGCTATTTTCTGCTTCAGTTTCACTTTTTCATTGGAAGGTCATCTTCCCATATTCAACTGTTACAAGAAAGTTCCTCACTTGTCAGTTAGATTTTGGTGACTCATGTTATTCCACGAGGAAATTCGTATACGTTTCTTTTAGTTTCCGTGGAAATAAGGAATGCAGTGGGAGAGAAGAAATCTAGTAGCCATAGGCATGGAACTTTGTTCAAGTTCTCTTACCATTTTCCATCTGAAATTTTATATAAAGAAGATTTTAGGAACCGCTCCAAAGCCAAGAACTCCCATTTGCAAGGAACCATATTACGCTAAACTCTTTGCTAGCTTATGTCTTAAATGTTCACAAGTTTCTTTATAGAAGGTTGGCGCCTGCTACAAAGAACAGTTCATAATATGTGTTGTCGCTCTCGTCCTCTTCATTCCTGGATCTGCAGTCCAAAGAGGAGAAAGTATATCCCGACTGGAGGTCTTTGAAACTTTTAAAATATGTGGATTCCCAATCTAATAGATATGAGGAAGTTTCTTCGGAAATGCAGAAACTCCTGCCCTTAACCTTCACTGACAGGAGATATAAGAGAGTACCAACATACACGATGAGAGGCCTTTTTATATCCAGTTTGCACATTGGATGTGGATTGCTTTTAAAACAATCGACCGTTCCCTGATTAGCATATAGCAATTGACGAGGCATTTCGTAGTTCCTTGTTGAAACTATTTCAAAGAAACTCTGAGGTTAGCTTATAGAATCTGCTTTAACCTATTGGTTGGATATTTGGTGATATCAGCAGTATATAACTTTGCCAGTCAAATTGCTGCTGATTTTTGTTTTATTTAGAAGGTCCCTATGATATTTAGCAGCATACTTATCCATGGAATTATCTGGCAGTTTCTTTTTTTGCTCTTAGGAAAGATATCATGGGAGAAGTTCATGTTCACGTACTGTTTTAGACAATGAAGTTTGAATACCAACGGAGACTACGCAATAATTGAAATGATTATTGTTTGTCTGTACGGAATTGAACTTGAAGATGGTGGGCATTCAAGACGTAGGAAGTCTTATTGTGGATGGTTAATATTGGATTTCATTGGCAGGACCAGAAAGATATGTTTTGACTTTTGTGGAAGCTGTACCCATTAGTTAGAGTGAAAGATTCTGACCGTTTGATGTGCAAACTGGAAATTAAGTCCTACCAAATTCGATAACCCAAAAAAGCATTTTTAACTTTGAAAAAATCTGGCTTTAATTGTTATCGTCATGGATTAGTGTTTTATGTCCACTTTCAAGGAATCTTAAAACACATTTCTATGTCTTTAAGGTTGCTTTGGATGTTTGTATTGGTTTTCAAGAAAGAGGGAGGTTAATGGGTATGCTGAAAGATGCAAAGGACATGATTGTATGCAGGAATTGTCATGAAGGAGACATACTCATAACTCATCCTTGATCTGATGGGTGGAACATATGGTTGTGGGGACTATGAGGGTTTGTTTCATGTGTTGTATTTTAAAGCCGGTTGAAGGCATGGAGTTACCACATCAATTGAACATTTTGCTCTAAGCCATGCTATTAATCAGAATGCTTCCATGCTTTCTAGTTTGAAAGTTCTAGAGTGTGCTTTCATTTGTCTCTTTGTGCTTTCCATTTCTTTGGCCAACATGTCTCCAGGACGCTGTGTTTGCTATGAGCAACTTTTCAATGCTCTTTTATTCTTTTTTACACGGTTTTTATGTTAATGCCTTACTTGCATGACAGGCAGGTTCTTCATCTTCGGACGTGGAAGAAATTTATTTTGATTTTAGGAAGCAGAGATTTATATTCTCAAAAGAAAATAATACTTTTTGCAAGCTTCCTTACCCGACGAAGGAAACATTTGGCTACTATCTGAAAAACACTGGCCATGGTACTGATGCCAAAGTTGCTGTAGCCACAGAAAATTGGGGACGTAATGTGTGAGTTGCCTTTCTGAATCTTTATCGAGTTGCCCTTTTGAATCTTGCTCTGTGTGTGTGTAGTTTTGTTTCTTTTATAAATTTCTTTTATGGGAAGGGTGCCATGGGGGGTCGGTTATGCTTGTATATAGCAGCATCATTGCTGCTCTTATGTGAATAAGGTATCGAGGGCTATTCAGGAGCTCTGGTGTAGTTAAACTATGCATGGTTTTGACCTGAGAGTGTGTTTTTGTTCTTATGACTATAATGTTCAATCAGTAATAGAAGTCTCAGAATATAAAGCGGCTTAGTCAAGTAATGGAGGACTTGAACACAACACGGTTTACTTGTCCGTTCGATAATTTCTAGCATGTGACTTTTAGCTGCTGGTCTGTGCTCGGACTGTTTTTGCTGGAATGACACCGCGTGAGCCTTTGGTTCTGCTTGTGTAGATCACTTTAGACATGAGAAACTTAGGTCCTATTGGATAACTCATGACGTGCTGAAAGTAAAATGTTCAATTTCTAATGAAATTAAGCATGTCCGGTGACACCAATTACTTTGACTTAAAAATTAGATTCAATAATAAATTCACTAAACACTTTAAGAAGACAAGGGGCTACTAAATTTTTCCAATGAAAGGCCTTTAATGGCATTTAGAATTTTATGCCAATTATTTTTGAGTTTTATTATAAAAGCCATTGGTTGTAAATGGGATAAGGTAGGATTGTTTTTGGTCGAATACATTGTAGAATGTTCACCAATGTTGCACCAAAGTGGGCCTTAGTACAAATATTCACTGTGGAATTATTGGCCCATTGGATGGAGTTATTAGTTGTTGAGGTGCATGGCTCTGCAAAAGTGGTTTTCACATCAGGGATTAGTGGACTTTGAGATGGAGTTATTTGTTTTCTTGACCGCAGGTGCTCAGCCCTTGGTAGAGGCAAAATTGGAAAGTTTGTGTTAAGCACTTATCAATCCTTTTGTGCAAATGAATTTTTTTTTTTTTTTTTTTTTTTTAGTAACACTTTGTGGATCAGCTTGTCTTGCTATATTTGCATTCATATAGCAATTGTTAAGACTCTTAGGTCTTTCCCTCATTTGTCATAATTTTTCTGGATGTCTGTCTGGTGCATTGCTTGTTCAATTGGTTATGGTTAATTTTCCTTTTTGGTTGAATGGAAATGTTTCTCTTGCCATGAAGTAGACGACGATAAATATTCAATTCACTATTTTGGGTGCTGTATGGGGTTGGTCATGCATATTAATGAATATAGAGCTTTGGCAAAGGGAGATCAAGTCTGAGCCAAAGAATATCTAATCCTAGCATAGCATGTACTGTTAACACATTTTATGTGTATCCTGTTGGCTTGCAGAAGAAGGTATTTGGAAATCTATGTATGTGCCCACCCATGTATGCAGATTGAGTTTGAGCTTTGTTTTGTCTTTTATATCAATTTGATGTAAACTTTTGGCCAAGATTTATCTATCAAGGCATTATCTCTAGAATTTTTAATGGATTTATACTCCACTATTTTCCTCTATGCAGATTTGATTATCCGCAACCTACATTTCAAAAATTAATGAAAGAGAACTGCATGGAACCATTTTTTGTGTTTCAGGTTTGTCCTCTCTCTCTTCCTCCCCCCCCTTCTTTCTCTTCTTTCTCCCAAGACACACAGAGAATTTAGAAAGAAAAAAGAAAAAAAGAGAGAAGACAAACAAATATGTACGATGCCGCTGCAGTTCTATTGTGTAGTAGTTGTCCTGTTGTGGTTAATGCAATTACTTTTTGTTGTAGGTTTTCTGCGTGGGGCTCTGGTGTTTGGATGAGTACTGGTACTACAGTTTGTTCACCCTGTTCATGCTCTTCATGTTTGAGTCTACGATGGCAAAAAGTCGGTTAAAAACTTTAACTGAGCTAAGGCGTGTTAGAGTTGATAGCCAGACCTTGATGGTGCATCGGTGTGGCAAGTAGGTTACTTTGGCATTAATTGGACTTTCATTCTTGCTTGTTTTTATTATTAGTAATAATAATATGCTAGATGCTTCTGCTTATAGGTGGGTGAAACTCCCGGGGACTGACCTTTTACCAGGTGATATTGTCTCAATTGGACGCTCTTCTGGCCAGAATGGAGAAGATAAGTCTGTTCCAGCAGACATGCTTATATTGGCTGGTACTGCCATTGTGAATGAGGCGATTCTTACAGGCGAGTCTACTCCTCAATGGAAGGTTGTTCTCTTCTCTAGTTGTCTTTATGATTGAATGTAATTGTTATATCATCATTTGCATTATATGTCATTATGTTCGGGTTTTCGCTTGCATTTGCCTTGTGCCCTTTTGTATTTATGGTTTACTGGAGGATACAGGTCGAGAATTTCTTAAATGATGAGCAAGTACTCCTCCAATCCTATTTCTTGGTTTTATAAAGTGCCTTAGGCAGTTTCTGCTGAATTTCTTCAGGACTGCTATGACGTGCGAAATTGGTTCTTTCTAATTGAATTTCAAGTGTAATATTTGAAGATTGGTCGATCTGGTTGATCTTAATAACTAAAGCAAGACTATAGGCTGCGAAGGTTTAATTAAATATAGGTAGCTATTTATCTGGGTTGCAGACTTGCAGCTGCTTGTGGGTTTGGAATTCTGTGTTTTGCTAGTCTTCCTTTATTCGGTTTGAAGTGGAATGCTTGTTTGACCATAAAAAAATGCTGACTCCTTTCAGTCAATTGCTGACAATGTATTATCATCTTTTCTTTTTATCTTTTGTTAATGGAATCAAAAAGATGTGCTTTCATTAGATACATATTTTATGCAAGGATGATAACTATAGAACTTGAATTTTGTTGGGATAAATTTTAGGATTATGTCATTAAAGTGTCAGAACTGGTAATTGTGTATGGTAGTTTGAGGATGTAATCATCTGTGAATTAGCTGCATTCTGATGGATGATGGAGATTGGAGCACTTCTGTGTTTGTACTGGAGTTGAACGCGCATAAAGTTTGTTAGCTATGATTGGGCAGGTCTCTGTAGTGGGCAGGGGTTTTGGGGAGAAGTTGTCTGTGAAGCGCGATAAAAGCCATGTCTTGTTCGGTGGGACTAAGATACTGCAACATACTCCGGATAAGGTAGTTTCTTCTGGGTCATTTGAGTTTGGTTATGGTGAAGTCTTAGCTTAACCTTCTCGTCTTTTATTCTGTCAGACTTTTCCACTGAGAACTCCTGATGGCGGTTGCCTGGCTGTTGTTCTGAGGACAGGCTTTGAAACAAGTCAGGGAAAGCTGATGCGAACAATTTTATTTTCCACAGAGAGGGTGGGTTTCCGAATTTCAATCCATCTCATAGGATTGAATACTTTGTGGAGTATTGTTCTTGAAACATTTGTTGAGATGAATTATTTATGCATATTGCAGGTAACTGCTAACAGCTGGGAGAGTGGGTTGTTCATATGTTTCTTAGTAATATTTGCAGTAGTAGCAGCTGGTTATGTACTTAAGAAGGTAAGGAAATGCTTGTCAACTTTACGTATTTCTGGTGCCTGTGGATCTTATTTATGTGGATGATATTTTTATACTATTGGTGTAGGGATTGGAGGATCCCACCAGGAGCAAATATAAGCTTCTCCTTAGTTGTTCACTCATTATTACTTCTGTTATCCCTCCTGAATTGCCAATGGAGCTGTCAATAGCTGTTAATACATCGCTGATTGCACTGGCACGCCGTGGGATATATTGTACCGAACCATTTCGGATTCCATTTGCTGGGAAGGTATGCAATTCCCATTTCTCCTTTGTGAATTTTGTGTTTTAATGGGCTAGAAGACAATCGACAATATGGATCATCTGACTGCTTGCATATGCATCAAGGGGCACAAGCAGATCGTCATGCAAAATTTGATCCTACTATGACAAGTCATAGGTGTAGGAACTTAGATCAGGATTTTGCATAGTTCTTGTTTAGCCTGCAGCATTGCTTTTGGAAGTGGTGCTTTGATTAGCGCAGGAAATCTTTTGACAGCTAATATAAGATTTCCTTTTGTAATTTCTTAAACCTTCTACCTTGCAGGTTGATATATGCTGTTTTGATAAGACTGGAACACTTACATCAGATGACATGGTATATTGAAGTACTTAATGAAGACTTCGTCATTGTTTGAAAAGTTATATGTTACATCTTCGTTGTTTATTCTTATATCAGGAGTTTTGTGGAGTGGGTGGATTGTCTGGGCAAACAGATTTGGAATCTGATATGTCAAAAGTGCCAGTTCGTGCCCAGGAAATTCTGGCTTCGTGTCATGCATTGGTCTTTGTGGACAACAAGCTGGTATGCTAGTAGAGATCGATGATGTACCTTTTTGCTTATTTTACTTAAATGTCTAAAGATTGCCTGCTCATTCTGAGGTTTAAATGTATGGCATGCAAGCCAAATACATTATGTTATGATTTTGGCCAGAAGTAGTCCTTGGATTTGTTATGTCAGATAAATTCTCTCTTCATTTTACTGGTTGGAGGAATTTTGTTTGGAGGATAGGTTAGTTGACTTCTAGCAATACCATACTTGCCCTTCTCTTGTTCTTTTTTCACCTGAGTAGATATTTGATGTCCATGGAGAACGGGAAGAATACTTGAAGCTTGTAAATTGTTTCAGTAGATCTTTTGTCGCCATTGTGTGGTATTTGGATAAATTTTCTTTCACCTGAAGTAAGCCCATATGAGTATCTTAGCTTTCAGAAAGAAAAGGTCTATAGGAGCATCTTTGGTTGAAGGAACGCCGCAATTCTGTGGATATGGATAGAGGTGGCAAGAATACGCCCCCTGAAGCATAAGTGATTAAAATAAAAAGGAGTACATATATATATATATATATATGAACCAGTGCCCTTTTGCTCATGTTAATACAGTCCAGTTAATGCTACGTCCAATTGTCCTCCCCCCCCTCTCTTTTCTTTTTTTCTCCTCCTCTCTCTTCTCCTTCCAAGGGAGAAGGTCAAAAGAAAATGATGTAATCCAATCTGTATTTCGTTTTGTGGTTCATTGCTTCTACAGGTAGGAGATCCTCTTGAGAAGGCTGCTCTTAAAGGAATAGACTGGAGTTACAAATCTGATGAGAAGGCCATGCCGAAGAAGTGAGTTGAGTTGTGTATTGGTTTGAAATTTCTCGTGAAACTTTTTTTGGAGGAATTGATTTCTTGAACATAACATGATTTCAAGCTATTGACAACAATGAGAAGTCTGGTGGACTTGCTTATATTAAGCTCATGGTTTTTGAAATTAACATGGATCCTATGATGTATCTGATTTAGTTGGCGATAATGGTCCAGTCATATCAATAGACTTTCACTGAAATAGATTTATTTGACAGAAAAGGTGAATCTGTCATCTAGTTGAGCATGTCATTTCTTGTATTTTATCTGTTCTTCCTTTGATTCCCATGCAGATATTCAGCATTTATATGGTCTCTTTTCTTATGCAGGGGAGGTGGTCAAGCTGTGCAGATTGTTCAGAGACACCACTTTGCCTCCCACTTAAAGCGTATGGCAGTTGTTGTTCGTATTCAAGAGGAATTTTTTGCTTTTGTTAAGGTATCATTGCTCATGGATTCAATATCCCAAGGACTGTGTGAATGTGTGCTCATAGAACAAATTTGCAAATTGGATTAGCTGTACTGACACCATTGTACAGGAACCTCTTTGTCCACTTAAATTTTTTTCTGCCAGGAAGATAAATAGTATATTGGAAAGAACATTGTGCTTTCCTGCAGAAATTTTTGCATTTTTGGCTACTTGAAGATCAGTGTTCTTCCATTCTCAGTCTATAGAAATGATATAGCATGCTGAGAAACTCGAAGTTGATGAATCATATGCCTCCTATTTGTTTAGGGCGCACCAGAAACAATTCAAGATAGACTGGTTGACTTGCCACCATATTATGTGGAGACGTACAAGAGATACACACGTCAAGGTTCTCGTGTACTTGCCCTTGCTTACAAGGCACTTCCAGACATGACAGTAAGTGTTCTTTTAGCTCATTTGCATGGTTCTTATTTATTTCTTTGTATCATATATACGATATACTTTCTAATTGCTGGGGAGTGAAGCTTCCTATGAGCTGCATTTGAGTTGTATAAGTCGAGGTTTAACCAACTGGAACCTGAAAACTGTTTTGTTGTACGTACTTTCTATAAATGGTTCAGCTGCATTTGAACCAACTTGAGATGTGTAGTGGCTAAATTAATGTATGGAAAGTTTCAGTTACTTCCTATCTTAAGACTGATTTTTTCCACTTTAATATTGTTTGTAATATTTTATGGGTACAAATATGAAAGAGGAGGAAATTAAGGAGGAATTGGTGAATGGGAAAAGAAGAATCTTCATTTAGGCTCTGTTCGTTTCGCGGAAAATAATTTCCGAGAAAATGTTTTCCGGATTTTCTGGCATTCGTTTCACAGAAAATGAATTCCATTGGGAAAACATGAAAGGAAAAAAGTCTTCTAAATTAAGGAAAATGTTTTCCATTTTTGAAAAGTGGAAAACATTTTCCTCATTTGGTCTCTCTTATCTCACACCTCTATAAATTCTTACTTCCTCCTCCCCTTTCTTCTTCTTCTTTTCTTTTTTTATTCAAAGTATTTTTTAATTTCCTTTTTCTTTTCTTTCTTTCCCATCTTCTTCTTTCTTGGCTAGTCGTCGGCCGTCACCAGGTGAATCTCAAGCTCGTCGATCTCAAGCTCGCGCTCGTTGATTTGGCGAGCCTCTAGCTTGATGCTTGTGCTCGCCAATCTGGTGAGCGGAAAATATTTTTCTTATCGAACACCAGAAAATGTTTTCAGAAACATTTTCAGGTTTTAGCCGAACACCAGAAAATATAATGACTTCTGGGAAAATATTTTCCGGAAATGGCCCATTTACCACAAAATGAACGGACCCCTAGTTTCAAAGTTATATCCCTAATCACTTTGATCTCTACTGAACAAATTATTATGAAAGTTCTGGAAGCTGATCTTGATGAGAATTCTCCATTTAATTCTGATTTCAGATCGTAAGATTTTGCCCTTCATCCCGATTTTTCTTTTGAATAAGGAAAGGATTCTAAGCTTTAGAATGAGCTAAACATTAAAACAGTCAAAATACATGACGAAGATTTCAGCCTATTGAAGGTTAAACCATATTATCAAGCACATATACCCTAAATCTCCCACCGAGTTAAGTTTCAAAAGCGTATCTGCAATATGCATCTTTGCATTTGTCGAACCATGCATGAGACTGATTTGAGGACCATTAGTGGGGTCTTGGCTCATCATATAATTTGTGGCTTTTTAAAGCATGTCAATCTCATTTTTGAGGAGGAAGAACAATAAAAACTCCTTGCTCTTTATACCTCGAAAGAAGAACTTCTGTTGCTTGTTGTAAACGCTTTTAACTTGCTTCTATTGAGCCAGAGTAGCAGGGAACATGTTTATGCAGTCTCTGTTTCATGCTGATTGTCCTGTTAATTGTGTGAAGGTTAGCGAAGCGAGAAACTTGGAGAGAGATATGGTGGAAAGTGGTCTGACATTTGCTGGTTTTGCGGTAAGCAACATACTTCTTCCTCTTCTTCTTCCTCTTATCACTTACGCTGGTTTATCGTGACTCCTTGCTTGGTTTTGTTTATCTTTTGCATTGCAGGTATTCAACTGTCCTATCAGAGCAGATTCAGCCACGGTTTTGTCCGAGCTCAAAGAATCATCACATGACTTGGTTAGAAATGCCTCTTGTTAGATATTGAATTATGACATTGATCAAATGCTTGTAAGTTCAACTTAACCATAGCAGTTGAGCTATAATTGGCCTTCTGTGAAGGTAAGGAAAGGGTAATTTGAAAATGGATGAGACCTAAATGATCTATTAAACCATATTCAGCCCCTTCCACGCTTATACAGTGAATGTCATTGCATACCCAAACTGACTAGTAAACACATACTCATCACACCTAGTATTCTTAATTACATTGAATTATCACTCCTTTCCTTTAGAAGATAACTAGTACGCTGCATCTAGTCAGATTCTTTGATCGAAACGGATTTAGCATAGAGTCGGCATAAAATCTAGATCTGCGTCCTTGGATTGGTATATCGTCATTAATGTTGTTCTTCTTGTTAGGCAATGATTACTGGTGACCAAGCTTTGACTGCTTGTCATGTTGCTGGCCAAGTTCATATCATCTCAAAACCTGTGTTGATCCTCACTCCTGCTAGGAGCACCATGGGCTATGAGTGGATTTCACCTGATGAGACAGAGACGCATTGCTACAGGTAATCTACCTGACCAGTTTCTTTCATTGTTTCACCTTGTATTTGCTGCTGTGTATTTGAAGACTATGTTTCATTTGATCATTGTTGTTGTTGTTGCTGCTGGTCCTTGTCTGTCCTCCTGATGTTGTTCTGATCATACTTGAAGTTGATTCGGTAGAGTCAATAAGCATTTCTAACTCATGTAAATGGATGAAAATTTATCAACTAACTTACTAGTTGAGCACAAATTATCCCCACGCATTGCTCACTTGTGTCAAATTATAGTTCCTCCAAAAATAGGCGGTGGTAGAGCAAGCGAACAGAACTTGACAAAATGGAGAAGAAACATTCCATCATTGCTGATTGATGCTGACTCTTTAAATTCTTCTTCTGTCTTCTTCCTTCCTTTTGTCTGTGTGGGTGACACAAACTTGATGCCTTCCATCTTTTTTCTGTTCGTGGTAAATATACTCTTTCCTTTTGCCATGTATTCAATTTCTATTAAGATTGATGTTTGTTTTCCTCTGCGTGCATAGACATGTTAAATGCACATGCACATGCTGACACATATGCATGTACGTGTATATATTTGCGTGCAGTAATGGTGTGTGGAATTCTGTGTTTAAATGATATTTTTTCCTATAAGAATCTAATGAAAATGGATCTCTGTTCTTTTCATTCAAATGTGAAGTTGAATTTTGTTTCTCTTTGAACTGAGAAAATGTGGTTGTCTTCAGTGAGAATGAAGTCGAAGCTTTGTCAGAGACCCATGATCTTTGTATTGGAGGTGACTGTATCGAAATGTTACAACGCACAAATGCTATTCATGTCATCCCCTATGTCAAGGTATCACTTTTTCTGTGAATCTGTGGTACAACTTGTGCATCTTGTACTTATCTAATTGCATCTTGTTATTTGTCTCAGGTTTTTGCAAGAGTTGCTCCTCAGCAAAAAGAACTCATCTTGACCACATTCAAATCAGTGGGAAGGATGACATTGATGTGCGGAGATGGCACAAATGATGTTGGGGCTTTGAAGCAGGTAGTGTACTGTTCGCTGATCTGATTACTTTTTAGTTATTGTTTAATGTGCATTTTCACTGGTGGTATTTAGAGGGGTTGACCCTGATGAAGCAGCATGATATACTGCGACACATCAGTCTCATCTTGATTTTCAAACTCGAGGCTAGATACTCTACCAAAACTCAATAGAGCTTGATGTTTCATGTTTGAGCCCAAATCAAATAACTGATATCCAATTCACAAGCTTGGCTTGTCTCATTTCCCATGGTCAATCTAACTTTTTCAGCTAAAGCCTCTGAAGCTTGAGATTCTAAATAAACTATATAAAATATATTTGGAGCTCTAACTAAGCTGATTGGAAAATTCAATTAGTACCAAGTCATAGCCAAGACCTCACACATCCCCAAGATGCTGCCTAAATTGTTAGAATTCATTTCTTGCTGCGGTCCATTTCAGAATTGGTACTTGAAATAGAAGTCTATATTCCACTTGTATCGTCAAGAAAAAGAGAAACATTTGACTGGATAAGCTTGGTATTGCCTTCACCCTATCTGTTGTTCTATGATCTGCTTTTGAGGTTCTGCTTCAGTGGGGAAAGAGTTCAATGAAAAGAAAACTCTCTCTCTCTCTCTCTCTCACACACACACACACACACACACACACACACACACACGAGCACAGGTACACATTCCTTGTGCACAGAATCCCCACCCACTTGCACATCTCGAGCCTTGTCCTTTCTATATTTTAAAATTGAATCATTCTGGTTCTCTCTCTTCATTTTGTAAATGTGTTGCAGCTGCTTTTGTTTTACTGTTTTGGCCTTATTTACTATTATTTTATTAGTTTGTTTTATGTCTCTCTAGGCTCATGTGGGAGTTGCTCTATTAAACGCGGTTGCTCCGCAGCAAAGTGGAAGTACTTCCAAAGAGTCCTCAAAAGATGAAACTTCAAAGTCTTTGAAAGCAAAGAAATCCAAGGTTTCATCTGAATCATCAGGAAAAACTGTAAATGTGAATGGAGAAGGTTCAAAGAGTAAAGCTGTTGCAAGGTCAGAAACAGCAGGTCAGCCAATTGCTAATCGTCATCTGACGGCTGCTGAGGCCCAACGACAGAAGCTAAAGAAGATGATGGATGAGATGAATGAGGATCCTGATGGTCGTACAGCTCCTGTTGTCAAGCTTGGCGACGCCTCAATGGCATCACCCTTTACAGCGAAGCACGCGTCTGTTGCCCCCACCACTGACATAATTCGTCAGGGACGCAGCACCCTCGTCACCACGCTGCAAATGTTTAAGATACTTGGTCTGAATTGCCTAGCAACAGCATATGTGCTGAGTGTGATGTATTTGGATGGCGTTAAGCTTGGTGATGTGCAGGCTACGATCAGTGGGGTATTCACTGCTGCATTTTTCTTGTTCATCTCACATGCAAGGCCCCTCCCAACTCTTTCAGCTGAAAGACCTCACCCTAATGTCTTCTGTGCCTATGTCCTCCTCTCCCTCCTGGGTCAGTTTGCAATCCATCTGTTTTTCTTGATCTCTTCTGTGAAGGAGGCTGAAAAGCACATGCCTGAGGAATGCATCGAGCCAGATTCCGAATTTCATCCCAATCTGGTGAATACAGTTTCTTACATGGTGAGCATGATGCTCCAGGTGGCTACCTTCGCCGTGAATTACATGGGACATCCATTCAACCAGAGTATTTCTGAGAATAAACCCTTTCGGTATGCCCTTTTGGCTGCTGTTGGCTTCTTCACTGTCATCACGTCTGATATATTCAGGGACTTGAATGACAGCTTAAAGTTGGTGCCTTTGCCACCTGGGATGAGGGATAAGTTATTAGTTTGGGCTCTTCTTATGTTTTTGACCTGCTACTCGTGGGAGAGATTGTTGAGGTGGGCTTTCCCCGGGAAGATTCCGGCTTGGAGGAAACGGCAAAGGCAGGCCGCTGCTAATATAGACAAGAAGAAGCAGCTCTGAGGGAAAGACCTGCGGAAGGCATGACCTACACCAGTCACTTGGACATACAGAGTAGATGGCACAACTGAAAACACTGGAGAAGTTTGATTGGCATGGTTATGTGCCAGTTTTGTTGCCCACACAAACCCTACAGTTTCTCTGTAATGTGGTACAGAACATTTTTGGATCTTTAATGATTTTTCCCATCTAGGAATTCTCTCCAATTGTACCTCACTAATCGACAGCCACGGTGATTCATGGATGATCGCCCAAACATGAAGAGGATATGGGCTCTTTTCTTCTAATCGTATTGTCCCCTTTTTATCTTAGGCAAGAACTGTACTTACCGGATATGTGGTCACTTCTGAGTATAATTACACTTGATATGCACATTTCTCACATATCAAATCAAAATATTCGTGATTTTCTTGGTGACCTTTTTAATATAAATGCTTTATTGCGAATATAAGGTGAAAATCCGTGGGTGATGGTGTCGTGGGGCCGAAGAGGGGGTATGAACCTCTTATTGGTTTCTGGGAGGGCCTGGTCTCTGAGAATTCAAGTCAAACAGGCGTTGCACAGCACGAGCAACCAAGAGGACAATTATCTGATGCTGTTCTGTCCATCATCTTTGGTTTTCTTGACACCCTCTTTCATACATCGACGATCGAATATCTGTTTATGCCAGTGTTTGTGGTCACGTGTGATTTATTATTATAATTGATCTCTCATTAGACGATTGTGCCAGATTAGCATCTAATGGATTGCAGTGTTGGAGATTCCCTACATACAAGTTAGATCAATTTGTGTAAAGGGAACGTACATGTTATCTAGCACAATATTAGGGCGCACGTGGCTGTGGAAAAAGCAATTGGATTGATGAAGTCCGAATCTTCACACTCCTATTTTTTATCGATCGATATTTCTTGAAAGCTTCAAGTATACGCCTCAAGTTTAAATAAGATTAAATAACAAAGTTATTTTACGTTAGGTGGCCAAAGAAAAAAGTCCACACAAGTTCATAGGAATTCCGGCCACTAAAATAATTGAGAAAGATCTTATTTCTTTTGAATTGGATCATCCCTGGATTACAACAGCTTTGGCTCGGAAACATTTATCAGGAACAACAATTTGTCTCTGCAAAACCATTATACTAAAAGGTTAAAGCATCTACACCAAGCGACATAGCAAGTCACTTATCTTGTAGAATGACGATGCCAGCTACACCGTTGATGCCCCAAAAAGATCGCTGAAACTACAACATTGTCGTTGTTTACCGACCCCAACCAAAAGAAAAAAAACTACAACGTTGTTTACCAAAAGATTACACAAAGTCAAAAATTTCTAACCTGAACTCTACTTTCATGCCAGACCTAAAAATTCCACATTTGTACTCTTCCACGCCTTATATTATCTGCAACTGGCAGATCTTAAAGCATGTCAACTGCGAGAAGATTTTCTTACAACCTTCTGGGTCGTCCCCTTTTCCCAGGCAACATATCTTATAGGAGAAGCCCACTCAGCACTCAGCCAAACACAGCAGCCACTATCACCAGTCTGGTATTTGCCTATTTGTGCGTAGTTTGGTCAATTACCAGATCAAACCATACATCCTGGAACAACGCAGATCATAAATCAATGGTCAGCCATATGGAGATATTTTACATATCAGCATTGAATTCATTCTCATAGTTGAGTTCAAATCGAGTTTCCTCTGATATTAGAAGGTAGACTGATGACTAGTATCTACGACTGCACAAATTTCTGATAATTTACTTCAAGAAGACTATTTGCATGGGAACAGATGTCTGATGAGTGTAATACCGAGTAGTTTTGCCTACCATGACAAGAATACAGTGAACAGACACACTAATTATAGTGATGGCAAACTCGTTAAAACTGCACAGAAGGACAGCATCACATGGACCAACGTTATCATAGAACCTTGGGAAAGGAGAGCACACCTTCGAGAAGTCGTCCAACCTTCAAGCAACAGAGTCAGATTCAAGTTTCTTCTTCACATCATCGAGGCAACATTGGATATCAGACAATTCTTTAGTGTCAACAAAGTTTCCAGCCTGAATTGAAATCATCACCCTCATTAGCAATTGTCCACCAGACCATTCCAAAAACAAACTTCTTGGGATAAATGACAGCAGTTCTAAATTCATAAAACCCAGTTTAATCTCTTACTACAAATTGCAAATAACTGAAACCTAAAGTCATTTTCAAACAGGCAATGTAGCATGCTTGCCTGTCTGATGATGCTTTTCAAGTGCATCTCAGCTGCAAGGAGTTCTCTTCGGCTTCCAGTAGATGATGAAATTTCCATATATACTCTGCAAAGCTCCAAGGATGCCAAGGCGAACTTCTTAAACCGATCACTATCCTTCCACAAATCCGATCCCTGAGAGATAGAGGAGGAATAAGGATCACATTTTGGATGTCCAATATGATCATTCAAAGAATATAGAACTAAAAGAATATTGAACTAAGAGAAACTACCATATAGAATTAACTGACTCCATGGATCCAAGATGTTTGAGTTCAAAATCATTCATACAGTAGTTTATTAGATGAACAAGATGATTTAGCAACACAGTTATATTTTCACTGTGAAATAGGCTAAAGAAAGTGTAGTTTAGTTTGATCAGCAGGCAGACCGGAATGAACTTTCAGTTTGGTCGATTTTAGCACAAGACTAAAACGAAACAAGAAACACATTGGACTACCATAAGAAGCGGTCAACTAGATGCCTCTTGGCAACAGTATTTGAGACTACCTGATACGACCTAACTTGCTTCAATAGGGCCTCAGAGCACATTACAAGATCTCCTTTCATTTTGTGCCACCTTGCATATAACCCCCACGTATCTGCTCCTGCACCACTTCGAACTATCTGCATTGAAAGAGATTTACATAATTTGCATCTAAGACAAAAATCATCTGTTCTCATTCCAGTACTTGTTGCAAATGATAACAGAAGCATCATTTAATTTTCACCCTAAAAACTTTGCATTTGGATAATTGCAATCTCAAATGCTCCAGTCATCATTTAGCTGGTATGTCTAGTACAGTTTCACATCATCGATTGCACATTTGTCTAGCTCTTACCAAATGGAAATTGTTAAACAGGGGATTAGATCAGGAAGGGGCTAATAGTGGATTTCCATAAAAATGAACACTATGGCATGATGAGCACATGGAGTTAAACCTCATTTAACTCACTCATAAAATACCATAACATGGAAAGCATGCCAAGTAGTTGGACATTGATGTCATATAAGCAGTTGACGTTCAATGCTCATAATCAAGCTTGAAAATAATAAAAATGTGAGGATATTCATCTTATGAGAAAATGACTATCATTTGAGGATAGAGGGATTGCGCAAGTAGTGACAAGTCATAAAGACTTTGTTTCTTATGATTTATACACA
Source organism: Eucalyptus cloeziana (assembly GCA_014182715.1). Taxonomy (NCBI): domain Eukaryota; kingdom Viridiplantae; phylum Streptophyta; class Magnoliopsida; order Myrtales; family Myrtaceae; genus Eucalyptus; species Eucalyptus cloeziana. Next base: position 58,603,074 of record CM024641.1, on the reverse strand, counting down.
ATCCATGCAGTAGGTTCTGGATAGATAGCGACAAGTAACGGCAAAAAATATGCTTGCTTTGGGCGTTTATTTAGAGGAATAAATGAAGCTTTTCATTTCAGAGGTTGAAATGAACAAAGTGATGAGGCAAAAATAGCAAACCTGCTGTAAAATCTTTCCGAGAGAGTCTACCAAGTGCTCAGTTTGCCGTAGTCTCCCCGCCTGAGGATCAGTACATCCTGAATCATTACCCAACTCTGTGTCGGAATCAGGAGATTGACTTTGATTGGTAGAATTTCCAGCTCTTTTTTCTATCTCTTCAGTCATTTTCCCTAATAACTCGGCATCTACTCTTTTACTGTTTGTCATATTCAGTACCATCTGTGTAGCTTCCAAAGCCTAAGAGGAAAAGCAAAAGAACGGAGTATCCATTTTAGTAAAAGATTTCTCCAACTTATTGCACTTCAATCAAGAGAGAAAATGGGTTTTTGAAGAAAATTTTTTGGTCAGCAGTACGAGGCACCATCCCCTCTTAGCTGTATTAACAACTGGAAAATCAAATTTGACAAGGGAAGACACTTAGTCATACAGTCAAGCAGAATTCACGGGAGGCACCAGAACACGACCCTTCCAACTAAGAAGGGCACATTGGTCACGTTAAAGGGACAGTAATAAGTATTCAAAATGAATATAAATAAATATTGCTATTTAAGATCAAGGAACTTTTTTAATAATCTAAAATGAACTGTTCATCGAACTAATTTTGTACTATTTTCCAATTCTCACTAGTTGTTGCATGCATTTTTGTCTTGAATGGTGCCGTGTTGCCTAAGTTATCATCATCCAGCACCTGCATATAATTTCATGACTCAACCCTCATATGGTTGATGGTTCCATATATAGCTTGCATGAGATCTCTAAATTCTTGTCCTTCCCAGATGAATCCTAAGAGATTGGTCAAGAGATTGCTAAATCTGTTGATCAGTTACAACAAAAAGCAAACAATGGATGAAGATACTCAAGATTGACTTCAACTGCATTTTTTAGATGTGCCTAGTAGACTCGAGCTGAGAGTCCCATGACACAATTAAAGTGATGAGTTTAGCAAATATGCCTCACAAAGCCGTGAGCCGCCAAAACAAATAAAATCTATAACTGCTATAACAAGTTCGTATCGAATTACTACTAGTTCTGGAATATGAGTCACTAAGACATGAACCAAACTGCAAAATTTGATGTTCAGTGGTTAACACCGAAACTTGTTTGGCATGTGGTCAATATGCTAGTAATCACCATCCTCAAAATACCTCATAGTGGACACTAGTAATTCCCCATAAAATAATAGTGAACTAATTTACGCACTCATGCTATGGTACAAGCAAAATTTTGAATGTTGATAATCTCTAGGGTTAAAGTAATTTGCTCAATGCCATTGTAATCACTATCCTAACATTGCTTATTTATTCTTATAAAGGTTCAGTAAGTCAACTTATTGTTACCGATGGATGTGAAGTAAAGATGGAGGACAATAAAGGCTGCCAAATTCTCCCTTTTTCTGGCTCATGGCACTGAACAAATGCCCCAATATATAATAAAAGACAACCATAACCTAGGGTAACATATGTTTATTTTAACAGAGCACCAGTGAGGTGCTTTCCATGCACAACCTAGAGGCTAAAAAATATCTAAGAAATTCAAAGACAGTGTCAGAAGAGCTCCACCACAATGCCTCAAAAATAAGGTGGAAAGCCGAGTATCCTTTTCAACATATAAAACTTTCCTTATTTTAAAAGCCCACCATTTTCTTTTATTCAAAAGAACTTGAAGAACGGAACGGGAGTTCAAAAACAATAAAGCTTTTAATTTTTTTAACAATAATTAAGTCCAGACCAAGCTGAGTTCCTCTCTACCAGACCTGCCACAAACCAACTAGAGTGCAAGAGTGAGAAAGCCTTCAAATATGCACAGAATCAAGCATCGTTCATATGCTGAACCGTTGAAGTTGCCCCATTTTTTATAGAAATTTTAACATCGATTGGTATGTTTCAAGCATATAGAACCCACTTATAGGTAACTAATAGTATGTGGGGCAGTTGAATGCAAACAATTTCTACCTGACTGATATTACCAACATCCATGGCAACTTGACTAAAGTTCTCCCACAACTGCCAGCTGTTTCTTCTGCCAACAGAGCATTTTATTTTAGATTTACTTGATCTTTCACAGTTTGACACTGCAGTCGAAGAAATCCCAAACAATACTACAAAAGATAACAGACTTAACTTGAACTTCAAGGCTTCCTTAAATGCAATGAAAGCTTCTTTGCTTCTCTTTTTTATCATATGCCTGCAAAGTAACATACAAACTCATTTTAATTTCCATAGTTAGAGTAATACCATATGTATTACTTTGCGAAGAACAAACAAATTATTATCTAACTATTAAAGACCACAAAGGCCATAGATGAGGTACAATTCCTGCAGATTATAAGCGGATTGGCAAACATATGGGAAACACAGACAAGGTACTTCCTCTATTTACATCATATTCTTTATGCAGTATATAAGAAATGAGGAATTGTGCTGGTCAATAGATGATTTTTTTTTTTTTTTTTTTTTTTTTTTTTTTTTTTGGGGGAGGGGCGCAAAAGAGAGGCAGAGACCATGAGACATCTCCTTCACTGTCCTTGGACAAGAATGATCTGGGCAACCTCTCAAGCCTGCACCAGGCCATTGTAGATGATTTGTTTTGTAGCTGAGCTCTTTTGGTACATGGGTTTGCATCCCCTTAGTGCCCTATAGTAGTATTTCCTTTTACCTATTAATAAATTAAAAAGAAATTGTATCCATATACCTTATGCAAATTGCCCTAGTTAGAATGATAATGCTCGTTACTTCATAGGGGACAAACAAACTATCATCTAACTATTAAACACCACAATGGCCATAGATGAGGTATAATTCATGCAAATAATAAGGGAGTTCCCAGATATATACTCCATATTCAAGAAAATGCAGATAGGCTACTTCCTCTATTGACATCGCATCCTTCATGCAATAAAGAAGAAATTATATCCAGATTCCATAGGCATATGCTATGCATACCATACAAAATGCACTCATTTAAGTTCATCTTATCTATATGAGTGAGTTGAAACTCAGGCGGGCTTTACTACACACACATGCTTTAATCTTAATCCTTCTTTATGCATCCTTCTCCTTCCCCCCTTGAAAGCTAGTTATCCTCCATAAAGCTTGTTAAAGTATCCCACAATGCTTGTCAATGGGTTTCAATGGGCTTTATATACACGCATTCTCCCTTATACCTATTTGCTTGTATTTTTTGGTTGAATATTCTTACATGGTATGACATATTTCGTGTGTGAGGCTCTCTACCAGTTGCACGTGCTGTGCTCAGTCCCATTCACAGATGAGAGGAGGCATTAATGTATCCCACATTATTTGTCTACAAGGTTTCTCTGGGCATTATGATCACATAGGCTCCCTCTACCAATCAACTTAAGTTTTTTGGTTAGATTTTCTAACAAAGTCCAACGGTCATAACAGTGTCAATGTCTTAAAAAAATTAATTCGATTTTACACCTAGAACATTTTCAAGATATATAGAAAAACTCACTAAGCTCCCAAGTCAGCAATGGTACCTACTCGTAAAGAAGCAAGAACAAATAGGTTAGTGACCTTCCTTAGACAGAACACCATGCTTGGAACAAAAGATAATTTTCTTTTGGTACCTTTCTGAAAGAAGCAGGCGAAGGACATAACATGTGATGCACCAACTAGTAAGACCATCCAATTTCCAAATTGGTAGCAAGATAATGTGAGAACTTATTCAAAGAGTGACGATATGAAATGGTACCACTGAGAGGCCAGCAGGGCAGTAAAAAGAGGAAAGAAGCTAATCAAACCTCATAGAGATCATACCACGGGAAAAATAGAAATGCACCACTGAGCATACATGTTCACATCAACCATTCACTGATAGGATTGTGATATAGTAGAAAAATGAGATATAATACACAACAACCAATAGACAAGAAGGGTCTAAAAAATGACGAGACTCACAAACAAGCAATATTGTTCCAAGCTTCCCCATTATCTGGATCAAGTTGAACTGCACGAGTGAACCCATCTAGAGCCTTTTCAATGTCCCTCGCCTATATCAAAATTAGAAAACCAGATTGTCTACTAGAAAAATATGTGCAATTAAGAAAAGAACAAAACCAACAGGATATAAAACACTATGCAAATCAAACTGGTCTTGAACCATGCTAACACGAAATACCTTTAAAGCTGCAGCACCCAATGCAAACCAGCCATCTGGATACAAAGAATTCAAGGCCATTGCAGACTCCCTAAGATGGAACAATGGCAACAGTGCATGTCCATGTCAACCATGGGATAGAGGCCAAAAATTATACATAAATTGAAACAAAAAGGTAAAGCATGCATATAGACTTACCATAAAACCATAGATTTCCCATAGTCCCCTCTGTTGTATGCACTTCGAGCAAGGGACCTCTATTAAAAAAATGAATTAACAAAAAACCAGCATTTTAGAGGAAAATGGCTTCAAGATTTATGGATCAGCAAGACCAATTCGCAACACATATGGAGTTAATAATCTTGGGTGGCTGTCTGATACGAGCAGACCCTGGCCACAGAGAAGGATTTTGGAAATGCGTTAGGAATGACTGGCCTATATTTTTGAGCTTCATTGAGTACAAGGTCGGACATGGGTCCTCTATTTATTTTTGGAACGACCACTTCTTTGAAAGAACTTTTTTCCTATCCTCTTCAGGCTAGGCACAGTGCTGGGGGTGCTATTAGTGCTTTCCACTCCACTAATGCAAGTGGTACCCAATTGAATGTCCCCTTTGTCCACATGTCTGGATCAATGAGACAACAAAGTCTAATGGACCTGACCTCAGGTGGAACACTTTCAACCATAACATTTTGTTTCATGCTCTTATAGTGCAAACTGCCGTCGAGGAATCCTGACTTTAGATGTAAATAGATTTTAAGAGTCAGCCTCTCTAAGCTGCCTTCTTTATTGGGATGTAGTACAGGAGAGTATTCTGACAACTCTCAGAAGGGATCTTCAGCTAGTGAATAGAAGCTTCTCTAAGTTTTTTTTTTTGGTCGGTAAGATTCTCTAAGTTATTTTTTTGGTCGGTAAGCTTCTCTAAGTTGACCACATCCTAACTCATTCCCAGAATGAGACTACTGTGAACACTGCATTGGGACTTTTAGGCAGTCATTAGTTGAGGCTTCCACACTTAAAGAACTACCCCAGGCCAGGAAAGGAACTTATTTTGTACATAACAAAGAGAGAGATCAATCGTAGCTACTATTCCTCTGGCATCTTTTTAAATTGTTTAAAGGAAAGAAACTTGAGGCCACCTGCCGCCTAAGAGTATAGTTTCCTTGATGCAAAGATAAGATGCTAAGATATTTTGAGACTTTGGGTTACTTGAAACCACTTTTCTTATGTTGTTAGAATTAGTGGACACTCAGTGTAATTGTATAGGGGTACTACTGCAACCTTCCGAGCACCTTTCTTAATGAATTTATTAATTTAGCTTAGTAAGAGCTCTGCAGCATACAGGAGGCCACTAATGTTTAAGAAAGTCCAACTGGTTGCCACTCCCTGAATTCAAGGAAACTGTTTATTTTTTTAGGAAAGGCACACAAGACATCGACAATTCTAGACTTTTCATACTCCTATAAAAGGGATTTTTTCCTGTGCACTATATATATAGAATAACACGGAGCATCCCGTATCTAAAGTCCAGTAAAGCATCTAGGCCATGTTCTGTTTGCATAATCAGAGCAAAATATGACTTTCCAGCTGTCTTTAGGACAATATTGGTTATAAAATGCTCAAGGCATAGTGGAACAGAAAGACAGTTACATACAAAATTACATATTATTTTGATGAAAAATATTCCTGCATGCAAATTAGAGTTTAAACATTGGCATGTGGACAAGTTTATTCTCGTATTGGAAGGTGAGTTTACCATAGCAAATCAGATGAGTAGCATTAAACAAAGCCTGCTTTCCAAATTTCAAACAGAGTATTGCCTGAGCTACACATATGGCCACCGCCAAGCTCAATGTCTTACAAATAGTTCATTTTGTTCTTCTTGTGATACAAAGAGAGTTGCCAAGATCTATAAGTAAATCGGAGCGCCGGTGGTGACATAAACAGGTACACCATTAGTCCTCTTCAACTCCAGATCTGACATATGGTTGTTATTGCAAAATATGACATCAAGATACGTTCTTCATTTTCCTTAAAATTTCCTTGATCTAACTTTCAATAAACCTAAAACAGCACGTATTACCCCTGCTTATGCCAACACTTTGAAACCTAAGACATATTTGTCTTCCTTGACCTAACAACAGAATAGCTCTGGCATGAACATCATGGGATTAACAAAATGTAATGTGCATGTTACCTTAGCTCGAGCAGATCTACCATTTGAAACTTCCAGTGCCTTTTCATAGCAGGCATCATTATTTGTCACATCACCCAATGAACACCTAGCAAGTAAAATAGAAACAAATCCAAGCTCTCAATTTGCGACAAATTTTAATTGAGGAAAACTTTAAGCAGAAAATTACTACAAATTTCTCTCTTTCAAGTTGGTGATTTTGACACGGACAAAGCATAGCTTATCCCAAGAAAATCACAACAAATTTCTCCTCCCACAAAGCTAAGACAGGTATCTCTGTTCATAGGCAGGCATAAAAAATCTCAAACCAAAGAAAACGCACAACACTAATCAAGAAATAATGACAAAATCTATAAGCCACATACCACAGTCTGGGGTCATTGGACATGACAGAGAGCCTGGTTTTAATAAGTTCTATTGCTGCTGCTTTCTTCTCCAACAAACTGAAAGACAAATCAATAAAGTGTCAAACAGGACGTGAAACACATTAAAATACTCACTTCTCCGCAACAGCTATCATATCATACCGATAGCAGTATATAAGATTGTCCCACAACTCAAGATCTTCAAATATCTTGACTGCCTCTCCCATCAAACCACAACTAATTAAAAATTCACCATATTCCCTGCGAAAAATTAGGTAAAAAGGTACCATAAGTTCTCACACAAAGTGCAGCAGAAAAAATGCTATTGTCAATATCATGAAATTCCTTGTTAACAAAATAAAGGAGATACAAATTCATGCATATGTAAAAAGTTCATAAACATATACGCACATATATACATGACAGCTGCACAGAAATGCATACACTGATCTGAATAGACAAATATATATAATTAAAACACATGTATACACAGATGTACACATGTCTGCATCTTCCTCCTAAAAATGGACACATCAGTAAATGTGCCTATTTTCATTGCCAGCTAATATGTATATTCAAAACCTTCTATTTACATGACTGAAACATACTTTCGCAGTGCAGGTATAGTAGGCATATATACTCCAAAGCTACAGAACATCCTCTCAGCAACTTGAGGAGAATGCTCACACACACCCTTAACCTGAAATATAGAAACCATGGTTGTGGTAAATCAACAAAAGGACAAAAGAGAGCCGTTTTTAATAATCCAAGTAAGACATCATTATAGAAACAATAAGTGATAAATCAATCCATGGATCTTAACTGGTGCTTCAAAAAATGAGGTCAAAGTAGAACGAATCTAATTAAGAAGTCATTCTTAAAGGAAAAATGAGCTGAGTCAAATAGATGCCTCTATACCAAAGTATCCATCATCAGCAAAGCACGCTCCTTTGTCCGACTACGAGTGGACTCCCAACGTATACGTAATATGTCACAGAAGCAACGTATCTGAAATAACAGAGGGGGAAGGATTTAAATTAAGGAATTGGATACATAACAATATGTGACCAGAAAACTAGACCAGATGACCAAAGATTGATCTTCTACAGAAATATAACAACAAAATATGCATTGATCATCAACTGACTATTTCTAGTAACAATAGATAGCTTTCATAAAAAACAAGATCCTAACATCTTGAATATATTATTAATAAGTGGTCATGGTCAAACTAGAATAAAGATGATAACAATGGAATAAATAGCTCTCTCCTTTTGTATAAGCAAGATCCCACATTCTTGGCACCAGGGCATTACAATATGCAGCAAAATTACAACGCAATAAAATTTGACTTACGATGAAATACACAGACTGCTGGGAATCGATGGCCTCTATATATGGAGCCATATCCCATCCTGAAATCGAATAAGGAAGTAAGTACCAAAATAGTAGCTCCTACATATTTCAGATGAACATACAACTACACTACCTATTAGGATAGTGGTGGACTTATAGTATAATATGGTCATGAGTCTCCAAGTTAGTAGATAATGGACTAAAAATGTTTGTATGTGTGCAAACATGCAAACTAAACTGATATTTATCATTTTCAACATATAACCTTGTTCATAATTGGTTTTTCCAATAAAGTGCCACTGTTTTAATTTTCAGGCTAGAAAAAGGCATCCAGATGTTAGTACTCAAGTGTCAAGCATTAGGATGTCACTTAGCTTTATTGTTTTATGCTACTTATGACGTATGCTAGCCTCATGAACCACCCAACTAGGACTGTCCACCTAGGTGCAACAAAAAACCTGTGGATTGGCTTCTAAGTCCCATGATTTTTTCAAACTCGAAGAGGGTTGCTTCTCTCTCTAACTGAGAAAACATGTGGCTTCAATTCTTCATATGCAAAACTTACAATGTGACGAGAAGGTCTACGAAGTCAGGTTCATCACATGACCATTCTTTTTCTTCAGCGCCATAAATATTTCCGGAACCAAACTCTTTCACTTTTTACTAACACGTGTGTATGATCCATTCCCACCACTATTCATAGTTTAAATGTATGATCCATTCCCACCACTATTCATAGTTTAAATGTCTAGCATATTAACATTTTCTGTTTTCAATTCTCTTTTAAACTTTCCAGCGCACTGCCTCTTTCTGTGCATCAACGCTTGATGGTTTAAATTGTCTTCGTGGATAACCCCACAATATATGTATACTAAAAACATTCTCAAAGGGTAGGCATTTCTTGTGATGATTAACTAAGAATACATGCTTATGTAGTTAAATAAAGGCCAATTTTTCAACATCGAGACCAAACAAAAGAGAAGCATTTGCAAACCACAGATAAAATAAGGAATACATGGTCAAAACATTACTTTGCATCTCATCCTGTCGAGAGCTCCTTTCTATCAGAAGGCATTTTGCCAGGATGACTGCCTGTTGGATTGCATGCAATGGGAGAGCCGCAATACTATCACTCTGAACGCTTTGAACAGCACTCTTAACATCACCGTGGTTATTCTCTAACAATTTAGGAGTCATCAAAACATCAGAGGTCTCACATGTGGTATGTTGCGGTGATCTCGAATTATTTTCACCAAGCCTCATCAAGGGCTCTACGTTTCCATTGTCCAATGAGCTTACGTTTGTAACAAGTACCCTTTGTGCTTTTGCTTCTACCTAGGATCAAATATTAAAGAAAACGGAAAGAAAGTTATAAAGAGATGCAAACCCACTTCAGTCCAGGCAAAAGATTATAAAACATTCCAACTGCTCCCTCTTCAGAAAAATTTCAAGAGACACAAAATGCAGTTATAAATCAAGTAGAAAAAGGGATGAAAATAGTATGTTCAGATAGCAACACCAATTATGTCATTTCTGTAACCCTAGGGGAAATAGAGAAGCACAAATGATGCATTGCAGCCATTCATTTGCATGGGTCCCAAAACAGTTCCCATGAAATGAGTTCTGCCACAATAAAACAACAATGAACACGAGCAGCACTTCTATTCACCTGATGTGCAGTTCGGAACCCAAGAACCCCAGTCACTGAGAGCTGAAGCCCAGCAGCCATTTCCGCTGAATCAAAATGATGCCTATTGGTGAGGAAAAACATCAGCATACATATTGCATCCACATCATACCTTCAGAAAGTGTAATGAGTGGACCAGATTTTTTATGCCATGCAATGTGGCAAGCCATCACAATAGGCTACACTTGAATCATTTAATTGCTGTAAGAAAACGATATTGCTTTTCACCAATAAAAATGGAATATCATTGAAGTGGCAGCAGGAGGTTCCCATCTCTATATGAAAGTCATTTAGAAGACCTATCAATCTACTGTGGTCATTAAAGAATAACTTAGTTGTAAAGAACTGCAAATACTTCACATTTACACAATCTCTACATCCTCAACTACTCTCTTATATCTATCCCTCCATGCTAACCCAGAAGGTGTATAGGGTATAAATTGTGGACACTTCTGCTTAGCTCTCTTTATCTAATACCTTCCATGCCCCTATTAACTCCTCCATATATTTGCTGTTACCAACCTGACACCCATGAATGCTAAATATTCCAGATATCTCAGGTCGCAGGACAGTGCAGTAACAAATGGTCCACTTATTCTGCTGCTGCTTTGCAGATACTGCGTGTATTTACCAAGATTGTCCCTCAAGATTGTTGATAGTTAACCACTTGACCAAGATGCCTCCCTTGCAAAAGAGGAAAACATAGTGGGCACAGTTCATTTACAAATTATTGTCCAAAAAAAATTTGGATATCCATCTCCCTGGTTGCCAAACCACAAGAATATTCGTTGAATAAACTCAACGAGATTCTTCATTCACTTCTTTTTTTTCCACCAGGAATGTTTTACAAAAACCAGTTGGAGACTTTGGTCATGTTGCCTCAGCCTAAAATCTCTAATTGCACAAGAAAATGTGCTAGTAGGTCATAAATTGCTGACTATTTTAGGATGATCTTGTACAGAGTCGCATGTCACCAACGAATTTGATGTCTATTGCCAGATCAACATTTTTAGAGAATTTAATCAAATGCATGGAGCAGCCAAATGTCATATCATTACACAAGCACTGTCAAAGAAATGATATATTTTAGGAAGAAGTAAGAACAACATACTTTATTCAATGAGAATGATAACATGAGCTGAACATGTAATACTCACTGCGAACTTGGTTAATGACAATTAAAAGTGTAAAATGGGAAAAAAAAATGAAAACTCACCTGCAAGAATCAATCCTTCCATAGCTATGTTCCACCATACCTGCTTCTAGATGGACCATTGATACAATTGCCTTTTTTTCATCATCGCCTAACTTGGGACCCCAGTAATCAGATACCTTCTCTAAAGTGCCAAAATGCTGCAAACTCTCAGCACTATAGACATGCAGGAGATCAAACAAAGAAGAAGACCTCTCATCCAATAGTCTTTGATGAATAAACAGTACACGAGCCAGCCACCATGACATGCTTTGTAGTCCACCCAGTGAAGCTATAGTGCCATGAACTGAAAAGTCCTTTGTCCTCACAAGTAACATCTTGGCAAGGACTATGTACTATCAACCAGAAGAGATACAGAGTCAAAAACATTTGTTGAGAAATAGATACTTGAAAAATCCAACAAATTACATGTTCTTCCCAACAACATGAAAATTGCTTCATTGAATCACGTTTTTGAAATAGCAGATTATAATTATTTCAAAAAGAAAAGGTGTAATTTTGTTGTAAGATTTGTAGTTACGCAAAGAGATGTAATCGTCAGTGCAATTCAGTGCAATGCCTGATTGAGAAGATTACTGGCATTCATACTTCACGCACGTACGGATTTTCCTTCATTTTCATTTATGAGTTTCAACAAGAAAAAGTATCAACTTTGTGCTGCTAAGATCACTTTCATCATCCTATGAGAATTCATTCAAGTAAAGCATTAAGATGTAAAATACAATTGCTGGTGCAATCAAGTTTAAGAAACACCACCATATCCAGTTGCTACGTCAACAAACACAGGCAGAGGCACGAGTGCACACACACCTAGACGAAAGAGCATCTTTGATTTCCCATCAGAGTTGCTTTTAAGGTGTTCCACTCCTACATTGGGTGATCAAATGGCTAGATACAGGGCATAGTACGTTTAGTACATGGCATAAAAATGGCCAAGGAATAGTGATCACTCTCATCTTTTACAACCAGAAAAACCAAGTCCCAGCCTCAAGGCATGTAGAAGGGGAGAGAGATCACACGCGCGCGCGCGCGATATAAACGAGTTATGCACACATAGTGTCACCTATAACATACATCAAAACATAAAATCAGACAAATACAAACCCACCTGAAGATGAGTGAATTTTCCGAGCAAATCAGAACCTGCAGACATGAGCTGATGACAGGCCCAATTGTCCCACTCCACGTATTCCTCCACATCCAATGACAAAGGACACTTGGGAAACCCCTTCAACGGTCTGAAATTTTACATTAAAAAATCAAACCTTTATCAATTCTGGAACTGAAAAATCAGGTCTTCAAATGCAATTCGCCCATAATTAAGGAACCCTTTAGCACAATGTACCCACTGATAAGTACGCATTCCTCCAATCAACAGAACAACTCGCGAGCGAGCTCCACACAAAATTAGCAAGGAGAAACCGACGGGACTCACCCGGTGATGTTACATTGAGCGAAGACCAAAAGCGCCGCCACGGCCACACACAAGACGAGAACGGCTCTCAAGCCGCTCTCCGCCTCATCACCCGACGCGTCCGCGAGAAACGACTCGGCCCGGTCGATCAACTCGGAGTAGACGGCCTCAGCCGATGCGGCGGAGTCGGAGAGGTCGGGGAGGGCACCCGCGGGGAGGCCGAAGACGAGGCGAAGGGCGTCGGAGTCGAGGAGGGCCGCGCGGTACTCGCCGGCCTCGATGGAGAGGAGGAGGCCGTGGACGAGGGCGTGGAGGCGGTGCTCCGGAACGGAAGAAGGCGGCGGAGACGGAGCCGGAGGAGGAGGAGGAGAAGGAAGGGTGCAGCGGAGGAGGCGGAGCTCGTACTCGCGGAGGATGCCGACGTCGGAATCGCACATTCTCGTTGGTTCGAAGAAGAAGAAGAAGAAGAAGATGAAGAGTTTAGCGTTCGAGTTGGGGAAGGGTTTAAGAGAGGTTTATGCAAGGATCGGACATGGCCGGGGGAAGAAAAGCTTCCGTAGGTGTGTGTTTGTACTTAGGGAAAATGTCGCAAACAGTCCTCAACTTTCACTTAATATGCAATCTCGTCCTAGACTTTCAATTTGTTCAATTTAGTCCATGAATTATCGATAAATGTCCTATATAGTCCCTAATTATTTCAATTTCATCCCTGAGTTTTCGATTTACTCAATTTGATTCCTGAATTATTAACAAATGTTCCATCTAGTCCTTCCGTTTGTTCAAACCGTTAAGTGATGATGACGTGGAACTAAGTTGGATTATTAGAATTATGAGTCAATATATATATTAAAAAATGAAAATAAATTAGGGGTCAATTAGATATGAGAGCACTGATCACAAAAGCAGAGATAATAAGAGATTATGTATCTTTTTTTTTTTTTTTTACGGTGGCCACAATTTGATTTGTTTTTTCATATGGATATTCCACATGTCCTTTTTTATTTTATATTTAAGAGACTAAAAGCCACGAAATGACGAAATTGGTCAATTTTCAAATAGTCAGGGACTAAATTTGACATTTATTGATAATTCAGGGATCAAATTGAACAAATTAAAAGTCTAGGGACGAGATTGCACATTAAGTGGTAGTTTAGGGACCAAATTGAGCAAATGAAAAGCTTAGGAATGAAATTGAACATTAGATGAAAGTTCATAGATCATTTGTGACATTTTCCCTTATATTTATTTTGAGTTTTCGCTCCACGAGATTGCACCCGGAACAATGTTTTGTTCCAGATTGCCACCCTAAATTGCACAATATTTGTCTCACTTTTGCCCCCAAATCTCCGGCGAGCACGAATGCTTCCTTCCCGTGCCAAACGATGGGCCTCACCTCATGCGCACCAGCCTTTATTCCTTTTAGTAAGGGAGCATAGATCCCCCCTTGATGCACTTTATAGAGCACAAAATCATTTGACTAGGATTTGACACACGAGATTAAGAGGTAATCAATAAGATTTTTCTACCTTCCGTGGAAAAAGAGCCATCACAAGACAAATCCGGCAAACATGTTTTCCTAGCACACCAAAATATACACGAGGCAATCCGCCGATTATGTTTTTATAATATTTAAAATCTAACTTCCATTTCTTGCTCTAACATTCTAAAGTCCCGTACTTATGTTTCATGATCTTTTGAAATGGATGTAAATTATTGCACTTTATAAAAGCACGTCTAGTAAAATTAAAACTAGAGATAAATCGGTTATAGTTTGCATCTAAAATTATAGTTGTCGTTCTTGAGAATTATGTATTTGCAGTACACGGCACGAGTCTTCTTACGCCCACTGAACTTAAAGCAAGTCAGCATCCATCTCTCTTTCATTTCCTAAGTGACGATTCTTGATGGTTTTGCAGACCGAGGTGATTCTGGTCTCTGCTGGCCTTGAACATCCACATACATTGCCTTTAGATCTGACTTCGAAAAGATTCAGAGGTTATCGCAAATTGTTGAAAAGCATTACTTTCAGTGCAAAAGCAAATGACTTCACAAGTCAACTCCTCCTTTTATTTCTTTTCTTCCGACACCTCCTGAAAACTTGAACCAGGAAACAGCGCACGAGTCTGGAATGACTGCAAGCCTCGCCCAAAAGGTCCAAGGCCTCTCTACTCTCTCATGTCAGACAAGCAGTCAACGTTGGGAGTAGAACTCCATCAGTTGAATGAGGCGGGTCTTGAAGTCCTTCTCCAGCTCCACGTCCTCATCCCTTCGCCTCTTCTGCACCGCCACCAGCTTGTCCTCGTGCTCTTTTACCAGCATCTCCCTTCTTGCCATAAACTCCTCCATTTCCTTTTCCTGCAGAGCAATTTCCTCCATCCTGAACCAAAACTGAAGTCAGTACACAGCAGCTATCGAGGGATGTTATAAAATAGAACAGCACAGTAAAGCTTTTTAGTACCCCCTTTCCTTATCTTCTGCACTTGCAGGATTAGCATTTGACTGCTTCATTCGCTCCCTCTTCTTCTGTTGTTCCCTCTCGAAGTCCTCTTCCTTTGCATTTAACTCATTGTGGATGACCCTCATTTGCTCTTTGAAGAACTGCTCCTGATAATCCATCTGTTGGAAGCACATCACGAGAGTTAGTGGACATGAAAATACAACATGGTGGGGAAGCAGGAATTCTTCAATCATACGGGATTAACATTCTATGAGACATTCAACTATTCCCCCTCCATGTTTATCTTCGATATGATAAACATAGAGGGGCAAGAGGCATGCAAGTGGGCAAAAGCATACCGCTTGTTGCAATTTCGAAAACTAAATTTGAAATGAAAAGGTCTCTCTCTCCTGGTCAATTGACTTCTTCCGCAAATGAAATGACGAAAGAAACACAAGCACACGGAAGCGATGTTCAGCTCTAGAAAAAGATTACTGAAACTTTTTTACTGAGATACAAGTCCATACTTCCTCCTTGTTCTGTTCATGTTGCGTCTTTGTTCTGTGTCTGACAATACAGTTCTCCTCCACGCTCTTCCGCAGCCTTTCACTCACAAGGTCAAATGATTTCTTGAGTTCCTTTGAGTGCATACGCTCCTTAGCAACCCTGTTCTTAAGCCAGATGAGTTGCTGGTTGTCCTCTGTCATCTGATTAACTTGATTAACCACCATCTCCCTGTATGATCTCATCTCAAATTTCAGCTTAGATTTAGCTGAACACCGATATTTCGAAACCGAGGGGTCAATGCGATGCAAAAAAGCAAAACAAAACAACAGATCAGGAAAAAAAAAAACACAGGCACATGTTCAATACATGAACTTATAACCACACAACCATGCAGAGAGTGAGAAAGGGAGAGACCTTGTGAATGCCTGTTAAAAATGTCTAAATCTTGTTTTTCTGCCATATATCCATAAAGCTGCCGTTTTCCCCCAGGAAGAAATAAGGCACCTCCACGATCCCAAGCATTTCTGTCAGTTCCTTGGTCTATGAAGTGATTGTGGAGACCTACAGCCTCAAAAAAGCCCCTCGGAGAGCTCTCGAAGATGAGAATGCCCATGCCACGGTGACCCTGAGGACCGTAAGCATGGCGAGCTTTTACAGCTTGGTATGAGCTGAAGTAGTCCAGAAGTTCTTGATTTCCCATACCAATCCACTGAAATAGAGGACAAAGTCAAGTTCAATTGTACTCTACCGAAAAATAAACGATGCATTTTCTACCAGCTTGCAATGCAGCAACCTGTGCTTCACTTACTAAATTTTTTAGATTAAAAGTGACATGCCAATAAAGAAATGAACAGGAAACACCTGTCTTTCCACAATTGTCGATAAGAGTGTAATCGTGAGATGAGACAACTATACCTTGTCATTTTCACCCTTTATCAGGATTGTGTTCATGACAACAACCATTGGAGGCCAAACGATGTCTTTATCTTTCTCCTCAACCTTCAACCCTTCCCACTCACCGAACACTTCACCAGCAGGGACCACTGAAGTGCCTCTCCTCATCAACTCCTCATCCAAGAGTTTTGCAAACTCCCGGTGAAGCTTAACCCTTTTCGCTCCAATCGTTCTTGCATGTGCCATAAGAGGCTGCAGACCCCGATACCAATCAATAGCACCAGGACCCCCATGACATGCAGGACAGTGCCACCGCCTTCTGGGGTCATTTATCTCATCAACAGTCAAGGAATTTATCAACTCAAGAAATTTCTTAAGCCACCTGTTATTCTTCCACGTTCCATGGCTCTTTTGACTTGCGTCAGAATCAAATTTATCACTCATCAAATCATCATCAGAATCATCAAACATCTGATCAGAGTCATCGTCATCCACGTCGTCATCATCAGCATCATGATCCTTGTCTGCCTCACAGTCCTCACCAGCAGCATAATTTGAGGACGAGTTATTATTAATTTGGTCATCCTCTTGAAACTTAGACTGTGCCAAAACAACTCTGCTTTGCCAATTCCATCCATGCTCAAGAGGTTCACTAATCACAGTTTGTGGCACCACATATTGTGGAGACCTCATGCTTCCCCTACCAGCTGGTTTCCTGAAATCAACAATTTGTGGGAACCAGGAATTGCTGCAAGCTGCCCTCCCCGATCCACTATTAGTCTGAATAACCGGCTTCTGAGCCACATCTTGCTGCCCCAATGCTTTAGAATAAGAATTCTGAGGAGGCCAGGGCCTCCCGGAGCTGCTTCCAGCTTTGGTTTTCGACTTCCCAGCAACTACTTCCCACTCACCAACATCATCTGGTGCAGAATCCAATCGAACTTCTCCCACTCCCCGACTCAATTGCTCAACATCTGACTTCTTTTTACCCTTGGTAGATGGATAAACATTGTTACCAGAACTAGAGGAACTCCAGCTCCCTCTGCTGGAAATCATCTTTGCACACAAACCCAAGCTGGAATACATATTTAGTTAGAGTTTAAAAAGAGGAATTGATATAAAGTGGAGTTAAAAACCAGGAAGATAAGTTTAAAAAAAATGCAACAAAAATGAAAATTGACTTTGCCAAATTCATTCATGTTATCACAGCAATGTGCTGGGTTAATTTTAGTGATGTATAGGGAACCAATGAAGATCGTGCACCTCAAATGATTGAAGTACACATTACTTTGACATGATCTTCTATAAAAAAAGAAAGGCACAATATAAAAACAAGTTCAAAAAAGCATGTCATGCCTTAAAATAAAAATAAAAAAATTATAGGAAAAATACTTTAAAAGCAAAACAAACAAAACGGAGAAGAAGCACGCTGTTTAATTTTTTGCCAGCAAAAGGAAGCGAACGGTGGCTTATCTGAAATTGCTTATATATTTGAACGAAGTTTATCAGAGATGCATGCTTATAGGATTGACAATATGGCGAGTCAAAACAAGGACCCGAAAGAAATGAAAATAAATAAGCAAGAGTCTGTTTTACTCGCTAAAAGAGAGAAGACATAATGAAGGTGGTACACGCAAGAGAGGGAAAAAGGATATTTACACCGTCTCCTCCAGGATCCAGATTTGGACTGATTTCAAGAGATCAGAAGAAAGCAAAGAAATTTGGGGACTCTAATCCCTTCCATAAACCTTCTCTCTAAAACCCTTGATCTCAATCCCTCCTACCAATTAAGAAATACCCTTTTCTCAGTCTCTCTAAACCCTCCCAATCAAACTCCATCCAAACTGGAAAAGAGAAAAGTTACTTTCAAAAGTTTCCCCCGAAGGCCCAACGTTTTTCTCCTCCTCTTTTCTCTCAGAGTTTACTGCAAAACCATACTCAAAACAGCCCGTATTTTTGCCTCAGCAGCTCCGAAACCCACGCGCAGAATAACCAAATACGTCCACGCAAGAGAGAGAGAGAGTGAGTGATATAACAAACCAAAAAGCATATCGGAGTCGACAAGGAAATCCTATACATTTCGATCGATGCGTAGACATGAGGAGAAACCCCGCAGAAGAGCGACCAATGTACCTCGGATAACGACGCAACCAAGCTTAGAAGGGAGCAGTCCGAGCGCGAGAAGGGTCGAGAGGCGCAAAGCACAAAGGCGACTTCGTGAGGCGATGTTGACGCCAAGCAGCCGAGGAGATAAGACCAGGGAAGAGAAAGAAAGCGCGGCGACACGAACCCACAAGGACGTACACAGAGAGAGAGAGAGAGAGAGAGAGGTGGGGACGACGAATGGAGGAACCCTCAATGCATGCATGCAACAAGCGCCGGCGGCGACGCACGTGAACAAGCACAGGCCCGAGAGAGAGAGAGAGAGAGAGAGTTACCTGAAGGCCTATCAAGCCGGAGGAGATGACGGAGGGAGAAGCGGGCGCGCCGGCGAGTGGAGCGGAAGACTGAGAGACTGGAAGAGACTCGGAAAGAGTGCGAAGGCATAACGTGGAATGGAGGGAGGGAGGGAGGGGACGACCTTTGGTCTCTGCTGTGCATGCTGCAGACCTCAAAATACAAACATAATAATAATAATAATAATAATAATAATAATAATAATAATAATAATAATAATAATAATAATAATAATAATAATAATAATAATAATAATAATAATAATAATAATAATAATAATAATAATTGTACATCTAAAATATATATTGACAAATACCAATTAAAGTTCAGCATTATAATACATCTTATTTTCTTCTAATCAAATACGTAAAGATGAATGTTTCTCCATGGTTATCTGTCAATCCATTAGAAAATCTTAAAATAATCGAAAGTTCAAAGTATACTAGACATTTGCATTTTATTCTTTTTCTTTTTCAATTCTTAAATTTCTTTTATTTAACAACAATATCCATCAGATATTTTTCTTTTTTTTTTTGCCGAATAGTAATATCCATTATTTTAAAAAATTGCGATTAGATTCTTCATATATTACTTACGGTTTGAATATTATCACTTTGATTTACTTTTTAAAGTAAAATAAATAAATCTCATCTTGTTCCTCCTAAAATAGTGGAAATCCCACTGACCGCTAACAAAAAAATTGTGAAACTGTCCCCTCTCTCAACTTCACAATACATTCCATCATCTATTTTGTCAAATGACGGTATAATCATGTACTCATTTTCCTTATATTTTTATACAGTTATACCGCGAGATTGCCTTTGTTTGGAAGTTCTTTGCCTATGCTCAATTGGATACTTGCATAAGCGTGGAGGTTGGATCATCGTGTACATATTATCCTACATGAAATTAATCATAATTCCAGAAAATATTTTTTGTAATTGAAATCCAAGATATCCTCATTTTAGTTGCTCACGACATATAATCCAAAAATCGAAACATAATTCTGAATCACATGATTTGCTTATTTTAGAGTACTCTCAATTCAATTCCAATGCGGAAATTCGCTGCTTAATGTGATCAGATGATGAATGCATTCCGACTCGACTCAATCGAATCGATTATCAAGAGCAGGATGGACTCAAAAGCAAAGACCGAGAATCTCGTCTTCATCGGTTGCGACGGAGAAGTTTCGAGGATTTTAAGGATGCACCCAATCAAATGAGAAACAAGAGAGAAAGAGACATGAGCAAATGCAGAGAATGGAAAGAGAGCCATCACAAAAACCTCCCGAATCGACACGAATCCGACAACACGTTTCCTAGCAATGCAGAAAAACATATTACTGTGAGGCACTTGTCAATTAAACTTCAAATATTTGGAATTCGACTTTCATCCCTTACTCTTAAAATCTAAAGTCATGCGTAATCATGCAAATGTCTTATGATCTTTCGATACAGATGTAATTTAGTACACTCCGTCCAGGCAAGCCCGACAAAATCAAGGCAGAGACGGACTGATTACCGTTTTGCTGAAATTTAAACTACATATCACAGCATATAAAACTATATATGCTTCTGAGAATTGGCATATGCCGAACACGGCATTGAATTGAATCCTCCTGCATTCACAAAACTTAAAGCACGTCTTTCCTAATTGACGATTCATTAATGGTTGCGGACGAGGTGATTCTGGTCTCTACTGGCCTTAAACATCCAATACATTGCCTTCTGATCGACTTCGAAAGCAGTTGGTAAATTGTTGAAAACATAACTCCTAGGATAAAAGCAGAAGATTTTATAAAACTCCTTTTTTGATTTTCGCGACACGCAACGTAAAAAGTCATCGGTCCCAAAAACATGAACCTAAACGCCGCACGAGTCTTAGATAAACTGCAAGTCTGGCCCAACTAACACATTAGAAAGGTCGAAGGCCTCGTCTACTCTCACGTAAGAGAGTATGATTCCATCAGTTTAGTGAGTTGGGTCTTGAACTCCTTCTCCAACTCCACTTCCTCATCCCAATGCCTCTTCTTCATCGCCACCAGTTTCTGTTCATGCTCTTTCTCCAGCATCTCCCTTCTCGCCACGAATTCCTCCATTTCCTTTTCTTGGAGCTGTATGAACTCAGCAATTTGCTCCATCCTGAACCACAACTGAAGTCAGTACATAGTTATCTGAGGGACGAAACAAAATAGAAACAGTACAGCAGAGCTTTTAGTACCCCCTCTTCTTATCTTCGGCACTTGAAGCATTAGCATTTGATTGCTTCACTCGCTCCCTCTTCTCCTGCTGCTCCCTCTCAAATTCCTCTTCCTTCACATTTAATTCATCACGGATGATTGTCATTTGCTCTTTGAAGAACTGCTCCTGATAATCCATCTGTTGGAAGCACATTGCAAGAGTTAAGTGGACATGAAAATACAACATTTAAGGGGAAGCAGGGATTCTTTAATCCTATGGGATTTAACATTCTATGAAGACATTTAAATATTCCACCAAACACAATGAGCAAATAGTATGGACCAAATTCAGCCTTTCGAAAACATGAGCCTGAGAGTGATAATCCTGAGGATTGGCTTAAACTTCCAATGTGACAAACATAGAGGGGTAAAAGGCATGCAAGTGGGCAAAAGTATACTGCTTCTCGCAATTTCGAAAAATAAATTCGACATGAAAAAGTTTCTTTCTCCAGGTCAATTGACTTCTTCTACAAATGAGATGACAAACGAAACACAAACACATGGAAGTGATGTTTAGCTCTAGGAAAAAAATGCTCAAACTTTAATTTTACTGAGATATGAATCCATACTTCCTCCTTGTTCTGCTCATGTTGCATCTTTGTTCTGTGTCTGACAATACGGTTCTCCTCCAAGGTCTTCCGCAGCTTTTCAGTCACAAGGTCAAATGATTTCTCTAGTTCTCTTGAGTGCATACGCTCCCTAGCAACCTTGTTCTTAAACCAGATGAGCTGCTGGTTGTCCTCTGTCATCTGATTAACTTCTTGGACTATCGTCTTTATGTATGATCTCATCTCAAATTTCAGCTTAGATTTAGCTGACCACAAAAATATTTTTTGAAACTGAAGGGTCAAAACAGATAAAAAGATAATAACACACACAAGCACATACAGATTCAATATATAAAAAAACACACGAATAACCACACAACCCCACACACATGCAGAGAGAGAGAGAGAGACCTTGTGAATGCCTGTTGAAAATGTCCAAATCCTCTTTTTTTGCCAAATATCCATAAAGCTGACGTTTTCCCCCGGGATGAAATAAGGGACCTCGGCGATCCCAAGCATTTCTGTCCGTTCCTTGGTCTCTAAAGAGCTTGTGCAGACGTTCAGCCTCGAAAAAGCCCCTCGGAGAGCTCTCAAAGATGAGAATGCTCATGCCACGATGACCCTGAGGACCGTAAGCATGGCGAGCTTTTATAGCTTGGTATGAGTTGAAGTAGTCCAGGAGTTCCTGGTTTCCCATACCGATCCACTGAAACAGAAGACAAAGTCAAGTTCAATTGTACTCTACCCAAACATAAATGACGCATTTTCTACCAGATTGCGATGCAGTTGCCTATGCTTTGATGACTAAATTTTTGAGATAGAAAGTGAAATGTCATCACGGGAGAAGACAACTTTACCTTGTCATTTTCATCCTTTTCCAAGATTGTGTTCATTATGACAACCATTGGAGGCCACACTATCTCATGATCTTTTTCCTCAACCTTCAACCCCTTCCACTTACCAAATACTTCGCCAGCAGGGACCACTGACGTGCCTCTCCTCATCAACTCCTCATCCAAGAGTTCCGCGAGCTCCCGGTGAAGCTTAACCCTTTTCGCTCCAATCGTCTTTGCATGTGCCATCAGAGGCTGCAGACCTCGATACCAGTCTATAGCACCAGGACCCCCGCGACATGCCGGACAATGCCACTGCCTTCCAGGTTCATTTATCTCCTCAACAGTCAATGCATCCAATATCTCAAAAAACCTCTTGAACCACCTATTGTTCTTCCTCGTTCCATGGCTCTTTTGACTTGCATCGGAATCAAATTCATCACTCATCAAATCATCATCAGAATCATCAAACATCCGATCAGAGTCATCGTCATCCACGTCGTCATCATCAGCATCATGATCCTTGTCTGCCTCACCGTCCTCACCAGCAGCATAAGCTGAGGACGAGTAATCATTAATTTGGTCATCCTCTTGAAACCTAGCCTGCGCCGAACCAGCTCTGCCTTGCCAATTCCATCCATGCTCAAGAGGTGCACTAACAATAGGCTGTGGCGCCACAGGTTGTGGAGACCTCATGCTTCCTCTACCGGCTGCTGGTCTCCTGGAATCAGCAGTTTGTGGGAACCAGGAATTGTTGCCAGCTGCCCTTCGCGATCCACTATTAGTCCCCATATCCGGCTTCTGAACTACATCTTGCTGCACCCATGCTACAGAGTTAGAATTCTGAGGAGGCCAGGGTTTCCTGGAGCTGCTTCCAGCTTTGTTTTTCGACTTCCTAGCATATACTTCCCATTCACCACTATCATCCGGTGCAGAATCCAATCGAACTTCTCCCACTCCCCGACTCAATTGCTCGACCTCTGATGTCTCTTTACCCTTGGAAGATGGACGACTATAGTTACCAGAACCAGAAGAACTCCAGCTCCCTCTCCTGGAAGTCATCTTTGTACGCAAACCCTAGCTGGATTACATATTTAGTTAGAATTCTAAAGAGAAGAATCGAAATAAAGTAGACAATGAATCTAAAAACCACGCAACAAAAAAGGAAGAGATGAGCCCCTTTCCGGTTTTTCCCCCTTCTAACTCATCATGTCATGACAACAGCGAAAATAAAAGAAGTAAACTTTGGCCAGAAGTGAGGACTGAGGACACCCCCAAAAAATGGTCTACATTTGGATCGATACGCAGATGGCGAGACGATCGGAGAGAAAGCAATAGGGGAGAAACCCCGGCAGAAACGATGAATGCACCTCCGATTCCAAGACAACCAACCCTAGGCGCGACCATTCCCAAGACCGAGAAAGGGGTCGACGGAATGCACAAGCACGAAGGCGATCGCGAGCCGATATCGATACCAGAGCAGCGAGGAAACCCAAGAACCAACCAACCGACAAGGACGTACGGATATATATATATATAGAGAGAGAGAGAGGGTGGGGGGGGCGACGAATGCAGGGATCCCGCAATGCATGCACAGAACAAGAGCAAGAGCCATCAGAAACGCAGATGAACAAGGCACAGTCCGCGACACAGAGAGAGAGAGAGAGAGTACCTGAGGATGGAGCAAGGCGGAGGAGACGACCGGCGGCGAGAGATGCGGCGGCGGAGGCGGAGGCGGAAGGACGGCGAGAGAATCGGAAAGAGTGGAGAGTGACGAGAAGAAGACTTGACTGAGAGAGAAGAGAGTGAGAGAGAGAGAGAGAGAAAGTGGGGACTGCGGACCTCAAATGGGCTTTATTTAATTCCAGCCTAATAAAATCATCACTCCCTCCTCCTTTTCTCTCTCTTTTGCTTTTCAGTATTTGAGTATTGATATGAGTATTTTGTCCTGATACCACGACCAGGACCGACCCCTGCAAGCCCCCCAAAAAAAAAAGGCAAAAAGGATTGATTGGTTCTAATTTTTTTTTTTTGGTTGGAAGCTGAGAGAGAATCCTTGCTCATGAAGTAGGACTCCTCCCAATTGCCCCCTCACATGAATTTACTTAACACTCACGGAATATCTACTCTTCCCCCCTCACCACTCACCCAGCTATTAGTATATATACACTCTACATCTTCGCTGGGAAGTTCCTTGCCTATGCACAGTTGGGTGCTTTTGTATGCGTGAAGATCGGTTCATCTTATACTAATCTTCCCATGTCGAATCAACGATAATTCTCGAAAACAAATATTTCTTAAGTAATTGAAATCTAAGAAATTCTCAATTCGTTCCCAACATGATTCGAATACTCGAGAAATCATCAGCATGGAAGTTTACTACTTAAGGCGATCGGATGGTGAATTCATTTCGACCCGGCTCCGCTATATTGATTATCAAGAGTAGGGCAGACTTTTAGTGAAGACTCCGGATCTCATCCTTGTTTGGTCCGTGATGGAGAATTTCCGAGGGTTGTAGAAATGACGACCCAATCAAATGAGAAAACACAATGGAAAAAGAGAGCGGTAGGTACAGAGGTAGAAAGTAGCGCACCTTCGAATCGACGTTGCCCCCGTAGACAAGTTGGGACCGTAAGACTTCAACAGTGAGCTTGAGATTCACTACAAGAAAATCCTTGTATGAGAGATAGAGAGGGGGCAAGGCACCTATTGTATAACTAGAGGTGTGAGGCGCCGCGGCAATGAGTTGCGGGGGCGGTGATTGTCAATGACACAAGTCGGAAAGAAGATATGAGGATGGAGGTGATAATAAACGAGGAGTCTCTAGGGTTTTTTATTATACATGTATCGTTGGATGGATATACTTACTGCATATTCTTCTTCCTTTTCAAGTAATATGTACGCAGTGCAAATTAATTGGAAGGAGTGAGGCAGGTTTAACCATACTTGCTTTGTTTTCTATGTCTATAGGACGGAGGGAATCTGCGCCTTGTACTTGCATCCTTAGCCGAGACGTAAATTTCTTAACTTCTTTTGATTGCAAAAATAGATATTTTAGATTCCCAAATGCTTCTTTATTTAATTCCATATCAAGGGATTTCGCTCCTTGAGTGACATGGATCACGCGTCCATAAGAAAAAGCAAAAGATCGTCCATAATCACGTGCAAACATCGGCCACTGGCAACAGTCATGACCAATGTTTAGGCATGATAAGCCATCTGCTTGACATTGATTGGGTAGCAGGCGGAAGGAGGGCCGGCGTATGCTCTCTCGGCAATGATCTTGTTCACGGCCTGCGTTGGATGGAACGCGTCCCAAAACACGTACTCGTCTCTGTTCATGCATGGCACTTGCAACGGCAGACATGATACCTCGCCTCGATTCCTTCCTGACCCGCAACACCCCCTGTCCACCACCTTGAATCCTACCGCCAAATCAAATTCTAACCTTTCAGACTCTGCTCGTCTGAATCCGTACTAATCCACAGTGGCCAGTTCCCGACAGATTTAGGGAAAAAGAACAAAAGAAGATCGGAAGAGGCTGACCGTAAGCATTGGCGTTGGCCAAGATGTCGGAAAAGACGTCGAAAGTATTGCCGTACACAAAAATGGCGCCTTCACCATGAGCATTGGCGTTGAGTTGGTCCACGAGAGACCTGAGCCGGACATTGAACAGCCCGACCATGTCGTTGACCGACAATATGCATTTCCCGGTTGCATCATCAGCACCGGTGGCCAGTTGGTTAGGCATGCAGCCCAGTGGCCCAATACCGGTAATCAAGAATTTCCTCAGCCCCAGATTGTGCAACGCCTGCGAAAAGGAAAACCCGAAATTTCAACAGTTGCTCATCAAGAACATCGAAATGTGAAAGGGGTCGATCACTTTTTTCATCCTAAATGAATCACCTCGATGTATGTAGTGTAGTTGGTGATGAGAAGCTGAGCATAGTCATTTGGGTTGAAGAGGGATCTGGTGACATAGAGGGAAGGCATGAGGTAATTGTTGAGGTAGTCGTTGCTGCCAAGGTTCATCATTACAAGCGATTTGGCCAAGTACCGCCTCAACTCCTCCTCTCCCATCTGGTTCTGGAGCTGGCTCAATGTGCTCCGGAAATTCTCCACTTGTTGGCGCAGCGAGAATCGATCTCCCTATTACGTACACATAGCGAACCGCCGTTTCACTTCGTCAGCTTTCGCTCAATTGACATAAAGGGGTAGCGAAACGAAACAGAGAGGTAGGGGAAAGAAGTGTACGAGCTCTCTTCCCGACTCATCTAGAATGCCGGCAGCAGCAGAAGCATAGTTTACCCCTCTTAGAATGCTTTGGGCATCTTCAAGCGTGTTCACATATGCCGGTATATATGGAAGGCCCAGTAGCAGCCCTGCAGAACATGGTCGCCTTGAAACATCAATCAATCAATCAATGCTGTGATCTTTCTTTTAACAAGGGGCGATCGCCACAAGAAGCTCATGTGTGCATCGTGATGGATTTAAATGAAAAGATTGGAAGATAGAAGAGATAAAAGGACAGATAATCTACTACCAAGGAAGTCGATGATAGTTTTCCCATTGCAGAATCTTCCCGTGGGACCTCCATCGAAATCGACACCATAGGGCCAGAAGTTTGCTTTAGCGTATGAGTTCAAGTAGTTATTGTTTCCATCATCGATTAAAGAGTCTCCAAACACAAAGAAGGCTGGAACTTGTGGAAACCCACAAGCACCAATTGAGAAAACAACCGCCACAGAAGCACCCATCAGCAGAAGCCTTGGAAACATTGAGAAGGGCTTTGCCATCTCTCACTATTGCAGAGTCACTTCCAATGCACGTAGTGAAAGCCAATTTTTCTATTGTTATATAAATGCAGCCCTTGTGACAACTCAGAGACGGTAGTTCTTGAAAGAGCAACGATCCATGTTTTCTTGCTTTGACCCTCCCAACCTCCTCCTTGTTTTTGGGTCAGTTACATCTTCATGATCTCTAGTCGTGGATTGGCAGTATGCTCACGTTAAATTGAGTCTATGCCCGTAAGGCAGCACGGAAAATGTATATGTACTGTCGAGCCCTTATCTGGCCACGCAAAGCAGCTCCACCATGAACAAAGGCAACAATTGAAAGGGCATCGTGCATTATGTCATCTCAGCGATGGGATGTACATGATGCCCGCAGAATAAGCATGGTTGGCTGCTTAACGTGACCTCAACGAGAAGAAGTACAGAACATCTAGCGCAAACAATATAACCGCTGGATAAAACAAGCTGCAGACTTTCCCCAAAAGCATTTGATCACAATAAAGGACCTTCCTCAAAATGGACGTTGATGACCACTACCTATCCTTTACATCATTGGGATCAATCTGGAAAATGTCGCCCATGAAGCTGTCATGGTCACAAAGCCAAATTTCCCTTGTATCTCTACCTGACTCCTGTTAGCTGAACAAAAGCCAAAGATCTTTGGCCCAATCATTGAGAAGAACTATACTTCCTCTGCAACAAGGGCAACTGTCTCTCGCTCTTTAGAAACATGAAAGGTTCTCTGGCAATTATATTCTCGAATAGGTCCAAAGCATGAAAATGCTATAGTTGGTCAACCCCCTGCATTCACCCTCATTCTCGAGGCAGCAGCTATTTCCAACATGGCTTCATCCGTGGCATTGCCAGTAGCCTTGCGACCCCTCTTTTTCTGATCTGAATATGATGTTGTCGCAGATGGATGCTTGTTTTGCCCATCTAGCATGTTGGGATCATCTCTTGAGCCCAATAAAGCGTCGTCATTCATAAAATACATTGAAGCACTAAGATTGAAAGACATTCAGCTGAATGTCTCCAAAAATGTCATCCAAGAAGAATATTCAATTTCAAGCCCCTTGTAATATAATATGTTAGGAACACATTCATCGGCAGTTGGTTAAACCAGAATTTGAGCTGTCACAGAAAAGCTTCAAAGGAAAAGGAAACTCAAAGACATGTACAAACATGCACCATGATCAACAAGCATCAATTTCGCTATGTCTACCCAAAGCTCAGAAATTCCCGAATTAAAGAGAAGATGTTCTTTAAGCTTTTCCAACTCCGAGCTTCCATCTACAGATTGCATTGTGATTATAAAGTTCTTCACCCACTCAGTTTCTCAGACATCACATTCAAAAGTCAGGATTCAGGCCCAATGTATTATAGCTTCGTGCATGACTTGCAGATCTAACACAGTCATTGACATTGGAAATGAAGATTCCGTTCACTTAAATCTCCTTTTGACATCATCATAACTGTCATCCTCAGGAGGAAAGGCAGTGCAAGAGCTCTTGAACTTTTTCATTCATCCATTTAGGCTCGACCAGCAACACGTGGATCCTTAATGCAATCCGAAGTCTAAACCAACGATCTTTTAAATTATGGAACTATGGAAGAATGTTCACATGGATAGAGAGATACTACAATGTCCCAGGGAACTGACGCTTTACGTGAAAAAATCACTTATTCTATAGCCAAGTCGAAAAACACAATGGTTACTGCCATCATCATCGTGGTTATCAGCATTACAATTTTTGTCGCTGTTTTCTCCCTTTCTCCACGAGATACCATTATTTGTTAAGCGATCAATAGAAATGTTTTCAATTTTCCCTCTTTAGTGTTATGGATAATCCATGACTTAAATTTTGAATATTCATTATGAAGTATGTTTCAAAATTGCTCACATAACATTCGCTGACAACAATTTTTTAGAAGAGTTTCAATTCTTTTTTTCTTTTTATTTGTTTACTTGTTTATGGATGGATTTCAAAACGTGTTTCAGGTGGATATGTATTTTTTAATTATAAATTTTTTTAGCATAGTTACTGCTGTTTAGGTATCAATAATTGACATTTTGGAGACTTGGCTCAGAACTTAAACCAGATAATAGTTTTTAATTGCACTTTTAAATGAGTTCCACTTGAACATACCCCCCCAAAACAAAAAAAAAAAAAAAAAAGAAAAAGACCAACGGCCCGAAGTGAACTAAGTCTACTCATCTATTTGGATAGTTGTGCAAAAACCGATTTGTCCTAAGATGTCCCCTGTTTTAGTGTAAGCGAGACAGAAAACTTGACACTTGGTTCCTCTCTCTTGTAATTTTGGTGCAGTGGCTATATTGTGCTATGCTTATGGGCACGTTTGACGGTACAAATATTGACCTGCAGTAGACGAAATGGTATGAAATATGCGACACTCCAAATCTCACATGAGATAGGAGAGGCTATTTGGAATGACTCGTAGATAAAGACCACCCCAAAATGGTAACCCTATATAACTCCACAAAAGCTTACTTCCCATTAGATATATATACCTTACATAAGATCTCAATCAATGCTTTTATGTCTTTACTTGTTAGATGAATTTAAATAAAAATTCCATCTGTCAAATCAGAACCATTGTCAATTACATGAAAAAGTATGTCATATTATCTGCGCAGCACTTAACAACATGTGGCTGATTCGTTAGACGAAATTTCATAGTCCAAATTCATCTAGATAGTCCATACAACGCTACCATTTTGTGAGATGAACTACTAGCATGCACAGAGAAACATAGAAGAAAAAGTGGAGGACCAGAGAGATCCTTCCACCAACTATTCATTTACATAGAGTACAGAAAAAAACTATCATGAGCAGCTATGAGAAAGTTTACTCAATTCTGTCGGAACTTCAGCCGTACAGTTATTACCCCTGGCCTTATATCATCAAAGCGGTACCTGCACAAGTCAAGCCAGTCATAAACAATATGATGTTCTGTAAACTACACTGAGCGAAAAAAGTTGGGAGAAGATATGCTCATGTTTATGCATATCATGTGTAGTATGCAGTGGTGAAGTTAGTTACCCATTTTCATCAAGGAAACTTCTCACTGCTGTTGGTAGTGAAGCTTGCATTCGGCTATGGTTGCCTACACCTGCAGCAGCTGTCAAGTTAGATCTGTCTCATAGGAATAACGTTACCTACAGGATAGTAGTTCCAAATTCTAAGAACAAAGAAATGTTAGTTCAGAGCCAGTCTTCAGGGTTTTCACATTTTTGGCTTCGTTTTTTTTTGGGGGGGGGCGCGTAGCGGCAATGTTATTGATAAAGAAGGGTTACATTATTGACTTTCAACAAGATCTCTAGTTCTTCTCTATGAAATTTCCAGGATGATCCCTTTTCAGCCACCCAGGTGGAAACTTAGGGGAATAAAGGGTTGTTATCGCACACATTTATGACACTCAACAGATTCATCTCAGTGGAGACTACGCTTCCATCACCATTCCATCCATCGTACACAATTGCAGACAAAACAAGTTTATTACAGATTCTGTAAGAGGAACTTTGGCATAATAAGCAGGAACAAATTACACAAGTTAGTAAAAGCATCAGAATCTATATAGAAACATGACCTGTATATTTCAAGTTTATGTTCATGACATCTACATCTAAGAACTAGCACTTGATACTTCATAAATTTGTTAGGACACACCCAAGGACTGCAACTTAATCTTTCATTGATAATTGCATGCAAAAATCATTGACATTTTATACAAACTCCTAACAGAGTTTCCCTTGCTCAACTGCGCAGAAAGAAGGAAAAAACTTGCCTCTCAAATCATAAATACAGCTAAAAAGGTACATGAGGATGGATTTCTTAATAGAAGGCAATGTACACGAGGATAGGTTACTTAAGAAATCGTACATAAGGAGATTAGTGTTCTACCACACATATGAGAAAAAAGGGCAAAATACCTGTAATGACTTGCAATGATAAAGGTCTCTGTCCTGATTGCGGCTTATCCACCTTCTCCTTGTCACTAAAAGTTAAACACTCAACGGATGAAGATTGAGCAACTCCATTCTTCTGATATATCCTATGAAGTCTCTTTGGAGAAACTGATCGATTTGATGGCACCTGCGATTCGAGTTTTTGCAGGCGCTCTTTTAAGGCTTGGACAGCTTCAGTTTTATGAAGACCATGCAAGTCCAATGTCCATATATCATTGTTGCTATTCCTAATACTTAAGATGTCCTTGGCTGCGCTGTCATTGAGCCTTTCTGCAACCAACCATTCCTCCCGAGCCTTTAAAGAGTGATGCTGTGCAGAAGAATGATCACCTCTTAAAAAGGCATTTTGTGCAGCCCTGGAATGCTGAGATGCTGATCTACGTAAAGTAAAGATTTCATTAAATCAAGATTACACCAGCAAACAACACAGGACTCCACAACATTCTGTTAGAGACACAACACCATGACTCCTGAATACTTGCATTCTCGAGGTGTTAAAGCAGAAGGATCATAGAACTGTCAGAGAGGTCAATTGTCGCAACAGTATAGTGGCTAGCTGCAGTTCAGTACCCAATATAGCTTACTGAACACATTGCGCAGGGCTACCGATGTGCAGAATCTATTTTCCATAAACAATTCATGTAAAAATAACATAAAAGCTATAGATGCCACTAAAATCATCAAAAGAAAATGAACCACAAGGAGATTACATGAACAAAGTTTTGCAACAGAACCTTCTCTTTAGGAGAGATCACGGAAGTCCTTCTAAATTAGGCATTCCATGGCAGGCAAGACAAAGAGATCTGTACAACCCCATTATGCTTTCAGTAACTGCTATTGTAAATCTTCTCAGGCTCTAATATTCTTTCCAGTATGGAACATCCTTTTCAGAATGGATGATTGAACCATCTTTCCTGGAGTCCTAACTACACAAGCAGATATATGATGTGAAAATATGTCAACCACCAATAGACTTCCATGCCAATTAGTGTGACAAATATTGGATGCCAAGATACCAAGTTTAAGACTGACAAAATACTTGCAAGTTGAAGACAATGTTAATTAATTGAGCACAAGAGTAGATGCACAAATTAAAGAAAGTAAGTAGAGTGAAATGTACAAAGAATAAGGATTCAAGTAGGGTGGTACTGGTACCTCAAAACGCGTATTGCATCCTTCCTGAACCTCAAGTAAACATCCTCCTCCTCTTCCTCCTCCCACTCCGGCTCAAGAGGCAAAGACTTCAAATGGTCCAAAATAGACCTTGTTTTGATGGAATCATCATAAGTTTTTCCCCTTAAAGATTTTTCATCAATCATATATTTGTTGACACCATTAGAGTCATTGTTAAGAGTGTCAGTGCCATTGGAAAAGTCCACATTCTTCCCTGAAGAAAAATCTTTGATCCTCGTTAACTCATCATGGGAAGAATCCCGAGATGAAGTATTTTGTTTTTCCCTTTTGCATTCTTTATCTCCTTCAAAAAGCCCAGCAGATAGCATACCTTCCAGCAAAGTCGAGGCCTTTACAAAATCATTGTCAAGAGCTTCAACAATATCCACAATTAACTCGTTTGCAGCCCAAGAATGAAGTTCCATGAGCTTCTTAAGTTCTGTTGTGTGGCTCTCTTGTACCGAATCCTTACTGGTACCTTGTACATTACTGGAATCATCAGAAAGCAGTTGTTTCTCTTCATTTTTCTTGTGTGCCAAATGTGGAAAATCTACAGAAGACTGGAGAACTGCTGAGAAAGGCTTCTTATATGAGCTGTTGCTCCCGGCAAGATTTTGACGGGGGTTTGGCGAGATGATTGCTCTTGATATTGGTGGAAAAGGATCATGCTCAGTTTCAGATTCAAGAGCATGTCCTTGTCGATGCTTTTGATCAAAGGCAGCCCAACCAGTAGTTTTGCCCCTGCTATGGGAAGTCTTCTTCTGCTGAGAGCTGGTAGATAAATTCATCCTGAGTAGCGCACTACCATATAGAGGTAAGTACAAGGTGGCCAGCTGGATGCTGTATGCTTCTGCTTCGATATGCCTTTATGCCGTTAATCCACAAGATCACATCACGCAAGTGTCCTAAAACTAATGAAAATAACAAAGTGGGCACAGTAACAGACTTATAAGTCAAGATGAACCAGATTTCACCATTTAAGGAACACCGAAATGACACGACAGTGCAAGAATAAAGTTTGAGAATCAGCAAGAAGCAGCAAGGCGTTCAGTTTCTATATCTATGAAAACCAATGTTCCCAATGGCTACCAACTGCAGACGAAAGAAACTGCTGCTCAACACTACTTAATGAAGATCACCATAATCCTCTCTTAATTGACCACTTCCCTTAACCGTACATATACTTTTCCGAAAAAAGAGTACCTAAATTCTCTCATAAGTAGAGAGGAAGTCCATTTGCAGCACAGTTATGTCAGAAGTAGTTTTCTCCCTCTTTGGGAGAAAGAAAGAAAGAACGGAAGAATCCCGCCATCCAGCTAAAAACAGCAAAACGACTACGCAGTAAACAACAACAAGGTATCATCGAAAGATCGAACTGACGAGCAATTGAAGCAGATTAACACTAATCAGTATCTACAAGCAAGTCTTCCGGCTTTTCCACAGTGACAAAAGGTGCCCAGCACTTCCTTACTTCTCCAGGACTTGAAAGGTCCTTCATTTCCGGAAGAGCAAGCAGCCCGTCACGAACAGAGGCGTCGTAGAGCGACAGAACACAAGGCAAAAGAAAAACCAGGAATTCGGGGGAAAGCAATAGGATCAAAGAACAAATCTTTACCTATTCAAATCGAGGGGGGCGGGGGAGGCGAACCGCAAGAGGAGTAACCGAGGTATGAATACGTGAAGAAAAGCAGGCGACGGCTGAAGCTCGCTAGTTCCAATCACGGCAACATGGGGATTGAACAGAGACGACGCACGCGTTGTCATAATCAGGGGACCGAGAAAGTCCGGTGCTTCTGCGATCTGCGTGCGAGAGAGAGAGAGAGAGAGAAGAAGAAGACGGTCGCCGATGTTGTCTTCTTCTTCTTCTTCTTCTTCAGGGAAGACTCGACCTGTCGGTTTTAGCCGTTGACTTATTCACTGCTTGCAGAGGAAACCAACTAACAGACGACTGGAGTGCCCTAAATTCTGCAATCCCACCCGCCAACATCCATAAAACACACCATAGTAAGACATCCAAATTCGAAAAAGCAACCATATATTAGAATTCATGAAATTGGGATATGGATTATTACAACTTGGATAATTCCATATTTTTCTTATGTTTTGTTATTAATGGTTTTGGTTTTTAAACATTATCTCAATCAGCATTATTCAAGCTGATTATGTATTCTTGTTGATATTTCTATGTCACAATCATAATCGCTCATGTATATTGCGAGATGTAATGAAGTGACGAATGTCAGAATTTAATTAATGTGAGATTGAAATTCTGAGTGAGTGCATGGGTCAAAGGACAATAATATCAACATAACAACCTATCAATAATCTACATAAGGGCAAATTGTCGTCACATAGACAACATTCCTTTTATCTTAATTTAGCATCCTTATTGCTCACTATAGAATTCACACTATATATTTTTATTCAAGTTATTTGTTGCAAACTTGAATGTAACTTGCAGTATTTTCTATCGTTATTTTGTCTAGAGATTTGTGCTTTCTTAGGAATTATGTGAAGAGGAAGAAAGAACTAGAAAAAAGAAAGAAAAAAAGGAAAATGAAAAATGAAGAAAATACCCTTGATCGTTGAAAAATCATACTCTTATTTGAAACGAACATAACCACTTTGGCCTTTATTTGAAATGAACAAAACCGCTTCGAGCCATGAAAAGGCGCCTTGAACAGGTTATAAAGGACAAAGCCTTGTCTTTCCATCAAGTCTCTCCCACTGCAGCTAATAGGAGATTGTTGCAAAGCTGGTCTCTCAAACCCTCCATTTTGGCGAGTTGATCCCCCTGTTAGTCGTCTGGTTTTTTAGTAGGTTTTCTTCCTTTCTCTCGTCTGCTCGGAGGTTCTTCTGGATTCCCTCCTCCTGGCTTCCGAGACGGCCTCATTACCAACCTTAGAGCCGCTTGGTTTCTTTTTGTTGGTAGTGCTTTCTCTTTGTTGTTTGTGTTGGTTTAGACCTGCTGGTTCTGTGCCGCTGTTTGGCCTTTTCTTTCCCTTGCCCTTGGCTTGGTTTCCTTTTACCTTGGTCCCCTTTCACTTGCTCTGACTAATTGTCTTCGTGAGTGCAAGTTTCTGAGATTGAGTTTTTGCTGTATAGTTATATATAGCTCCTTTGATTTAAAGTCAATATATTTCTTACTTTTCACAAAAAAAAAAAAAAAAAACCACTTCGAACCCTTATTTGAAAGGGACATAACCACTTCAAGTCATTATTTGAACAAAATCAACTTCAGGCATTTATTTGAGAAAATGATCGTACTCAAGTCTTTATTTGAAATAAAGTCCACTTCGATTCCTTATTTGAGAAAATAAGGATACTTCGAATCCCTTTTTGAATTTTCCTATTTTTTTTATCACAGAAAAGGAAAACGAGAACCACCGTCTATTTCACCGCCTGTTCTCCTGAAAATGCAGTTTTGCAAGTGAAAATGAGAATCCTCTTCCAAAACAAACATTAAAAGAACAAGCTAATTCATCGAAATTTCTTTAGTCTGGATTTCCCCTCGATGAAAAATTTGCCACCGGGACACCATGGAATAAATTTGTTGTTAATTAAAACATTAGAGAAACACATCATGGATTGTGGGACTCTGGAAAAATTCTCAGGCAGAATTTACAAGCTTTGGTCTTCCAGTCTTCTGATCCAATTCCACTCGAAGACCAAGTTCTGCAATCTCCAGTGTATTAACAGTTTCCTGGAGCTCCAATTCAGCAACTGCTTGTTGGTTTTCGGTATTTCCCTCGAACAAGTTTCTGACTGTCCAAATACCCCATTCTCTCAAGAACGGGTTATCTTCATCCGCAATGCACTGCTGCATAAGCAAAATAATCCCATCCTTGCATCTGACCTCATCTTGCACGCTCTTCCTCCAATACAAACAGTTGCCAATGACGGCAACGATGTCTCTTCGAAAACCTTTGTAAGGGCATCGTTTCAGTTGTTTGGAATCTGCATTCCTTTGGTTCTGACCCTGATTAATGGCTTTACTGATAACCATGGGAGGCTCAAGTTCACGGAGCAAATTCAGAAGCAAATCCAAAAGACCTGAGGAGAGAAGTGTGCCCGTTGCGTCTTGGGCATTTTCCATGGGTCCTCGCACATTATGCTGCGCACAAATATCTCTCAGCATGGTGAGTGCATAACCAAGGACATCAATTGGGGAGGACCATGTAGGGAGAGCTAACTTGCCCCTTTCAGAAAAATCAACAAGCCCGCTAGCATTTCTGAACAATCCAAGAATGTATAATGCAAACTCGTTAGAGACAGTGACATCGTTTAGTCGCTCATTTAGGATCTCTGATAGGATGCTAATGAGAAACGCCTGCTCCAGTGAAAACTCATCAGAGCCCATTTGAACATCTTTGCTGTCGTCAGCAGGAGCTACAGCTAGTTTGGCAAATAAAGTAGGTAAATGTGCTTCTTCTAAGCAGATAACTGAAAGAAGCAACTTAAACCATTCTTCTCGAAATCCAACTGTCAAACAGAGAGAAAATGACATTATGTGATGAAAATAAGAAGGCGGTTAGGTTCAACCAAAATGGGAGGAAATGAACTTAAGAAAATGGCCTAAAGAGCAGCAAACGCGAAAATGGAACTTACCTATTGAAGCAGCCTGAACAATTTCTGACACCAAAGACAAACCATTATCTCCACACAGCTCTGCCAGGCGTAGGGGATTCCCATCTTGACAAGCATATAGTATCATACACAAAGGATCAACTGTGTCTTGACTCCGAATTCTTGCAAGCGTGAGAAATTCTTTCGGAAAAAATTGAACCCAAATAGTTTGCTGGTGTCTCTCTCCAGCCAACGAGACATTTGCCAGAACCTGCAGGACTATCCTGACAGCTCCACTGTCTAAGGCAGGAGTATCCATCACAGCCCTCAAGACAGTTAAAGTGATCCCAACCCCATTCTTCTCAATGAAGGTATCCTGATTTTTAACATCTCCAGCACATAGGTTCCTCAGAAGCTTCAGTGATGATTTCAGAAGTTCAGAATTCAAATATTCCAAGTGTCCTTGAATTAGATCAAGTATCATAACAAGGACACTCTTTGAAGCAAGATCCGCACGCCCATCTGCAGTTCTCGATATTTTCGCAAGAACTTCTAAGGCGTCTATGAGACTTGTGGAATTAGAATAAGCAAACAACCGGTCAAGGATATCTTTTGGCAAAGAGGACCCCGCATCCTCGTCCATTGAAGATTAATTATTCTTTTGACTGCACACAGAGAAAACAGCTAATCAACTACGCAACATTTTAATTACACGAGGAAGTATCAAAGACTAAATTCCATCGGAAGTCATGGTCCTCAAGCTGAAAACTTGTCCACAAAGCATGCCCCAATAAAAATTTTTAAAAAAATAAAAAATAAAACACTCAATCAGGCAAACCATTGATTCATCAAC
Source organism: Eucalyptus cloeziana (assembly GCA_014182715.1). Classification (NCBI taxonomy): domain Eukaryota; kingdom Viridiplantae; phylum Streptophyta; class Magnoliopsida; order Myrtales; family Myrtaceae; genus Eucalyptus; species Eucalyptus cloeziana. The sequence continues at coordinate 58,565,294 of CM024641.1, read as the reverse complement.
AGGATAAGGGATTCCACGCGATGAGCGCAAAATCCAACAGAACCCGATATCGGCAATCTTTCGAACACTTGGTGGGCACTAACTGGAAAGAGCAGAAGAGCAAGCGGAGTACCTGTTTGGATGCTCAACTCCGCCACAGAAGCAGCGCCGATGTGCTTGTGATCATACCCTTTTTTCCTTTTCAAATGCTGATTGAACTCCCCAAGGTAATTGCTGCAACGCGTAAAGAAGCTGGACCCCAAGTTTCCTCAGGAAAGGTGGGAATTTGCAAATCGAGGAAAGCCAATTTATGGAGATAGAATTGAGGGGCTGAAACTGAAAGCAGAGGTGGAAGCTAATTCGAACTTTCCTTCGCTGCTTCTCGGATTCCAGGAGAAGAGAGAGAGCTTCGAGAGGTTTCTGTGAGCTTCGTCAAACCATGAAGAAAGGTGCAAGCCGCCGCCCTTTCAAAAAGTTCACATTTTTAAGGAGACTTTTTTTTTTTGAAAAGTTGTCAATTTCTCAATCCAGTGACATATTTTTTCCGACTCTTAAGGAAAAAAAATAATAAACCAATATGATTTTTGCAATTTATATTCCCATTGAAAAATGAACGTGAAAATCAAAAATGTTTTTGTCATACTAGCACGTACAAACCGACATGCAAATATAAGAGGGCAAAACTTGATATTTTATTTAAATTTAATCTTTTCATACCTCACAGTGTTTTGCAGTGCACATCAATATTTAGAAATCCTCGTCATGGTCATTAAAAATAGGTATAAAATAATATTGTTCAAATGATCATATGTTGTGGTTTTTAAATTGTCCTTATATTTGTTAAAAAATATCAATTCTTAGAAGTTTTAGGCGGTTCGATGCGATTATAAAAATATATGAAACAAAATGATATAAAAATAAACTTTAGACGATAGGCTGGCATAGAAGACAAATGGAGGTTGAGCTCATTATGATAAAGAAATGATGTCCATGTGAAAAATACCCAGCTTATGCTTAATCTTTTCAACTAAGTCTCCTGTTATCAAATTTTATTTATTTCTTAAAATAATAAACTTTGCTTCCTTTTTGCCGCGGACTTGTGATGATCAAGTCTTCTCTTTTCCCCTTTTGACTAGGAATAAAGAATTAGATAATGGGACATTACATAAAAGGAAAATGGTAAACTAATATGGTAAAAAATATGTGCTTTATTTACCATGTCTTGGAAATGAAAAAGGAGAAAAAGGAAAATGAGTATCTTACCGAGAGCTTGCCGGAAACTTCCCTTTTTGTCCCTCTGCAAAAGTGCGACCTTTGCAATTTATAGAGTAAAGACGCAGATTCCATCGACATGTTGATTGCCCAGTTCATGAATTGATGAAGAAAACCAAGAATCAACTTCCGATGCAAAAGGGTTGAGGTGAATTCTTTTGCTCGCCCCTGTTCGCTCTGAAAAGAATGATGAGAGTTTCTCCTAGTTTTCTTCTCCTTTCCAGTCGTTTATACTCGTAGCGTATTCACGAATCCGAAAGCTCGGAACTTGCTTGCGTGCGTTGCCGCGCTTATACTTCGAGGGAAAAGGGCTGTCTGTGCTATTGTGAATCATCAAAAAATATGTTCCCTGTTGCCACCCGTCAGAGTTTCGTTACATGGTAGTCATGAAATTGAGGAAAGAATCTTAAATGCTTAGTGGGTTGTTGCTGCAAGTTTTATATGTCGTCCCAAGTCATGTTCATGCTCTGACAGTGGAGATTTTGGGACGCTCGGATAATTTGGCGTTTCATCTCGTGTCCAATGTTTTTATGCTAGAAAATTATGGTGTCTAAATAAGGTTGTTCATGCTTTTGATCCAGAGAGAACCGGTTGCTTACTTTTGCAGTGGGGAGGGGGTTCAGATAAATGTGAAATGCAGAGATCAGTTGAAGCATTTCTGCAAGGAAGTGCTGCGCATTATTATTCTGTTCAAAGGAAAGGTTTGAATAAGCCGTCGCTATCCCTCCTGGTCGCCTTTCGGTGGCTGATTTTCGCTTCATGCCCTTTCATCAATCTTGGCAATGCTCTTGGAGGTTAGCATATGTTCATATCATCCCTGGTCATGCTCATGCGGACAAGATTCTCTTGTTGGTCAAGATCATCTAACTTTATATGGTTAACATGGCTTTATGTCAAATATTTGATGCTTTAAGATTGGCATTTGGTTAAAATTTTAATTGCTTGAGCAGGATTAGACACATCAGAGATTTCGGATGGTAAAGTTTGCTTGCCCGAATTTGGGCCAGGATCGCTGAAGACGTTTTCTTTGGTACCTGAAAGTCATTGTGCTGTTATTTGTCACGATTTCCATGGTAAGAGCGTTCATTGTGAAGGTGTTGGGTCAAATGTACCTGGCAGTCGGATAGTGTCTAAACAAGAACATAGAAATTTTGCTGCAAGTTCTGAAGAGCAGATTGAAGTTAAGAATCCTGGTGTCCAAGATGGTTTGGGCAAAGATGCACCAAAGGTTGATAAGGTGGTGCGTGATGAACCACCAAAATTTGATGAATTTAAACATAAGGTTATTAGTCCTAAAGAAAGGACTATGGGTGGCCAAACTGGAAGCATTATGCATAGGGTTGAGGCGGGTGGAGCTGAGTATGATTATGCATCTGCCTCCAAGGGAGCTAAGGTCTTGGCCTTCAACAAGGAGGCAAAGGGTGCGTCTAACATTTTGGGCAAGGATATGGACAAGTATCTGATCAATCCTTGTTCAGCTGAAGAAAAATTTGTGATAATAGAACTTTCTGAAGAGACTTTAGTTTATACTGTTGAAATAGCCAACTTCGAGCATCATTCATCCAATGTGAAGGACTTCCAGGTACAAGGTAGTCTGGTTTATCCAACGAAGACATGGGTCAATCTTGGCCAGTTCACTGCTAAAAATGTTAAACAATCTCAGAGATTTAGATTATCCGAGCCAAAGTGGGTGCGATATCTCAAATTAGATTTACTTAGCCACTATGGTTCAGAGTTTTACTGTACTCTAAGCAATGTGAGAGTTTATGGCGTCGATGCTGTTGAGCGCATGCTAGAGGATTTGATCTCTGTCCAAGATGATCTGTATACTTCAGACGAGTCAGGAGATGAGAAGTCAGTCTTTTCCCAACCAGTGCCCTCTCAAATTGATGGGCCTCATCACAATCAATTTACAGAATCTTCCTCGGGAGCTGCACATGAAGATTCTAAGCAGAAGCTTGATGTTTCAAAGAGTAAGTCAGATGATCAAATTGGTGATACACAACCACAGCCAGTAGAAAGATTGCCAGGGGACAGTGTTCTTAAGATATTGATGCAAAAGGTGCGGTCACTGGATGTAAACTTATCCATTCTGGAGCGGTACTTGGAAGAATTAAATTTTAAGTATAGTGGTCTATTCAAAGAAATGGACGAAGAAATTGCTGAGAACACCAAGCTGCTGGAGAAGATAAGATTGGATATAGCAGATCTTCTTGACAACAGGGGTGCTATTGTACGTATCGTATCTGTTAGTGTTCTCTAGGAGTCATATAGGAGGTGTGTAATTTTTGACATGGTTTCTGGGTTTTTTTCAGGGTAAAGACTTATCTGATTTGGTTCTGTGGAAGTCACTTGTTTCCACACAAATTGATATTCTGAATAGCGAAAATACAATTCTCAGGTAATTCTCGGTCTGAGACTAGCTCGATGACAATGGTCATGTTCTGCTGCATGTATCTAGCTTCTGTTTTGACATTGGCACATGAATTGACATCAGTTCACATGCATGTATACACTGCCTAAATACGTGATCTTTCCTCCAATCTTCCATCTGCTGTCATTCCTGCATGGGGCTCTGAGTACATCTATTACTTGTTGTCAGTGCCCGCATTTTTAAGCTGATTTAGGACTTCTGCTTATCCTAGAATTTTATTGTTCAATCATTGTGCTTAAATGTGATTCCTTTTCATTTATGTTCAGTCTAAAGTTACATTATGTGCATTATATATATAATGAAAGTTTGTAATGACTTTGCTAGGATTGTATTCACTGGCCATGCTGCTTTAGATGAATTGAGTAGATACTGTCTAGGAAAGACAGGTGGAAAATTAGTTGCAAGATGAATTGATGCAAGCTATGGTTGGATGGGGAAGGCAGTGTTGGCATTCTCAGTCCATGTGCTGAAAATCCCAACCAACCAAAATTGGTTGCTCATCACAATACCGTGTTCAGTACCAAGCTAGTTTTTACAAAAATAATGCTTTTGTTTCGAATTTTAGCATTTTTCCCTTGGATATAGTTTATGAAAGATGCAATTGCAGTGAGCCAACCATTACAAAGTAGATTCTCTATCTGATATACTTATTGAATTCACATATAGCAAATACTAGTGTATCGGATACTGCACAACTTGTGAAACGAACATGAAGTTGATGAAGATGATTTGTGGCATATTACAAAATTTTGCATCATGTGGATGCATTTTGCTGTTTACTGATAATAGGATAAATGCCATTTGCAGATCAGAAATGGAAACAATCCTGGATACTCAGGAACAAATGGAAAACAAGGGTATTCTCGTGCTTCTTCTAACCTTGATATGTGGTTTCTTATCAGCTCTTAAGCTTATTGTAGATTTGACTGTAAATATATTTAGTGGAAAGCAGAAATTTGTGATGTTTCCTCACTCTAGGTCATCTTGGATTTTCTTGCTTTTGTATTGTGCCATTGTAGGAGTCATTATTTTGTTGTGATTATGTTGACATCCGTCTCACCTGAAAATTGATTCCTAGTAGATTGAAGATGGTGTGAATATTCTAGTTCTCGCCAAGATTCTTGTACAATGGTTGAAGATTTCTACTTGTGATTACAAATTTATGGGATGGTCGTTCCTATCATGTCCACAGTTCCTTCACGTGACCAAACATATCATGCAAGTTGTTCATATCATGAGTTACAGCCATCGCTTCACCTTAAAGTGCTTTCGCCTAAACTTTCCATGTCATAGAAACAAATTTGACTGTCCAACTGATGATTCTGTTCTAGGCTTGGATACAAAAACCAAATCCTTTCTATTATTCTGTCCTGATTTGATGGATGGAAGAATGGTTCTTCCAGCACCTTTTATTCAGGGTGAGAAGTTGCGTGCTGTATAATGTTGAGAATTTGAAGACGGTTTTTCAATTTAAGTCAATTGGTTACTTGTGAGGCGGTTCTCCCTGGAGGAGATTTGGCTGCATTGGTTTGAGACGTTATGTGTATGTAGGGATAGAGAATTATATTTGATAAGGAAGTTTTCTATTTTGATTAAGACAATTCATAGAGGATTTTGGACTATCTCCATACACCAGAGGAGTTATAGTGGCCAGGTGATAGCTTTTGCAGTTCTTTGGTCCTTGTCTTTCGATGAGCAGAGAAAGGCTCAGCTTATCTAATCACCGCATCTCCTTTTGCTCTTTAGATGAGCAACGTGAGTGGAAATCACCAGCTTTATTCCACAGTGGATTGGCAACTAATCCATTTGCATGGAGATTAATTTCGGTTACCAAACATTGGTATGAATTGGCAATCCAACATTCAAGCGTGAAAAGTCCCCATACGATGCTTATAGCAAACAACTGAAACAAGCAAGTAAATGGTTAAAACAGACCGTGCACAGGGAAAGCAACGATCAGGCTAAATGCAGCAGTTGAGTACAATGAACTCCCTAAATCTAAAATATATACACAGAAATGAAAAACCGTCTGCAATATTAGCCAAATGTTGTTGCGCAAATATAAGGTGGCCACTGGCCAGGCATGTACAAAATGCTAATCCATTCATGTATAAAAGGAGTTTGTATCGTCTATACAAAAGGAAAGAGAAATTAACTGGCAGAATACCATAGTTCCCAAAGTCGAAAGAGGTAAATGGAAGGGGAAATTATATATATAGGCTGGATTGGTTTTTTTTTTTTCACTCGCTCGAAACAAAATCAATTCTTAATGCATGCAATAACAGCCTTGCGGATAAAATTTATCCACACCTGAAAATGTACATAAGACTGGACAAGGTGTCTGAAAGGTATGATCTGTATTCTGACTGCAAAACCAGCTTCCACTTCTGTTGCTAAGTCACTCTTGTAATCCTGTTGGAAAACTCCACTCATAGGAACCCGACGTTCCTTCAACAAAAGTTCATTTTATACCGATCTCAATCCACCACTACCAAAAAGAATGTTCATTCAAAATCTTTTGTGTGGCTTGATATGAGGATAAAGTCCCAGGATGTGCTCTGGCATGAAGTCATGGCGCGTCAAAATTCCAACAATTGGAGGCCTCTGCAAAGATTTAGAGTGATTACCGTGAGTTTTTGTTCTTATAAGCAAATCACTAGCTGTTTGATGTTCTTCTTTGCAAAACCGGCAACAGACAGAGAGCAGCAAAAACTGGTGAGACATGGTTTGTAGCATGAGTGAAGAAAAGATTGTTTCACCATGGAGAAATGGCCACTTAGAGATATGACAAGCACCTTGCCCAATTAGAGCTAAAATAAAGCAGTCACTTTCCGATTTCAGTACGCGAGACTAAGATAATTGACCAACAAGCATAAAAATCCTAAATGTCATTCTACAGCAGAAGATATGACAGGCCCCACTTCATGAGTTAAGACCCATCAAACAGTAAAGTAAATAGAAAAGAGAAGGTTGTATGGATCTTACCCCTTGACTCTTCGGTACCACACACATGTGCCTCAGACCAAGTTGACGAAAGAGTATCGCAGCTTTGGCAAGCGACATCGTCTCAACCACTGTATACGGGGATGCATTTGTAATAGGGTGGAGATCAATGTACAGGTCCATCTCTTCATCATCAATATCTAAATCCTCCAACTTGATCCCCTTTCCAGACCCTGGCTTGGCAAAATCAAAAGAAGCATACTTTTGTAAGATCTCTTCCCCACTAATCACCCTTTCCCTCGAAAAATTCTTCCCCTTGAGCAGCACAAGCAAATGAGACCTCAAAACAATTCCGCAAAGTTCTGCAGACTCTGAGAACGGTGGTTCATCTATCACAGGAAACCCATTATGGCCAGTAGTCCTCAAAGCATGCAATATGGTCCCTACCTTCTCAATGCCCGAGAACATAATTATTGGTCCAGTAACTACATCACGTGCAACCAGTTGCCTCATATAAGGTTCTGCATGGGCCTCCATGTAAGGCAAGCCTTTAAGTTTCACTATCTGATCATAAACGCCTTTGTTGAAGCAATCTGCCACTGTTTTGGAGACGAGAAGAACCAGCATAACAAGGGGAAGAAGCAAGAGGTCGTTTGTGAGCTCAAGTAATATAACACAAAGTGAGACAGTCATTCTCATTGTGCCACCGAGGAATGATGCAGCACCAAGGAGGGCATAGAGACCGGTGTCAAGTTGTGAGACAGATTCAAAAAGTCTCCCAACAAGACGACCGTAACAGGCACCAGCAAGTATAACAGGAATAAAAAGACCAGAAGGAATGGCGATGCCATAAGTTATGATGCCAAGAAAGTAGATGGCAACAAAGAAAATTAACAGACTGGATATATTAAATTCTTTTTTGGTGCTAGTGCTGAACAGGTTGCGGATAGCATCGTCATTGGTATTCAAAAAGAGGGAAGCAAGATCATTGTAGTAGCCTGATGAGCACTGGAAACTCTCATAGTTGCCAGATTCTCCAACAGTTGGACAGCTCACTGATGAATCGGTAGGGCAGGCTTGGCACTCGGCAAGCCATGGAAGGCCAAAAGCACAGCACGAAGTCAAGAGGGAAATGGTGATAACAAGCAAGATCTTGAAAGAAGCACCCCGCCTGCAGCGTTCATAACACCATATAGGATATTATACATCACTTTTCTTTGTATTGTAGAACCCTCTACTCACTGTTACCTAGAATGCCTTACTGTACAAGAGAAAATTATTCATCTATGTACCTAGGGAGCTATAATACATAAGCAAAGAAAACCAAACAAGTTAGATAAACACAAGTATTCTCTGTATTATAATGCCCTCCAACCGAGAATGCCTTTCTGTGAAGAGTGACAACTTTTACAATACGTTCCTAGGGAGCTAATAAATAAGCAAACCAAACCAAATAAGTTAGATAGGACTTACTCATTAATGATGCTGTAAATTCTTAGGACCTTGTCTATAAGAAAATTGTAGAGACTCCCCAAGATGCCTCCAATAATTCCTAAGAGTATAACTGCTAGTATATCTGCACCAGAATATGATGCCTCGGCTGAACTGACATCATACATTATAAGACCACCTTGGCCAAATAGCCCACAATTTCCTGTACTACAGTACTCAATGAAAGCTCTTAACACTATAGCAACCACTGCAGTCGTGAAAAACGTTCTCCAGAGAAGAGCACTTCGCCACCTAAACAACGAACAAGAAGAACGCTCATCAGAAACTTCTAGTAGCCACAGCTTAGACCATTTGATGAAAGAATCTGCTCAATCTATCCAAAGATATAAAGTAATCCATGCAATGATAAGTTTTCTAGCTAAAGGTTTTCTTTTGGGGGTGGGGTTTGGGGGGAATGTTGAGCCAAACTATAAAGAGCACATTAAAAAATTCTAATCATGTACATTTGCATTCCACTATGATCTCTAACACAAAGTGTTTATCATCAAGCGCTTGTACTAAACATCACAAAAATTGTTGACTGACTGGAACAATAATTTTACTTAAGGAACCCGCAGGATAAAAAAGTATATAACGATATCATTGAAGAGTTCTCCTATGAATGAATTTTTATGTTCCATTTAAAATGCCATGTAAATCTCACTAGAGGCTAGCCAAAAGAAAATCTCGCTAACGTGCGCAGTTTTAGAGTGAGAGAGACCATGAAGCTGCCTCTTCAAGGGCAAAGAGGACACCACCAACTGGAGCACGAAATGCAGCTGCCACACCAGCAGCAGCTCCACAAGTAATCAGATCTCGCCTATCTCGGTCATTTTTGAAGTATCTCAACCATTTCCAAGTCAAATGATATCTGCGAGACCCCCCTTGTCCAAGTATAGAGGCTATACAAGCACCTGTATGCACCATAGGCCCTTCCTTACCCACGACAAATCCAGCAGAGACACCAAGGATGGAGCCAAATATCTGAGAAATTGTTAATAGGTGTCAAACTGGAGGATAGATAATAATTCAAAGACAACATGACAACAGAAAAATGGAGTGCAATTGTTGTCACTAAACCACAATAAGTTGCATAATTTCCTGGCTACTCAAGCTCACACAATAAACTCGTATTTGCTCTCCAACATGTGCAGTGAACAAGGTGGTCAAACAGTCAAATTGATATCACACTGAGGAAGGACATGCAGAAAGTTGTGGACAGACTACTACACATTTTTTTCAAGAGACTAAGGGTGTGTTTGTTTGTGTTTCTCGGATGTGTTTATGAACACAATTTCTGTTTTTTTTGTTCCGGGGAACAAAAAAAAGAACAGAAACGCGTTTGTTTGGGTTTTTGTTCAAAATCTATTTTTTGTTCCCGAGAACAACTTTGGAACAGAAACAAGAAACAAGAATAACTTGTTTCGGAACAATTCTGAAAAACAATTTTTCCCTCTCCTCTTTTTTTCTTCTCTTTCTTTTCTTTTTTTTTTTTCTTCTTTTTTCTTTGGCCAGTGGCCGGCCTCGGCCATAGCCGTTGAGAGCCGGCGACGCCGCCCTTGCCGGTGGGCTGGCCGGGCGAGGCTCGGCCTCGCCTTGGCTGGGCGAGAAGGCTCGGCCTTGCCGGGGCCGCCAGCCCTCGTCGGCCGGTCGCTGACCATTGCCGAGGCCGCAACCAGCCAAAAGGAAAAATAATAATAATAATAATAAAATAATAATAATAATAATAATAATAATAATAAAATTAAAATTAAAAGAACACAAATTTACCAAACATATTTCTGTTCTTTTTTATTTCAAGAACAAGTTTACCAAACGCGTTTTTGTTCAAAAATTGTTCTCAGAACATAAATAGTTTTTTCTATTTCTATTCCCTAGAACAATTTTTGAACAAAAACGTTACCAAACGCATCCTAAGCAACTAAGTAAAAAAGAAATAATATGCAAAGCACATTGACATGTTCTGAGCAATCAATATTCATTCTATAGCTTATTTTGGATATTGGCTATGAGAATCTGTTTCCACTCCTATCATTCTACTTGACACCGTAAAACCAAATACATGATATTGTCTTCGTTCTAATGCCAGACAAAAACATACCAGTTAAGATGCTGAACGGCTAACAAAGAAAGACAGAAAAAGTATCACTAACAATTATCATATTCTAGATAAATGCATCTCATTGCATTCACCTATTTGAAAAAGTCCAATTTGGAATAAGCAGATGAAGACTTCCATTATGCAATCAACTATTACTTCTTAGTTCTTACCTTTACAAAAAGGGTACTAGGAGCTAAGATGGAATATGCATCGATGCCATTGAGGTAGGCTTTAACCTCAGGAATCCCAGAACCTGCAGCAGCTGGAGCAATGAAAGCACAAAGGGCACCGGCAGCTATTGCCAACACCACATTACAACCGGCAAATGCAGCAAAAGCTGCAAAATATCTGCACTGAAACCAGTATCACATCACACGTGGTAAAGGAGGGAGCAAACACACATCAAGGCACCAATGCCTGCATGCACGATAGAAATGCGCATTCGCACACAAGCATATGCACCCCCGGAAAAGGAATTAGTCGGTCACAGTAGGGAGATTCAACCAAATTAATTAATGCTACAAAGAATCTTGCAACATATTAAAGCAGGCAGACCCAAAGTACCATGGTCAATACAATCAGAGCAACCCAATTTTAAGAACAGAGAGGTACTAATGTAGGACAAGCACTACGAAGAAATAGCTCTGATCAGTCACAGATAATAGAATTTGAAGGCTGATCTTCTGACAATAATAATTGGTGCATGGCATCGGTCTTGATCTTGAACCTTAGACACTTTAAATAGGAGACAAAAGAACCATTGAAAAACAGACAAAACGAGGTGAACATATGTAATAAAAAATCATAGAGTGGAGAGGAAAATAGGGCAGATACAGGTGGTGCAATTTTAGCTTTGCTACTGCTTGATGATGTTGGATATCAGATGCACACTTCCATCTAGTTTTTCCAGTATATGGGCCCAACTCTAAGGAAATGATATCAGAGACTAGAACAGGATTTTTGAAGTTCTCAAGAGCAGCATGTTTTGAGCTGAAAACTTGAGTATAGAGTGCCAAGAGGAATATTAAGCAGTGCAATAAGATTGCATGCTATGTCTGAATGCCTAAATCACCACATATGTGATTATGGTGGCTATGCTTTAGGATAGTGATTTTGGGCAACAAAGAAGCAAGATGTGCATTAACCAAGCATGGAATAAGGATTCTAAGATTATTCTTGAAGAAATGACGAGGTGGTGCAGGACTGAAGGCTCAACAGCTATCGCTATCTGAGCACAGGAACATATTAGCAAGCCCGATCACGAGTGGGTAAGGGCTGTGCACTAGTCCTGGGGGGACCATGCATGGTGGAACTTCAAAAGTCGGGTGGTCTACTAATCTAGGACGGACAACAATAAAACCAAAGCACTCAGGATATTGCAATATTTTGTAAAGCTTGTACCTTGGAACCTAAAGCATAGATATACAGAATTGACCACAACCAAGTTGAGTTTCCATTGTCAAAACAAGGACGTGGTTGATTTGGGTATGTTAGTCTGGCCAAATGGCCCACAAAGAAATGTCCACTCCATTTTTTTTGCCACTACATGTTCAGATACATGCTTAGAGAGATGATAAAGATGCAAGCCCCACCACAAGAAGAAAGAAAGAAAAACAAGAATAGAGATGCACAAAAAGAGCGTAAGAAAAACATGCTCACCTGTCCTTAGACATGAGATCGGTAGCTAGTAGCAGCTTGTACCCAGCTATGTTCTCGACTGCAATATTGTTGAAGAAGCCAACTAATCCAGTACCTAGACCTATGATAAGTGCAAAGGCCCATTTGAGCAGAATGTACTGAAATATTTGAATTTTCTTCCTTGACCTCCAGTCCTGCTTAAATAACTCATTTTCAACAATCCTGTCATTAGGAAAAAAGAGAAGCAATATAGCTGAGGAGCGGATTTCAGTATTTTGGAATGTCTGCCAACCACATTTCCAAAAAGATCATCGAAGAGAAATCAAACCTAAACTTTCGCCATTTACAGTTTCGCATCCTAATTTCCAACATTCATTGTGGGAAGCCACAAGATGAATGCAGCTTCTGTTATCTCCCTCACACAAGAATGGAGTTTTGTGTACAGTTTATAATCGATAATTGCAATTGCGGTATGTAGAGGAACAACATGGGGACCTCAAAAGTTCTTGGAACACAAGAATACTAGTGCACGCATATGCAAGGACACAAGAATAGGTAGCGTCACCATTCTTCACTTGACTTTTGCCATATTTTTTAAGTCCTGCCTTTCTCACATTCAAAATTTTATCTGTGCATATAATTTGTAAGGAAAGAGATGCAAGTCAATTTCTTGGAGGCTTGAAGTCTGAATTTATTTATTATTTTTGTCAAAGCCTCCTACAATTGGAAATCGCTCAAATGCAATGCGATAGGTTTTGAAGTTGTCCATTCAAAAATTTGATTGCTCGCAAGTGCATGACGTAGATTTAGAAATGTGCTTCTCATGAAGATTTCTCCAGATTAAAGTTTTCATAGAGTCTGAGTCTCGTTCTCTAAATCCTACTATAACACCATTACAAGTGAATTGATCCGATTTGGTCTGGCGTATAAAGAGTATGTCTCAGTCAAGCTTGAGCACAAAATACAAGGTTCGATGAAGCTCGAGTCAAATGTCAAGCATCGAACTCCCAAGTTGACTCGAGTTCAAGTTGTAGCAAACTTTGTCAGCTCGACCCATCTTGTTTACATCCCCAGGGCAAGCTACCTATCATAATCCAAACCAAGCGACTGGTGGTAACATGAATGACCCGAAAAAGGACACGAACGAACGCAGCAGACATGCCAGTGCGACTTGAACAGTAAAAGGAGAAACTACATACTCGTAGTCAAGGCTCTCGATGGGGCAAACATTGGAGCCGACGATGGCAATCTGGGAGGTGGTGTTGACCCTCTTGACGAGAAGGGGCTCCCTGAAGGTCATGTTCTTCTCCGATATGCCGGACCAGTACCTCTCGATCTCCTTCCCATCCAGCAGTCCCTCACTCTCGACATCGCGCTCATCTTCGCCATTGTTCGCACGGTTCTCCCGCTCCATTGTCCCCCCTCAAACCAATTATCCAGATTCTTTCCTCGGCAAAGCGGGCGGTGACTAAAAAGGCCTCCTTTTTTATGACAGCGACCTGGAAAACCAAATGATTCAGACCACGAATGGGATTTACCGATTGCGCGAGGCACGATCCGGGTTTTCCAAAAAAAAAGAAGACACGTCAAGAATGATCCATCCACTGCCATTTCGAGAAGGCAAGACGGGAACTTTTCAATCAAAAGGCGATCACAATCACCAAATATGCTCAAACCATGCTCTGTTTGGACAGGGGATCGACAAGACCAGATACGTAAGCAAGCAGGGAGGGGGAGCAAGCATGGCAAAGCACGGAACAAGAGAACAAACGGGAACCCACCTCGAGTGCTCGATCAGCTGGTCGAACAGAGGGCGAGGCTGAGCAGAAAGCAAGGAGCAGCACCGGCAGCCGTTTACATTCAGCGGACGACCGGGTAGGCACGCCAAGTTTGAGCTGTGTTTGACTGCCTGAAACTCTGGCGTCAGGACAACAGAAGCACGCGAGCAAGCTGCCAGCTTTCTGCTACGGATGGAGAGAGAAAGTGAAGGAGGGAGAGAGAGAGATGGTTATAAATGAGTCCCCTGCATTTTCATGGTGTTTTGTCTGGTGCTGATGCAGACACTGCAGATAGAGAGAGAGAGGAGAGAGGAGAGAGAATGGCATGTGGCAATGAAGGCGTGGGGAGACGTGATTGGGATCCGGATGGTCGGAAAACCCAATTTTTAAATCAATAATTTCCCCCTTTTCTCTTTTTCTTCTCTTCTTAAGCATAAATTACTGCACATCTGAATCCTCATCAAAAAAATTCATTAGTAAATCATGTTTAATCATTCCCTTAATCACTTCCTACCCTATATTCTCACCTAGATTTGCACCAGGCGACGTATCCTCTTATGATGGAATTTTCAATCGAGACTGTCTATTCATTAAACCACGCATTACATAGACACGAAAAGTTGATATGTTGAGTTTCCAATCTACAATAAGAAAAGAAATTGAAAGCGATTAGGTTAAACATCAAATCAACATATCATTAGTATCATTAAATGTGTGAAGAGACAAAATTCACGAGAACTTTCTACAATATCAATAGAGTGTCAATCACGACTTGTTTAATTTGACTTACTCCAGGCAAATAATTTCGTCGAAACTTTCTCCTTTTCAAAAGCGAAAATGGAAAATTATCGTTATTAATATTTAAAAATAAATAAATAAACACCGGCCCACTAAACCCTGGAGCCAGATGGAGCAATCACACAGGGGGAGAAGCAAATTACTTAATAATATCTCTCGTTCATTTAGTGGGGTTTATCCAATTTTCCAGGTGGCACCAATCAATCACCGCCCGTCGGTTCGTGCGATCGATGGTTCGGTTCGCGCTGTACTTTCTGGAACGGGCGGTGGTGGGCCGGTGGCTTCCCCCATCGTAGCACGTCTCTCGAGAGCACGTGATTCCGTCCTGTTTCTACAGCACGACAAACACGAGACGGAAACATGGGGAAAAAGGTCCGAACCTCAATCACGTTTTTCCCAATCCCTTTTTAAGGAAAAGCATGTCCGAAACCATGCAATGAGCATAGGCAATATAAGGCACATTTTACGCATTCATGGTTGGCCCTCGAATCTTGGAACGAGATAGACACTGCCCCCTTTTTTAGATACCGCTCGAGGGAGGCCGAAAGCAAAGAGAGGACCACGCGACTTTTGCTGCTCCGAAAGGGCATGGATTCTCGGGCATTGCCGGCACATCCATATCGAGCAAGGGAGCCACAGGACGAGATTGAGATTCAAGAAATGAGGGCATCACGCAATTCATCATTTCCATGCGGCCTTTTGTCCTTTACTTTAGTGGGGGGAGCAATAATTGATAACGGGACAAAGGGGTCACTGTTGGCTTCCCCGCTTCGCACAGAGCCCTCCATTATATGTTAATAAACCCGCAAAGAATCGTTGGGAAAAAAAGAGAATCAAGATTTCTCATTTTCTATCTTTGAAATAGACCTGTCACGATAAGCGATAAACTCATTTTTTTAACCTCTATATATATATATATATATATATATATATATAATATAATGCATTAAATGAGTCATAAATAATTTATTTAAACCCAATTCACTTCTATAACTCTCTTCTCCGATTTCACATTCACTTAGATTTGGTTTAATGTGGGATAAATATAGATCGTTAGATCGATATTTGATGGAAAATGAGTCAAAACGGATTGAATGAATCTATTTAGATTTAGATTGTTTTCGATCTGATCCGAATCCCATCTAATTTTCCTGTTTGTGTGATGGGTCTACATTGGCATACATGTATTCCAGCACTAATGCATGAGAGAGAGAGAGAGAGAGAGAGAGAGAGTGAGTGAGTGGGGGAAATGTGCCAATTCATGATATTGTGATTAGCCGCATGATGGGGACAGGAAGGATTCGAACCTTTCATGCGTGACATGGCCCCCGCGTCCGCCAGCTGCCGCGACACCTCCCACATGAACGTGCGTCTCTCTCTCTCTCTCTCTCTCTCTCTCCATCATCCTCTTTTCGTCGGCATGTTTTCTCCTTACTTTATGCACCCGATTGGAGTACCATGATGGCACCATCCCCCTTTGTTCTGTCGCGATTCGGTTGCGTATCATCTCGGGATTTCTAGTCGTCCACCCCGAGTATTTTCTGCGGCCTCATTTACTTTCACGAAGAATCAAAATTACACTTATTTAAAAAAAAAAACATTTCCCTCATTTTTCGATATTTAAATTACCTGGGAAAATGAATCAATCAAAAAAACTTTCTTACTCATGCTTAAGTTCAAAAAAATTATTTCTTTCTTGAAAAATCGAGAAATCAGTTTTATTGAGATTTGGACCAAAAACTCTTTGAGCACGGAACCCCAAAGCTCGTTTCTAATCTTTTTACCAGTGTCCAGCAATGACGAGGCCAAGTCTATAGAGGCAGTGCCCCAACCTCCTGTGCCAATGCTTGGTTCTTAACACTTTACGTGCAAGTCACGAGTGCCCGAATAATATACACCTGTTTAGAAAAATCTAGATTTTCTATACCAAATAACGAAAAAGGGCAATTGGTTTCGACATTATTTCTGACTTTTCCGAATCAAGGAATTCCCATCTCTCAAGCCTCCGTGGCGGATTGAAAGCCAAACCCCGAGAAAAGTCATGTTTTGTTTAGTCAATATACATGTGGTTAGAGGGCGGCAACGCAAGCAGCCATGGCTTTTGGTCAAAAGCACCCAGCTTTGTCCAGTTGGGTGTACGCCACGTCGCGGCGTTAAATCAGTTATCCCATATTAAAATATTATCTTTTTTTGGGTTGAACCATATTAAAATATTCTCCAACGGGTCATAATTTGCAGTTCATCACAAGTCAAAGATAGATCAGATAGATAGCCCTACCATTCTTGTAGATTTTCCAATATCACCCCGGTCTTTCGATTACAAATGTTGGTAAGACAAAACCGTCCTCGACGCGAATGCGACAGGATTAACGCATGATATTGCCATATCTCCAGAATTGTGACTGTCCAACCAATTAACCTAGAATTTCCTGGTGACATGCAGTTCGTGTGAGCTCTTAACTATTATTAAAACCCTACTTGCACTGATCCTGGTAAATGGAGAAAGATGGGATTGGTAGGCGGGATCCGTGGCACGCACAAAGTCAATCCACCTACCCGCTTTGCATGCTTCCCTCTCACTCAACACCCCTGTCACCCCATACAGCAAATCACAGGAATTATCAACAAATGGAAGCATGCGTCTTACCTCTTTTGAAAGGAAAACTAGATGCTCTCCTGTGTTAAGTTGACCTGAGAAATAGATCACTGACGCAGTACCATCCTCAGAATATGCTCACAGAGTAGTAAGTGAAACGGGTTGACGGATAACTCGCGCTCCTCCTAGGCGATCCTGCAAGATTTTCACCAAGCACATAACTGACGAAGCACAGAGTGGATTCATAAGTCGGTCAGCCTGCATATTTGCTGCAATTCACATCTTTGCAGGGTGTCGGAGTTCAATAATAAAAGTAAGATGCGGTTTCAAACTGGTTTGAATAAAATGGTCTCATTTACAACAAGATGTAAGGAATGTACAAGAAAACAAGACGACCAGCTTATTTATTTGCCGCTGATTCAGAGGCGCCGAAACTCAAAGCAGTAATTCCTCCGGTCAGTATAACTCATTCCCCATATCCAACCAACTCTGGAGTTTTGTTAAGGAACGGTGGCTAAAATCACAGGTGAAACCTAAATGACAAGTAACAAAAATGTCTTCCCCATTACTTAGAGCACATACTGCGCAGTATATCAGTTAGCAACATTGCTTTGCTCTGGCTTTCACCAACCTTCCATATCTTGAAATCAGGAGGAAAGTATTCCAGACTCCAATGCTTTAGCAATGCAAGCGAGAAAGGACCCTGGACTTCACCTTGGGGATCAGCATACTGCCATATCAAGCTTTCCAGGTCATCATCATGGCTCTGACTCTGGCAACTCCGAGGATCCACATCCTCATCATCGCTGACCAAATCAATCACTACCTTCTGCGTTTGAACACTCTTATCCTTTGTTCCATGAAAGTCATTGTTCTCCACAACCACATGTCTTTCTTCCTTACTAATCTCTGTTATTGGCTGCCGTTCACATTCTTCACTTTTCTGAGTTGCGTGAATTTTCTCATCCTCCGTTCCCTGAAACACTTGCTTCTCCATCTTACCAGGTCCTTCTTCATTTGTCTGATTTGCCACTACTTGTTTTTTGTATTCAGCAACATGAATACCATTCTGGTACCCTGCAAATTATGACATAAAATACGGGGAACGGTTCTCACCATCTCAACATGCACAGATAGTAATGAAAAAGACAAATTGACATAGCCAATGACTTTCAGAATTCTGTTCCCTGCTCATCACAATGTTAACTGCAATCTGGAATTATTCCCACAAGCAAAGCAGCAGACAGGATGACAGTATGTTGGCTCAAAAGTGATTATCTGTCATTCATTTATTAAAAAGCTAAGTAACTTGTATCGGGCAATTTAAATGGCTTTATTTGAGGTGTTAGTGAAACTCCCATTCTGTTCTCAGCCTTCGAGTGCATATAGAATAGATCCCATAGAGGTAATATATTAGTCATTAACGGAAAGGAGACCTAAAAAATTTCATTCCCTGGGTTCCAACTTTCCTTACCTTTATTGCGCCTCGACCAAAAGTTCTGGTGAAACTCACCCCAAATTCTCATATTAATTCCCAAATACAGCAAGAAGATTATTCACCCCTTTTTATCAGGGATTCTCTTCTTTAAACAGGGGTAGGAAAGGAACTCTTGCAATAGCCAGAAAAGTTCAACTGGGAATGCTATCGATCAGGTCTGATTGAGAAAAGCTCACCAGACTCGATCCAAGTAGTATGACTATTGCGCTGGATGCGATAGAAAGGTACAGATGCCAAGATGGCACTTTTATCATATAATCAGACAACACACTCTTCCCACATCGACTTTATAGCCCCAGTATCATTGGGCTTCCACAAGTACATTTTCGAGCTTTTTCAATGGTTCTACTTTCTCCGGTGACTTTCAGAAGATTCATTTCTTCTCTCTGGTCTGTTCTCTTTAATTTAATCTTCACCTCAAGATATTGAAACGGGCAAAGACGTACCATAAAGCAAAATTCAATGAGTTTTTCTTAGGCTTGCCAATTTGAATAGGCCTCCAACTAGAAGATTTATATGACAACAGACATAAACATAGAAATTCTAGCAGGAAAAGTACAGGCAAATAGAGATGGGTGGGTCAGCATAAGCCTTGATGGCTTTCACAGACAAAGTGAGAAGTTCCTGAACAGGAGCTGAAATTCAGTGATATTGTAGAGCTCAAGCCTTGAAGAGAAGAATGTTGATGTGAAAGAGGTGGAGTGAAGGATGTTGAAATGAGAACAGATGAATTTAATTGGCAACAGGAAAGAGAAAGCTAGGTGAAAATGCAATGCCTCCCAAAGTCGAATATTTTAACGGACATCGATGACCCGACACAACGAACAAGACACTAGGAAATGAATTTTGTCTTGTTCGCACCAGGAGAGAGAGTTGTTTTGGGATGGGAACCACTTCCCGTTTGATAAGTCCATGCAGATGCCTAACATTAAATAAAAGGTGCCTGTACATACCTTCCAAGTTGGTCATCCAAGGTATCTTAGTCACTGGTACAATATTGCCCATAGTAGCACATTTAGCCTCCTGTGAACTTTCCCTATGGAGCGATATTGGTGATGTAGTGATTTCTTCTAATTCATCCGGAGTATCTGTAGAATCAATTTCTATTCCATCTGCAATCACCTCAGGTATCTCACGCAATAAACGCGATTGTTCTTCAGCAGTCTGGAGCAGCTTCCTCCTCTCCAAGTATTCGAATAACGTACAGAATAAAATAAGTTAAGGAACTGATTGCTGGCTCGATACCAAAAGAGGGGGAAAAAGAGAGGGAATTAAGTATTCAACAATTTTCAGCCACAGAAACCAAGATTCTAGATGCTGTCTCATATGTCAGGTTATAAATGATGACGTTGGACCATGATATCGAAAGCCAATGTTCAACAAAGTAATGGCAATTTAATTAACAAAGCTTTAACTTTGACAAGCTTCCATCATGTAAAAGCAGGTGTGGAACCAAGTGATTGACTGAATGATTGGAATCATCAAAAAGACTCTGTTCACATGAACACATTCTCTGCCTGGGTCACTAACAGAGGCATAGCATGGTCAGGTCAAGTGCACCATCAAATCACATGGTAAGTATTCAATCTGAAACTAGTGGGTGACCAATACTCACCACCAAGTAAAGCCTCAAAATAACAAATTTCGGGTACATCCTCAATGTGATGATATATGCATTGGACGACAAATAGCCTCACTTTACTTTCAAGGGGCAGAAAGCATGAAATTTCAAAAACGGGATGCTTTCACAGAACCATTCCGCTGGATCACATATGACTAATTATCATTCTACATGCAGAGACAATTATTTCACTGGACTATCACCAGCAATGGCACCTCCTGTCAAAAATAACTAGTTGTGTTCTGTGAACGGAGGTCTTTCTTACAGTAGGCCGAGACTGCAGGGATGCCTTGCTACTAAATAATTAGATCCTGTTTTGCTATCATTAAATGAAAACTAAGTTCTAGATCAATTCATGCCCCCTCCCCCCAAAAAAAAACACTCTAGATCAATTCAGTTGTAACTAATTCCCAGTCCTTCTGTCATACAAATCCATCAATCACAATGCACAGCATTCCTTTATGGAGCAAGTTTGGATGTTATAAACATATGTTACGTGTTATATAGCCCAAAATGCAGGAAACAGTAAGTAATTGTATCCATACAATCCTAGAACTAGAAGAAAATACAGTTAAAAATGCATGGGAATTGTCCTCAAAGTATACTAAAGCCAAAGCTCATTCACCACCACTATCACGGAGAGGATCAGAGGACAACATGGAAGGCAAATGATTGGAATAAACATGATCACGTGATTCAAATGTTAAACACCCTAATTTGTAGGGTCAAATAATTCATAGGACTTGGCCAATTAAAACGACCAGTTCTTTGTATTGGAGCTTGTCATAAAAGATGAAGGTCTAAAGTTTACTGGTCTTGACATAAATGTTATATGGTGAAAACGAATGCCCCCACCCCCCAACCCCCCACACCCCCAAAAAAAACAGCAAGATAGCAGCATCAGGTAATGCGCTGCTCACTTTGAACCGATCTAAGTTAGCAATCCAACTGAATGATATTATTGAAAAATCCGCGTATTGTGCATTTTTTCAACTTCACATCAATGTGGTGGCCAACACCTATTACACAAGCAAAATTTCCAGCACAGGCAAAAGGATATTCTTTGCGCCAGCCCTTCTCATTGGCTCGTTCAATACGGCTCTCCAGCAAAGCAAGTTCCCTTGGAAGCCACTTGAAAGGAAAAGGCATAAGGAAGAAGAAAGGTCAGTTGAAGATTAATCCAGACACCAAGAATATCAAAACAAATATGCAATGACATTGATGGGAAAAAAATTGTTCTACAAGGCAAACACGAGAATGCAGGGTTATGCAAAGCCAAACAATGCGACTTATTTACAGCCATGGAGTGTGACGACCTAGCCTGACCCATATTAAGTATTGCCCCCATTGGCCAATCATGTATTGAGCATCATTGATTTGTCAACCAAAGGCACCTCATAAGGTCGGGTCCACTTCCAACATATAAAGGTCAGCAACATTTCCCCCTTTCCTAGGTGGGATTCGGTTCATTCTATCCCCTTCACCAACCTAAAGGCCTTTAGAAGCAGCACCATACCTGAGCCTTCTGGTTTCAGGGCTCCAGTGATTGCTCCCCTACCAGATCGTAAAGAGTAGACTCCCATTGAAGTCCACCACTCTCCCCTACTCGACTCCATTTCATACAACTGAGGCTACTATACTGATCTGATCTAAATGAAATTGTCATGTTTTCTTGGTACTCATCTCTTAACCCACTCTATTCAAGCATCAACATATTGGATTTAATGCTACATACATCGAGAAACTCTTCTAACCCATATTAGGCAAGAAGTGGTTTTCACCATTTTCTCAAGGTACTATCAAAAAGGTTGACTAGAACCGGAAACGAATTCTGTGATGTTGTTTGGGGTCTTCTAGCATGGAAACTAGCAGTGCATACGTTTGTAAGAAAAGTAATAGAAGGATAAATGATGCCACTATGACTGCAATGCCAGCTGCTCAATTTAGAATTCAGACCGTAACATGGTAGATAAGATCTTACATGCTTCATTATATCTTCATGTAGTATTTGAGCTCTCTCTTCGAATTCTACCTGCCAAAAAAAAGTGCAAATAAGCCTAAAAGATGAGCAAAACCCATAAGTGAAAAATTCAACATACAGGTTCCGCTTTGTCAAGTTAAATGCTTTAATCTTGAAAGAATTTATTTCTGAGAAAATGACTGCATGAGTGGCGTTATTGATGGTAACATACAAAAGGCATTTCTTTTGTGAAATAACAAATTCAAAGCAATTGACAAGCACTGACAATAGCAATAACTAACACAGTGCCGCATATCAACAGTGAGCCAGAAGCAATTGCAAGAGAATGCCACATAACTGGGTTAGTTCGACAAAAGCAGGCAGCAAAGAACCTTTCCTTTCAGTCCAAGTGGAAGGCCAGTATGATCAGCTATGGGTGCAGCCTATACATGGAAAGCTTGCTCAAAGACAAAATCAGCTAGTCATAAAGAAGCTTTATCTACAAGTCAAAAGATATTTAGATCCCCTATGGCAAGTGTGCAGCACATAAAATTTCCACTACAGAAAAAAGTCAATGTGAGCATTATCCTGTTAAACTTCAATGGACCACTAGGCGCACTCTCTGGTCACAGTAGACTAATTTCAGGTTGAATGTTGATAGAAATGACATCAAGTTCCCCAAATTATATATCAGCTTATCATAATTTCCTACTTCATCATAGTGGACTAGTGAAGCGGAGCAGGGGCAAGATGGGAGTTCAAAGCATGATGCCTAGCAATAACAAGAAGAATGAAGGCACGAAAACATGCTTAACCTTACTCACTTTTGAGGAGTATGAATATCTTGCGGATCTGTAAAAAAGTTACAGATAAAATCATGTTTTAACCCTTGTCACTTCCCGATGCTTACATTTTTAAGGGGATTTGAAAGTAGGCAAATGTTTTGGCTGTGAGTTTTCATTTATTTCCTCTCTTTTTTGGTGATTATCGCAATAGAGCACACACACTTGAAAAGCTAAAAATGAGCAAAAGATATCCATGATACAGAACCCTAGAAGGTTTAAAGACAGATAACAACAAAACGGGTGCCATAAGAACCAAATAAAAGAAATGGCCACATGAAAAAAACGAAAAGTATGGAGGGAAAAGATGTAAAAGAGCACTTTCTACCCATGACAAGGTTACAATAAACTAACAGATGTTAAATACACTGTACAACAGCCTCCATCGCAAATTCAATCAGTCAAACTCCCACTGCTCCCCTCCCAAAGTGCCATGTGTTTCCTCGACATGCATCCCACAGTCATTAATCTCTTTTAAGTGTTCAGATGTCCAAGTAAGAAGGTGCTATACTTCCCTAATAGCCGTAATTTGAAAAAAGGCTGCCACCGCCTCAGACCTACTACGAAATATAAACATACACAAGCAACTACTGCAACACAAAACTAATTTTATGACACTGAAAAGAGCATAGAAATATGATGATCTGATAATTTATTGAAGATTGATAGTACATAACAAGAAAAACTTACTACAGTTGGCCTCTTGAGCAAACCATCTTTCACTCTCTGACGCAAATCTTCACATTCTTCCTGCAGAAAAATCAGAAAGAGAAATTATGGGCACGAATCCATGGTTTGAAAGAATGTTTAGAAAAGCCTCATATTCAAGCAACAATAATTCAATGAGAATCTTGCAAGAACCATGAAACAGGAATGTAGACAAAACTGTGTCTTGACTCTGCTGTACTGCAATTGACACGGCAGCTATTCTGATTTCAAAATACCTTATACTCTCATCATTAGAATAAAACCACATCACGACTTAATTATTTCCATTTGCTGAGGACAAGATGCTCTATAGTCATCTAAAGTGACCAGACAATCAAAAGACCTTTATAGTCATTAGCCAGTACAGTTGGTTATGACCTTGGGCAAGCCAAAGCTGGTGGAAGCTTCTAAGTTGGAAATGCACAGGTAAGTCATTCAAGTATCTCTGGAGATAATTGACAGCAAGATCGCTTTCATTAATTTCGCATAACTAGTCGCCATGCAAGCATAGTCTCCCCATTAATCAACATCTTAGCTAGAAAACCACATTTGACCTGGATGACATAATGGGATTCAGGCAATTCCCCCATGCCTACTCTACTTTATACACCTATAAGTTAGTCATACAGGTTTCTCTTTTCATGGCCCACCACTCTACCAGTCATGCAACCTCAAAATGGTTTTGAGCAGGAACTTGGAAGAGGTTTATCTTCTCTTATCATAGGAAGAATATCGCAACGTTAAATATTCTGCAGAAGTCTGTGAAGTAACGCTCAAGTTAAAAAATTGCCAAAATTGATAACTTTTGCGTAGTGGTCCTGCTCTAAGTTGCCTAATACGGAAGTGGCTTGGGAAGCAAAAGCCTGTTGTGAATTCATCTCCTTGAGTAACGTCATAAAAATCTCCAAAAGGAGAAATTCGGTAGTTCTATCACACAATCAAAAGGAAAGGTGAATCAATCAGTATCTTATTTAACACTCTGAATTTTCCCCAACAACTTTGGAAAGTGGCCCTTTAATTACCAAAATTAATCTGATTTATCCTAGTGCAATAAATTTGGTTCGAAGGGGCCATCTATTGCAATCTGCTGAAAGCTCTTCCAAAAAGAGATGCGCATTCCCTTTTCTTCCACCTTAAAGACAGTGTAAGCATTTAAAACCGTCAAAGCCTCCTTAACTTTGACTGTATCAAAGCCTACTCAAGTCAGGCAATGGTTTCAATCAGAAGAAAATAAAGCTAGCATCTGCCGATTACCTCGGTGAAGTTCTCATCGGAAAGCATGGAAATGGGAATGTCTCTAAACAACCCAGCCACTTGAAGGAGGACTTGAGTGCCTGTATCTGTTGTTCCTGTGGCCCCTTTCACACCTACATAAGTAGAAAAAAATGGCATCAGTTTTCAAATATTTACGAGGAAGCTGCGTTGACACCCGATAACCCGTCATTCCACTCCATTTCACACTAGATTCAAACGAGCATGACCCAATTGCCAGTTAGATTACTATGAATTTCCAGAGTTTCAGAATAAAGGCAATACAAGATCATGCAAGGAATTGCTACGACATGAAGCACTGCACTGAGGAAGCTACTTAAAGTTTCTGGAAAGAGACTCGTTATGCTAGGAAAAATGATTTCCTCTATTTTGAGCCGAGAATTCATTTTCCTAATTCTAAGTGGGGGAGTTCCCTTTGACCGTAATGTCTTTCCATTGAATAACCATTTTCAACGAACCAAACACATGAAAGTCCCCAAAAAAGCTAAATGGCAGTAAGCTCTTTTGGTGAAATAGAAACACCCTCTATTTTCCCTTTTTCATTCCCTTTGTCGACTCATAATTACTTTGCATAAGAGAAACCATCAAAAGTAATGTGCAAGAATAAGGATAGTCCAATTTGTTGAGTACATAGCATCTAGGCTACTTCGCTTCAACTTATAGTATAACTAAGGGAACAAACAATCCACACACAGAAACTTTGACAGTTATCTCACAGAACACGGTCCTTCCCAACGTTATGACAGATCACAAAGTGACTTAACAAAAGAAAGGCCAGAGCTTGAGAAAAAAAAAAATGCAGCAAGCACCCAAGCAGCTTCTACCATTGCCCAAGAGCTAATAACTATCAAATCACCTGTCACTTGCAGAAGTTGATAAGAATTTTTCTGAAGGTAGTCATTGGGATCTGACTTTACCCTTACAAAGCTTCCAACAACTTTGCCTTCAAAGCTAACAGAGTCTTTGCAGAGAAGCTGAACTAAGCTCCTTTTCAAGTATACGAGTTTGATGTTATCAGGAACTACTGCAGCGAAACAACTTTCTGAACTTTCGACCACTTTTCTCTTCTTCGGTGTTTTTTTCTGAGGAAGTGAAGGCTTAGGCGTTAAGTCCTCATCCCCGGAACTGAAAAGAAAATCGTCGTCCGACTGCTCTAGGTTCTCTGCATAATGTCCTTCAAGTAGATCATGGATTTGAAGTCTGCTAATAGTTTTTCTTCCAAAAAGAGAGCGAAGCCTTTCATCACAAACAACTCTCTTCTTCTTCTGTGGATGGAGAAGCTTATTATCATTGACATAGTTGGTTATAACCGCTGCCACATCAGCTTGAGGGATCTGTTGGCGGGTATCTTTACCAATAGATTTAAGAAACTCGATGAGCTGTCTCGACCCCCAGCCGACAAACTCCTTTTTCCTGTGTTGGTACTTCCTCTTTTGTGGCATGGGAGCATTAATTGGCCCATCACACTGTTCCACCCACGTGAAAGGCTCTGTTTCTACTCCGCCGTCCATCCCCAAGGTATGATTGAACTCGAAGGGTCACATTTCTACAGTCACCATTATCCACTCCAAAGAAGAATTCTGTACACACACAATAGTTCGACAACGTCATAACAATCCCAGCAAAAGGGTTGAGGTCATGAAACAATGTAACACAGGGGCAAACAACACAAAACACAAAACGTATAGAATAACCGAGAGACCTGCAACCTCAAGCCCTCTATCTACAGAAAACAATGGCAAAAACAGATAAAAATTGCCATGTGCCCTAAAAAACGACTAAGCAGCAAAACTAGCAAAGCCGAGCCCACTCTCCCCCGAAAAAGGGTGCACAGAACCCAAAAAAAAAAAAAAATGGATGGAGGATGGCCAAGCGAAAAGGAGAAAAGAATAAACTGTTATGTCCATGGATGCTTGTCAATTCCTATACTGCAAAACAGCCATACACGAAAACCCCGTCCAGCAGTATCGAAAAACAGCTAAAGATTTCTCATTTCGCAATATCTCAACAACACGAATTCATCAGGACGGGCCACCTTGAAAAATGAGGGAAGTGGGGAAGAGAGAAAAGATGCAGCAGCTGCCGGCGGATGAGAATCGAAATGGCAGGGACAAAGGAAGAAGAGAAAAGGAAAAAAGGGATAAATATCCTGAGCGTGCCTAAAAGGGAAAAAGGGAAAAAGAACGGCATGCAGCAGCAGCATTAACATTCAGTATCGTCCCGCTAATCGGCAATTAGGGAACCAATTCATCGCCATCCACATCCACCACTCGGGAGCGGGGATTGCAACTGGCGCCTCCAGCTGTTCCCACTACACACTCCATTTTCGGACCAAAAACGAAACGAAAAGAAACACAGGAAGAGCCGAAAAGCGTTACCTTTAGGAGACTCCGGCTGGAGAGGAGGAGGCAGGCGGCGGCGGCGTCAATCGACGGCTCCTGCTCGGTCGCCGTCCCGAGGAAGGCGAAGAGGATGAGACGCGAGGAGACAGACGCTGGCTCTGTCGGGAGTGGCGCAGTGCACGAGTGGGGGAGTCGTCCTCCTCCTGGTCGCGTGGCGTTTGTCGAAATGGCGAGTGCCGTCGCTCGAGCATCGCCAGCGGCGACGTCACGCCTGACCTTTACAACGCCAGCGACGCCGTCGTTTCTGCCTCCCTTTGTTTCGGATTTTTTCCTTTTCCAATTTTTGCGAAGCCCGTTAAAAAAAAAAAAAAAAAAAAGGTGATTGGGTCGTTGATTCTGAACCCCTTTTTCGGAGAGTTATCACACGCCGTTTCTTGACCGTTCAGAAGATTCCAACTACCAACCGAGACATGTCCCCTTTTCTCTCTTAATTTACATTTATAATTTGCTTTGGATAATATCATTCCAGTTTTCCTCGATTTTTAACATACAGCCCAATTTGTTCGGTCGAAATGAATCAATAGGAGCAACCAGTTACCGCCTTATTGGGGATGATTCACATTTGGTAATTTGTTAATATTATTGTTACAACGTGATCATTTACTTTCTTATTGTCGTGTTACAAGAGCATTCCTTTATTTATATTAATTTTTGTTCGGTCGATATCCATTTTCATCACTCGTGTTCGCCTCCCGCATTAGTAGAAACATGATAACATAGCAATGGTAGTTTCACATCTTATCTTTATATCAAGTCACCAAACATCGTTAAAAAGGGAAAGAATATTCTATTCATATCTCCAAAGCATCTACCCATTCCTTGAAACCAAATGAGGACCAAATAGAGAGAATTTAATGCAAAATGATGTGACAAGTCATCATTGGATATTCGAAATAAATGGATGTATTCAACTATCTTACTCAAATTCATTAATATCACTTTGGAAATTAGCTTTTGAATTAATCTTAGATACACCACCATTGGCGGATATAAATGAAAATTAAAATGCATAAACGATTTCAAATCCCATGGAAACATTTAAAAGCTGTTGAAGTAATTAACTTTCAGTTTTCACGTGTCTTCAATAATGTAATAGTGGAGTCCTAATCAATAGGAAGTGACTTATTTTTAGGAGTTAGTTTCTACACATGTTCTGGTTAGTGGGGTATGTTAGTGGATCTTTGTTGTTGTTGTTCTGTAGCTATTTTCTTGCAAAGTGGTTTGGATGTTCAGCCTATTTAATAGGCTTATGTTCTGTTGAATATTGTGGCGAGAGTTACAGCAACAACTCTCTTGTGTGCTTTTCTTCTCTGAGTTTATTCGAGTAAATTTCAACAATGGTATCAAAGCCACAACAGGGAAAAAAAAGTGTTCAAAAGGAGAGTCTTGAGTGATCAAACACGAGAGCAGTAGTGGTTCTTCTTTGCAACAGCAGTGATGGCCATAGAGAACTTTGTACAGCGTGCTATACCTCACTTTGATGGTCATTATGACCATTGGAGTATGTTGATGGAGAATTTCCTCAAGTCTCAGGAGTATTGGGACGTTGTTACTTCTGGTATTGCTGAACTAAAGGAAGGAGCTCAGTTGACAGCAGCACAACGGATAGCACTAGAAGCAGCAAAACTAAAGGATCTTAAAGCCAAAAACTATCTATTTCAGGCTATTGACAGATCCATCTTGGAGATAATTCTCTGCAAGGACAGCTCCAAACATATATGGGATTCCATGAAAAAGAAATATCAAGGCTTAGCAAGGGCAAAAAGGTAGCAACTCCAAATGCTTCGTGGGGAAACCACTGGGATTTACCCCAGTGGCCACCCTTCCAACTTGGAATGGGGAGGTGGGGGATTTGAATTCTCACCTTCTCGGGGGGTTGGGGTGGAGACAATTTAGTTTCAGGAATGAGTTTCGACTCCCACGCCCTATAAGGAGGCAAGGCAAAAGTCTGAGAGTGAAAGTTAGCGTAGGAATAGAGTGGGACGGACAAAAAAAAAATGCTTTGTGGGGAGTTTGAATTGCTAAGAATGAAATCGGGAGAAATAATCACAGATTTCTTTTCCCGAACAATGGCGATTGTCAATAAGATGCGAATCCATGGAGATAAGATGGAAGACGTCACAATAGTCGAGAAAATTCTTCGATCTTTGACACCAAAGTTTAACTTTGTTGTCTATTCTATTCAAGAAGCCAAGGATGTTGAAGAACTCTCAATTGATGAGTTGCAAAGATCTTTGTTGGTCCATGAACAAAATTTCTTACAGCAAGAACCAAAAGAGAAGGCATTGAAGGCCTCAACTGCAGATCATTTTTCATCAACAACAAGAACGAATAGTGGTAGAAGCAAAGGAAGGGGAACCAACAATCGCCACCATTTCAATCAAAAATCTTATGAATATTTTTCTCGTGATTCTCAAGGCAAAGGATGAGGACGTGGAGGTTGACACTCGACAAATTTTAGACCAAAGTCAATAGACAAATCCAAAGTGGAGTGCTTTAGATGCCACAGGTATGGGCATTACAAATCTGAATGTCAAACCAATTTAAATATACAAAGTATGGAAAGGACTAACTTTGTAGCAGAAAAGGAAGAAGCAGAAATTCTCCTATTGGTGTGTTAGGAAAAGGAGAAAACTTCTTCAAACTTGTGGTATCTTGACACTGGCTACAACAAGTACATGTGTGGAGACAAGAAAGCATTCTCTGCATTAGACGAGTCGTTCCGCAACACAGTAAAATTCGAAGACGACTCTACCGCGTTAGTCATGGGGAAAGGGACGGTTACAATTGTTCCTAAAGGGACTTCAGTACATACCATCAAAGAAGTGTTTTATGTTCCAGAATTAAAAACCAACCTCCTAAGTGTTGGTCAATTACAAGAGAAGGGCTATGAAATTACACTCAAAGGAGGTGTTTGTAGAATCCATGATGAGAAATTGGGTTTGATTGCTCAAGTTACAATGACCGCCGATCGGATGTTCCCACTACATCTCCATAGCACTTCCCACTCATGCTTCGCTACAAAATTAAAAGAGGAAGCTTGGGTATGGCATTTCAGATGCGGTCATCCCAGCTTTGGTGGACTATGGACATTACATCAAAAGAAGATGGTGGAGGGATTACCCCCAATCACTGCTCCATCCAAAATATGTGAAGACTGTGTTGTTAGCAAACAACACCGTGCTCAATTTCCACAAAGAAAAGCATGGAGAGCAAAGAAACCATTGGCGCTAGTCCATTTAGATATTTGCATGCCAATATCTCCAGTTTCCAATGGAGGTAAACAATATATCATTACTTTCATTGATAATTAAGCCGGAAGATTTGCATTTATTTTTTGCATGAAAAATCTGAAGCTTTTGAAGCATTCAAGAACTTCAAAACACTTGCTGAAAAAGATAGTGGGAATCCAATAAAAGTCCTTCGCACAGATCGCGGTGGCGAATACAACTTGGGTGCATTTGCAGATTTCTATGGGAAGCATGGCATTAAGAGACAACTCACTACAACTTATTCACCACAGCAAAATGGAGTTTGCGAATGGAAGAACCGCACTATTTTGAATATGGTGCGAAGTTTATTGACAGCAAGTGGAATTCCAAAGAGCTTCTGGCCCGAAGCTATTAATTGGAGTATTCATCTTTTGAATAGAAGCTCGACTCTTGCTATTCTAAATATGACACCTGAAGAAGCTTGGAGCAGACAAAAACCAGCAGTAGATCACTTCAGAATTTTGGGTGTATAGCCTATGCTCATGTTCCATATCAAAGGAGAAAAAAGCCAGATGACAAGGGAGTCAAATGTGTTTTTCTTAGCATTAGTGATCAATCAAAAGCCTACAAGCTTTATGATCCTGTAACCAAGAAAATCATCATCAGTCGTGATGTGATATTTGATGAAGAACAATTATGGCCAAGGAGTGAGAAAGGTGTTGAAGGACAAATTCCAATGAATTTTGAAGATGATGAAAAGCCCACAACCAGTCGAACCATCACAGAAAGTTCACAAAGTCAAAACGCTACTGCAGAAATTGAAGAACGGCCACATCGAGTTCAAAAAAGACCTGCTTGGATGAGTGATTATGAAGTAACAGGGGTTGACCTATTTTGCTTTGTTTTCATATTGTGATTCTACAACCTATGATGAGGCTGTGCAAAAAGAAAATTGGAGAATTGCTATGGATATAGAAATCACAACCACAAAGAAGAATAATACTTGGGAATTGACAGAACTTCCAAGAGGTCACAATCAATCGGGGTCAAGTGGGTGTGCAAGACGAAGTTGAATAAAAATGGCGAAGTTGACAAGTACAAGGCACGCTTGGTTGCAAAAGGTTACAAGCAAGAATTTGGAGTGGATTACAAAAAGGTGTTTGCTCCCGTGGCAAAACTAGACACAATCAGATTGGTGATTGCATTAGCAGCACAGAATTCATGGCCTATCTTCCAATTGGATGTGAAGTCAGCATTCTTGCATGGTGACATCCAAGAAAATGTATTTGTTGATCAACCTTCCGGTTATGTGAAGCATGGTAGTGAACATCAAGTTCATAGACTGAAAAAGGCAATATATGGGTTAAAACAAGCTCCCCAAACTTGGTATAGTCGCATTGATGCCTATTTTTTGAAGGAATGATTTAGAAAATGTCCATATTATCATACATTATTTATTAAAGTTGGTGATGGTGATGGTGGAAAATTGCTTCTAGTATGTTTGTATGTGGATGATCTCATCTTCAAAGGGAATAATAGTGTCTTGATTGACACATTTAAGAGTCTATGATTGATGAATTTAAGATGACTGATCTTGGATTAATGCATTATTTTCTGGGCATAGAAGTAATTCAATCTACAGCTGGAATCTTTCTTTCCCAAAAGAGATATGTTCAAGCGATTTTAGACAAATTTCAAATGAAGAATTGCAACTCTGTGACCACACCAACTGAGGTTGGATTGAAGCTATTGAAAGATTTTGATGGGAAAAAGATGAATAGCATACTTTACAAGCAAATTGTTGGAAATTTAATGTATGTAACAGCAACGAGGCCAGTTATCATGCATGGTGTCAGCCTGATAACGCCTAGCAAAAATACACTTGCAAGCTGCAAAGAGAATTTTTCACTACTTGCAAGGAACTGCAACTTTTGGGTTGTTTTACAAAAAAAAGAGAAAAATCAGATTTGTTTGGCTTCACTTACAGTGATTTTGCTGGAGATTTGGATGATCGAAAAAGCACTTCTGGCTATGTGTTTATGTTTGGTTCAAGGGCGGTCTCATTGTCTTCAAAGAAGTAGCCAATTGTTACTCTATCAACAACTGAAGCTGAGTTTGTAGTTGCCACCTCAAGTGCTTGTCATGCTATTTGGTTAAGAAAGATTCTTGGAGAACTTCAGTTTAAACAACAAGAAGCGACAACAATATATTGTGACAACAACTCAGCCATTAAACTTTCAAAGAATCCAATTCTAAATGGAAGGAGCAAACATATAGATGTGAAATATCATTTCTTGAGGGATCTCACAAAAGATAAAGTGATAGATCTTGTCTTCTGCAGAAGTGAAGATCAACTTGCTGATTTATTCACTAAGCCTCTCAAATTGTCTACATTTTAGAAGTTGAGAAAGCTTCTTGGTGTTTGTTCATTAGATGTTCCAGATTAAGGGAGGGTTTGTTTTATGCCTTTAAACTGATTGTCTGCAACATCAGTTTAAGGGAGGGTGTTGAAGTAATTAACTTTCAGTTTTTACATGTCTTCAATAATGTAATAGTGAAGTCCTAGTCAATAGGAAGTGGCTTGTTTTTAGGAGTTAGTTTCTGCACATGTTCTGGTTAGTGGGGTATGTTAGTGGGTCTTTCTTGTTGTTATTGTGTAGTTATTTTCTTGCAAAGTGATTTGGATGTTCTGCCTATTTAATAGGCTTATGTTCTGTTGAATATTGTGATGAAAGTTACAGCAACAACTCTCTTTTGTGTGTTTTTTCTTCTGAGTCTATTCGAGTAAATTTCAACAGCAAGTGCCCGTTGAGACTTGATCCATGCCAACTCCCCAAGTGCAAAAGCCTAAGCCCATTCAAGTGGGGGCTCAAGAAGATCAAGACCGTCCAATTACCAAATCCTTTTGCTGTCGATTCAATCAACTCAACGGTTGAGATTGATTCTCTTACACCAGAAGGACAATAATATCCTGTCTAGGACAAGGAACGCGCATACAAAGACAAACCATGTCCAAACCACAAAATAAAACCCAAGAAAATCATCAACATTTGTACCCCCAAATTTAGTATCCATTTATCCATCTATACTAAAAATAATCGCTTGCATATTCTTCGGACCGAGTGTCTGGCAACACATCTCACATTACACCACTTGGGTCGCACCACTAGATTGCTGGGGGTGCGCGGTATCATCCGAAATGAACCCGTGCTGTGTCGAGTCGTACTTCTCCCCGTCCCCCTACAATGCGTAGGCCTCTTCCCCGTGCACCGCGTCGTCTCCGATCACCAGCTGCTCCTCCGGCATCTGCAGCGGCACCACCCATCCTATCACCACGCACACGATCGACGTGACCACCACGTTCCACCCTATGATGAAGGCCCCTCCCGCCAACTGCTTCAGGATCTGGACCCCGCCGGAGCCCCCGTAAACGACCCCCCTCGAGTTGGTGACGGGGAGGAAGAGGGCGCAGAGCTCCGGCTCAGCGAAGAAGCCTGTGAGGATGCCGCCGAGGTAGCCGGCCACGGCATGGGTGTGGAAGACGCTGAGGGTGTCGTCGAACTTCTCGAGCAGAGTCCACCTCTCGTGCACGATCATGGTGAACCGCGGGATGCTTCCGGACAGGATCCCCATCACGATGGCCGCCCATCCTTGGACGAGACCTACACACGGATGTCGATGTCCGTCCATCCCCATTAAATGATGGTACCATTTCAAGGAGGGGCATTATCTCGTGACCCGCAAAAGTTGACTAGTAGATGAGAGACTCACGGAGTCAAGAATAATAGATTATCTCCATATTCTTACCTTACAGAGACTTCGGTGACTATGAACATTGGAATATGTATAGCTTCCTGTTAAAAAAATTGATGTGAACATGAGGATGTCCATGGCTAAATTGAGGCTTTTCGCCGTGCCATACCTGCGGCGGGGGTGATGCAGACGAGGCCGGTGATCATGCCCTGGACGGCTCCGATGACGGAGGGCCTGGAGAAGAAGACGTCGAGCCACGTCCACACTAGGAGGCTCGTGGCCGCGCATATGTTGGTGTTGAGCACGGCCATCGACGAGTCTATGTTCGCCGTGTAAGGGTCTCCCCCGTTGAACCCCGCCCAACCCATCCACAGCAGCCCCGCCCCGGCCAACATGAGCAGCACATTGTTCGGAGGGAAACTCTCCCTATCCTCCGTCAATCTCGGTCCCACCTACATACACAACAACATTGACATTTCGTGCAAAAATCGGTGCAAAAAGAAGATGATTTTATTTCTCCACATATGTGATTCTAATCTTTCCCAGTCGAATTTATGAGGAGCCAGCTAACCGTTACTTGGATTAATTAAGGCGCCGAATTAACGAATGTCAAAAATGGACTTTTTGATTATAGCCACATAAGTCAAAAAGATGATTTTGAATATGTGGGAGTGCATATTCGAACATGACTTTCTAGAAGTGCTGCTCCACCAAAGACTAACAAGCCGAGTTCATCTCTCTTGCACTGTGGATGAAGAAGGAAAAAGAGAGGCTCAATCTGTGGCGATGACTAAAAGATATGTATTGGCAGGCACAGTAGTTAGGGCTTTAATAAATCTGTGGAAGTACCCAGAAAGCGGCGGTCAAGCCGGCGATGCCGGAGGAGAGGTGGATGACGTAGCCGCCGGAGTAGTCCATGACGCCCCAGTGGAACAAGAAGCCGCCACCCCACAAGCTGAACGCGCCCACCGTGTAAGAGAGCGTCAGCCAGAGCGGCACGAACATCATCCACGCCCTAAAGTTCATCCTCCCCAGCACCGACCCCGCCAGGAGGATCAGCGTGATGGCGGCAAACACGCCTTGGAACCACACCATCGACGCCATCGGGTAGAGAGGACTCGCGGTGGGCGTCTCGACCGTGTGGTTCTTGTAGAATTGCGTCGTCTCGGGCAAGGTGGCCTGCTTGATCAGGAACTTCTGGCCGAGGGCGGGGCCTGCCTTGCCCCAGAAGGGGAGGAGCTTGTCGCCGAAGGACATCTTGTAGGCCCAGGTGACCCAGCAGATGATGACGGCGGCAAAGGCGTAGAGGGCCATGAAGGCGGAGTTGACCGCCCACTTCTTCTTGACGATGCTGCCGTAGAGGATGACGAGGCCCGGCACGCTCTGGAGGCCGACGAGCGTGGCCGACACCATCTGCCATGCGTTGTCGCCCTTGTTCAGCCAGTCGGGCACCGCGGCCGACATGGCCCGGTAGGCGACCGGCACAGGATTCGGCGGAGGAGCCGTCATTATCAATTTTTGGTGTCACTGCAGATCTCTCTCTGTCTCTCTCTCTCTCTCTCTCTAGCTAATAGAAGTGTCTATGTATGTATGCAAGGGAGAGAGGATGGGGTTTGATATAAAGAAAGAGGGAGGGAGGGAGGGAGGGAGGGAGGGGGATGATGAGCGTGTGGAGTGGAGGAGATAAACAGAATTCAGTAGTAAGAAAACAAGGAAGGAAAGAGAGAATGGGGAGGAAGATTCGCTTCCGATGCAGTGCATCTTTGACCTTCCAACATCATCATCATCATCATCATCATAATCATGCTTAGGAAAATTAGTGACTTACTGGGAAGAATAATCAAGCTGAGCACAGAGGAAAATTAGTGATGACTTCGTGGGAAGAATGAGGGAAGAGGGAGAGAGAGGCCAAATGAGCACAGCAGCTGAAGACTCTGTGGGATTCAGAATCTCTCTCTCTCTCTCTCTCTCTCTCTCTTCTCTCTTGGAAATCTCGGGAGAGCGTTGAATATTCTTCAGCCCTCGCGGATCCCTCGGGACGTGCTCGGCGTTGCTTGCGTGCTGGCCCCTTTTCCCTGTCATAAAATCCCCTCGAAAGGACCATGAATTTATTAATGCTGTCGTACCAATAAATAGCAAAACTTTATGAGAAAATGGTACCAATGAACTGTCAACTTTGATCAAATATGTGGCAATGAACTTTTTATTTGTATAATATAATCATCGAACTTTAATTCAATATACAATGTGATTTCTAGGCTTTTAAATTGTTTCGATGCGATCCATGGAATTTTAATACATGTTTAATCTCATCCTTAGTTCAAGAACTAAATTGAACATGTACTAAAAGTTCAAAAATCATATCGAAAAAATTAAAAATTCATAAACCACATTATATATTGGAGTAAAGTTTAAAGATCATGTTGAACAAATTAAAAATTTAGAAATTATATTATACTTTAGGTCAAAATTAAGATAATAAAGGTTGTAATTTGAATATTGATTTCATTTTTCA
Source organism: Eucalyptus cloeziana (assembly GCA_014182715.1). Taxonomy (NCBI): domain Eukaryota; kingdom Viridiplantae; phylum Streptophyta; class Magnoliopsida; order Myrtales; family Myrtaceae; genus Eucalyptus; species Eucalyptus cloeziana. The sequence goes on along the minus strand of CM024641.1, from coordinate 58,528,481 downwards.
TTTTATTTTAATTTATTTGGAGCGTACAATGAGGGGGAGCCCATTCCACATGAATCCTCCCTAGCTGTCGGTGAGACTTAGGAGCCTACTCGAGCCAATCATAGATCGTATTTCAAGGACATTGTATTAGGTGGATTTTATTTAACCAATAGGAATACAACAAAATGCATGAGAAAAAAGAAAGTTAATGGGTGTGTAAATTGATTTATGATGTCAAAAACTGTGATGCCAGGGTGGTCGAGAAACGTGGCATTTTGACGTGGCCTTGAAGCGAAATAAAAGGGCAATGAAAAGTCAAATTGAAGGTGACAAATTTTACGGCTATCTTATGGATGACTATGATTGACAGTGACCTCTCTATAAAAACTTTCACATGATTTGCAGCTTTTATGAACAGACCAACTTTTATGATTACATATATATATATATATATATTCATATCCACATATATAAATATAAATGTATATATGGACAAGAGAGATTGACTGAAATTACAGCATGAAATATAATAAAAAAAATGTCAAGAGACACGGTCGTTATCGCTGTCTTTGAAAACCAAGGAGCTGCTCACATGGTTAAGCATGGAGGATTGTGCGATTGCAATTGCATTTTTGAAGGAGCATCTTTTTGTTAGCAAGTCATGATCATCATGGCTTGAATGATCTCATCTCACACGATACCGATAAGGCGAAGTCCGATGTGTGGTCTCCATACCCTCACACCAAAATCATATCAGCCCCTCTATTTGATTTTGTTTTTGTTGGGAATTACTGATTCCCAGAAACCGGATTCGACACTAAATCGAACCCCTAAAAAGAGTGCGGAAGACGAGCCCGAGAAAATCACATGTATCACCGATCTTAAGGCACATCAGGATATCGAACGTACCTTGTTAGTCACAATCTAAACACCGACGTTGATTTGAAGAAGAAAGACTAATCCCGTTCTATCCGATAATGTTAATTGGCCTTGAAGGGAAGAAGAATTCGTCTTCTTTGCTCTTGTTCTCCTTTTTGGAAGGAGAGGGAGAGAAGGAACGTACGTTATGTGAAAATGTACGTTCCTCCCTCTCTTTTCTCCCTTAAATACGCCCTCTCCAAAGGACGTGTTCCTTCGGTAAAAGACGCTCCCCCAAAAGTTACAACTCTTCAATGTGTCCCTCCATCCATGGGCCCTAAACTTGTGAGCTAGGCTTTTAGGCCCAACATAGGCGGACATGCCAACTTAGGCCCATCACATCAATTAAATAAAACCATCATCTCTCACTCGCACATGGTGGGCCAAACAGGATCCTCTTTACCTCTCTACAACATTCACCCTTTTTCTTTTATATATTCCCTCGAAACGTCTCCTCCAAACGACGCAACTCCTCAACGTAACACCCCTTCCAAAAGACACAACCTATCGTATCTAAACAATGCAACTTTTCACATCGCAACCTTTCCTCCATGGGCCCTCAACTCACGGGCCGGGCCCTAACGGGCCAACTCAGGCCCATCATAAATAAAACCATCAACTCCCACTCGAACATGGTGGGCCAAAACCAACCTGAGCGAACGGGCCCTACTTAGGCCTATCAATGAAAATCCATCAACTCCCACTTGATATGGTGGCCCAATGCATTCTCTTTTTCTCACTACAACATTCATACTTGGTGAATAGTCAGGTGCGACCAAAGATACTTGGAGAGCTCGTTCTATACATCCGTTAGGAATATATAGCAGCTCATAATGGGCATCACATTCTGAGTAAATTTAGTATACATTACCCTAGATCGATCGATCACATTTATATCTCTCTTGATCTCTTTTAAACAATGATATATTTATTGTATTCACAATTATGATTATCCCAAAGACAGTCATTCATAATTGGTCAACCAGTGAATACAAAACTACAATGTGATTCTCCAAATCCGATCTTCCTCTTTCCTTCAAACTCTCAATTTCAGTTCAACTTGCTTTTCTAGAAATGTCCCATTAGATCGAATCAATTCATGATCATTAGCAACATCCTAAGATAGCAATCATTGAATAGAAATCTTGAGAATAAGTAAGAGTCATGAGGGCAATAAATTGAGGAATTCTTTTCCTCAAGAGTCTCATACGGCATAAAAGTTGAGATCAAACTTTTGCCACTTTTATTGGCCGTCTCATGCATACGTAATATGAAATACGTATTATGGTATTAACTCATTTCCCATGGAGCGTATGTCTACACCATCAATACCGTACAGATGATAGTTCAGACATACCCAATGTCTAACTTGAGTTCACGTATTTACTCATTCACAAAATTCATCAGAACTCACATCTAGCATCTTAGATAGATAAAGTAAAATATGTGGGGTATTTTACTTTCGGACATAGTACATATCATGTCATCATCTTAACACTTAGTTAAGGCAACATATATATTTTAAGCTTGAGCTCTCGATTATCACCTAGATAATAAGCTTAAAAACCGTATCATCTCTATTTATCACATAGTAAATAGAGGCGATTACCCGTGTGAGTGGGCTAATCTCTTATCTGTCCGACATACTTTCTCAACTTAATGTAATACACTGAGCATTAAGATGCATAAAGATCAAACAAAGATTCATAGGCATTAATGATGAAAACACAAATTCATTAAATGTGAACAACTCAGGGAAGTTACAATATCCAGTACATCAGACTTTACACAATCCTAGAGATTTTACATGACCACAAAACACATCTCTAGGTATTAGCTTTGTCATAGGATCTGCTACCATTCTATGCGTAGATATGTACTGTAAGTTCACATCCTTTCGTGCAACCATATCTTTGACAAAGTTATACTTGGTATCTATATGTTTGGTATTGCCATGATATTTTGGATCTTTGGTGTACACTATAGCTGCTTGGCTATCACAATTAACTAATAATGGATTTGCAGCTTTCTCAATAACACCTAAATGATCCAAAAAATCTCTTAAGCCAAACTCCTTCTTGTATTACTGCTGATAATGCTACGAACTCAGCTTCCATCGTGGACAAGGCTATACACGTTTGTTTCTTACTGCTCCAACATATTGTGCGATTATTCAATAAGAAAACAAACCTGGAGGTAGATTTCATTTCTTCTAAATCTCCTCCCTAATCAGTATCATAATAGCCTTCGAGTCATAGATCCTTTCTTTGATAACTCAGCATATAATCAGCGGTTCCCTTTAGATACTCAGCGTATTCTTTTAACGGCTTTCCAATGTGCTTGACCTGGATTGGATTGGTATCTACTCACCATTCCAATTGCAAAACATATGTCAGGTCTTGTACACAATATAACGTACATCAAGCTCCCAACATCACTAACATAAGGAACATGTTTCATTTGTTCCTTCTCTTGTGGAGTCCTTGGACATAGTCTATGGCTCAATCCTTCACCTTTTGCAATAGAAGTATTAATGGGTTTACAATTTTGCATACGAAATCGTTCAAGAACATTATTTATGTATGTTTCTTGCGAAAGAGATAATGACCTCTTCGAACGATCTCTTAAAATCTTAACTCCAAGGATGTATGCAGCCTCACCCATATCTTTCATTTCAAAGTTGGAAGATAACCAACTCCTAACAGTATTTACAAACTCCATATTGCTTCCAACAATTAGTATATCATCAACATATAATGATATGATCACAAATTGATCTTTGGATCTTTTGATATATACACAATGATCCTCATCAATCATTGTAAAATCATATGCCATTATGACATTATGAAAACGTATATACCACTGTCTTGACAACTGCTTAAGACCATATATCGATTTCAAAAGTTGACAAACTTTTCCTTCTTGGCCTTCCATAATGAAACCAGTAGGTTGTTCCATATATATTTCTTCATCTAATTCTCCATTGAGGAAAGTAGTCTTTACATCCATTTGATGTAACTCAAGATCCATACTAGTCACTATTGCCAGAATAATGCGAATCGAGATAAATCTCACAACAGGAGAAAATGTTTCTTCATAATAAATTCCTTCATGTTGATTATACCACTTCGCCACAAGGCGAGCCTTATGCCTTTCTATCGAACAATTAGCTTTTCACTTTGTTTTGAGAACCCACTTGTTCCCAATAGCTTTGCGTCCCTTTGGAAGATCAACCAGTTCCCAAACTTTGTTTGACTTCATTGACTCAATCTCCTCTTCCATTGCATGAATCTATTTTTCCTTACTAGGGCAATTCAGAGCCTCATTTAATATTTCTTGGCTCATTCTCATCTTGTGGAGCAATCATAAAAGTTTCCCCTTCAATGTCAAAACGTCGACGGGGAATACTTTGGCGACTTGTTCGCCGTATAAGAGATTGTACACTTTGTACATCATTCCCCATTATGCTCCCACTAGGATTAGATAATGATGATGTCGTCTCATCATGTGGTTGTAATTGAGAATAAGTTGAATTCAATTAATCATTTATCATATTACTCCCACTTGGACGAACTCCACTAATATCGTTATCTTGATCCAAGGTTTCAAATAGGGAGTAATATTCCCCTATTTCGCCCTTCTTAGGAAATTCATTCTCTAAGAATGTGACATCCCGTTATTCAAATTCAGTTATACTCCCACTATCCTGCTCACCTATGAACACATATCCTTTCGAGTGTTCGGAGTATCTTATGAAAATGCTCTTCTTTCCTCTAGGACCCAATTTCCCAAACTTGTGAGAGGACTCATGAGTATAGGCAGCACAACCCCATGGCTTAAGAAAACTTAAGTCCGGTTTTCTACCTGTCCATAACTCATATGGAGTGGAAATAACTGATTTGGAAGGTATCCGGTTAAGTATATAGGCAGCAGTTAACAACGCATCACTCCAAAAAGTGATAGGTAAGTTACCATGCGCCATCATGGACCTAACCATTTCCAGTAGGGTTCTGTTTCTTCTTTCCGCAATACCATTTTGTTGAGGAGTATGTGGAATAGACAACTGTCTTTCTATTCATTTTTCATCACATAATTTTCTCATCAGATAAATATTCTCGACCTCGATCGGATCTTAATACTTTTATTTTCTTGTCTAATTGATTTTCTACCAAGTTCATAAACCTTTTGAAACAACTCAATACTTCAAATTTATGAGAAATCAAATAGACATCCGAATCGAGTATAATCATCCAAAAAGTCCACATGCCTTCCTCTCACATTCATTGGACCATAGCCGTCAGAATGGATTAAATGCAGAGGAAATTCAGCTCTTTTACCTTTTTCCATTGTCGTTTTCCCTACTAGGCAATACTCACATATGAGCAAATCGACTTTTTCAATGTTGCCCAACAAGCCCTCTTCGGCTAATCTATTCATACGTTGTTGGCCAATATGACCAAGTCTAGCATGCCATACATTCACATCACTATCATATGAATTAGGAGACGTGAGAAGGGAATAACAAACATTTGCATAGTCAATATCTAATACAATGAAACCATCCAGAAAATAACCACAACCATAGTAATTTGTATCCAAATATAAATCCACACCACTATTAAGGAAGTTCATATTAAAACCAAACTTAACCAACACTAAAACAAACACTAAATTTCGACGAATCTCCGAAGCATACAACACATTATGTAGGAATAAAGTGCGTCCACCACGCATGTTCAGTTGGCAGGTGCCAATTCCTTTTACTTCAGCTCTGGAATTGTTTCCCACATAGATCCATTTAGTTCCAGTCGGGACTCGTCGAAATTTTACGAAAGATTCTCTATCATTCGCTATATGGTCTGTCGCTCCTGAATCTACAGTCCACAGAGGATTAGATTCAGTCAAGAATATAGAACTTGACACATATGCAAAGTTCCCACTAGTACAAAGAGTGTGTACCTTCCTTGGCTCGCGACAATTGCGGGCATAATGACCCTTCTGGTCACAGTTGTAACATTTCACCATTAAGATATTCTTCACATGAGAACGTTTTCCTCTCTTCACACGAGGACGTTTTTCTCTCTTTTGTTGGTTAATTATTGATTTCTTGCAAGAAGGACTTGATCCCTTACTTTCCCACATATTGAACGAATCAATACACTTGCGCTTAGAGCTTGAAGCCCCTTCTGAGCTTAAAGCAACACAGCAAATAATTGTATCATTCTCAAATGCCTTGAGGCAATCATCAGCTAGCTCAAGGTGGTGCACAGCATCCTCAAGATCTTCCATAACATGGTCAAGAGCTTTTAGTGCTTCTTGCTTTTCCAAGCACATATTGAATTCTCATATTCAATATTTCACTATTCTCGCTGTTCAATTTGTCTTCTTTGTTCAAATCAGTAATTATGTTCTTAGTTGCTGAATCCATCGATCTGAACATAACAGACATATATGCACGAAATATTAATGCCTATCACTTATGAATCTATTTTCCACAAACACATCATATTAATTAATAATTTTAAGTAAGGTTTCAAAATTAAAAGGTCACTATGTTTCCAATCATCCTCCAAAAATCCTAACTTAAAACTATCATTAATATAATTGTCCATGCAAAGTAAATTCTATGAAGCTACAAAAACTTCTATGAACTACCCACATCAGTTAACAACAAAAAACAAATAATATTTGACATCCAATAATGATATAATAATAGTGCTTTCACATAATACAACTAACATATTAGTTGTTACATCAACAACAACCAGGTATAAAACATTACATAAGATGTCCACAAAATACACTAAATAAATAAAAAATCTCGAAGCAGCTAAAACCAAGGCATTATACAATGGATAAGAAAAGTTTCTACTTGGTTCAATTTCTTTTTCTTTTCCTCTGTAAAGTTTTCGGGCATTCTTGACAGCCACGGAAAAACAGACGGATATCCCTTAGGATTTCTCCTACGCACATTCATTCCTCGCTTAATCGAAGTCATTCCTTGGGTCGCAGTCTTTGTGGCTCCAACATGATGATATTCATCTACGAATTTCATTACTAGCTCCTTATATCTAGTAAATCATTTGACCTCTCATAAGCGATTCAACACTCCTTGCCATTCTAGTGAAAGAGTGTTCATAAAGAATCGCACCATTTGAGTATCTGGCAGAGATAATCGTTCTAAATGACTTCTTGAATTTTGTTGTTGACCTCTATAACATGATCAATTATGTCGTCACTCTCCCATCGATAACCATTCAAATTGGCTATCAACCTTGAAAGCATTTCCTTTTGTTTATCTGACATTGTGCGCACAGATGCGTGTGGCTTACATGGAGCATTGTTCCTGCAACAAATGCAGAACAAAAAATGGATTACATATAACCCATATAGACATAATTGAAAAAGAAACACATTCTTTTTTTTTTTTTTTTTTTGGTCAACGGTCGGTCAACGGTCAACGGTCGTCAACGGTCAACGGCGAGGTCAACGGTCAACGGAGAGGTCAACGGTCAATGGTCAACCGGGTTGGACGGGTTGGTCGCCGAGTCGGGTCAGGCCGGTCGGGCTAGGTCAGACCGGGCGGGCCGGTCAAACGAACCGACCAGCACGTGCGGCTCGCATGCAGCGAGCGCGTGCCGCGCACGCGCCATCGACAGCGCCCGCGCACATGTGCGCGTTGGCTCCGCGCGCGTGCGAATCGACGCGTGTAACGCCATTTTGCGCTGGCTACGCGTGGGGGCGCGTCTAGTGGCCTTTGGCGGCGTTCCACCACTCGTCGCATTCGTCTCAACGAGACATTCCATCCAGAGCCTTCAGAAATGGATTTCGACTTACAGAAACTCAAAAAAATGGATGAACAGTGCTCGGGTGTCGGGATTTTTCTGTCCCGATTGGTGTCGGCCGATTAATTTCACGAAAAAACGATAAGAAATAATCCATAAACATGAAAGAGGTCGGGAAAACATTAACAGGGCTCTGATACCAATGTTGGGAATTACTGATTCCCAGAAACCGGATTCGACACTAAATCGAATCCCTAAAAAGAGTGTGGAAGACGAGCCCGGGAAAATCACATGTATCACCGATCTTAAGGCACATCACGATATCGAACGTACCTTGTTAGCCACAGCCTAAACACCGACGTTGATTTGAAGAAGAAAGACTAATATATCCAATGATGTCAATTGGCCTTGAAGGGAAGAAGAATTCGTCTTCTTTGCTCTTGTTCTTCTTTTTGGAAGGAGAGGGAGAGAATGAACGTACATTATGTGAAAATGTACGTTCCTCCCTCTCTTTTCTCCCTTAAATACGTCATCTCCAAAGGACGTGTCTCTTCGGTAAAAGACACTCCCCCAAAAGTTACAACCCTTCAACGTGTCCCTCCATCCATGCCCTAAACTTGTGGGGTAGACCCAACATTTTAGGCGCTTGTGGGCGGCAGCCAACTTAGGCCCATCACATCAATTAAATAAAACCATCAGTTCCGAAATTGTCCTTGTATTTTTCCAACATGATTCATCTTTTATCCTTGAATCATTCGCATGAATGAATTTACAGCGTAGTTTTGACATTGTTAAAAGATTTGCTGAGTGGGTTTTTTCATCTTTTTTTTTTTAATAGTGATATTGACTTTCTTTGCCGAGTTGGAAATTTTTTTTATAGTAATGGACCTTTTTCTATTTTACTACTATGGACTCCCCATCTCTTATCATCGTCTCCGCTTTATTTAGAAGTAAAAAGTGAGGTGCATTTCCATATTAACCTAACTCAAACTCTCCCACGGTCAAATTTAGCTGAACCACTTCACAATGGACATAAGGCAATTGTAAGGACGATTTTGATTATTGAATAAGAATGCAGAGATCACTGATCCCATTTTTACCGATTAATTATGGCGGTTTGATTTCCAGGCTTCCCTTTCTGTTTCTTGGCGCCGTTTGCAACGACAATTTATGTACTTTGTCAGGATTGTTCATGCAATTATACATTCGACCACGATGCAGCTGTTCGCTTCCCCACTTCTACATCATCAACCGCGACGCAGTTGTTCACTTCCCCACACTTCTCCATCATCTTGGAATTGTAATCGCCGTCTCGTGTGGAGATGGTTACATGAGCGACAAAGCTGACGGAAACTTTGATGTTCTCATACACCAACACTCAAAAAAGACAACTAGCCTGCAGCATAAACCTTGCAATAGAGCCAAAATCCGGAAGTAGCCCAGAAAGGTACAAAGCAGAAGAAGCATATGTTCTCTTGCTTGTCACTGGCGATTGAAAAGGACAAAAACACTAGAATAAACGAACAAAAGCATCTCCTACTTGGTAGAATTTGGTAGAATTTCTCTCTTATGATCAACTGTGTCACAGAGTCATGTACAAAAGAACCTACATCAGTGTGTTTTTTCAAGTACCTATCTCACTAGAAAAAGAATTGAGCACATGACTGTACATGTACCGTTCAATATCAAATAAATTAAATTACATGGGTTAGCTCGCCTCAAAAATCAAAGCCATGTACACCATATTTCCAGTTACATAAGTTACGACATGGACCCAAAATTTTGAGAAGCCCAGGTATAGGTATTGAATAAAACTTAAAACTACGGGAAATGGGCCTCCTAACATCATCACACCCGAGCATACAGATCGGCTACGCAGGTGATTCAAATTCTAGAAATTGCTAGAGCGCAAGTTTCCCACGATCTGGTCTGTTCGCACAAACTGATGGTTTTATTTAATTAATGTGATAGGCCTAAGTTGGCCTGTCCGCCCATGATGGGCCTAAAAGCCGGCCCACAAGTTTAGGGGCGTGGATGGAGGGACGCGTTGAAGAGTTGTAACATTTGGGGAGTGTCTTTCACTGAAGGGGACACGTCCTTTGGAAGGACGTATTTAAGGGAGAAAAGAGAGGGAGGAACGTACCCTTTCAACAGTAAGTACGTTCCTTCTCTCCCTCTCCTCCCAAAAGAAGAACTAAAGCAAGAAGACAACTTCATCTTCCCTTCAAGGCGAATTGGCGTCATCGGATCGAACAGGGCTAAATTCTCTTTCTCATATCGGCGTCGGTGTTTAGTCTGTGGATACAAGGTATGCTCGAACTCGTGGTGTGCCTTTGATCGGTGATACATGCAATTTTCCCGGGCTCGTCTTCCGCATTAGTTTTAGGGGTTCGATTTAGTGTCAAATCCGGTTTCTGGGTATAAGCAATACCCAACACAAACAAATTCCCATCTTTGCACTACATCGGCGAGATTCGGCAACATCTTTGAAAATACCTCACCTGGAATCGCACACGACTTATTTGAAATAGTCCGGACGCAAAATTGTGACGAAACTAGGAAATGATCCATCTTCATCCTTCTGTTTCCACACTTCCCCATTGCTCAGGATGTACCACGACACTTTTGGTGATAGTGGTGTATATAAATCTGCACAACATGTCCCTTCAATATTTATCTAAAGGTACAACATTTCAGATAAGTTATAAGAGTAATTAGATATACAACTTCAGGAAGAAGACTGAAAGATCCTTTTGGTATTAAGTTGATCAACAAATCGCATATTCGCATTCCTTGAACTTTTAAGTGGGCCCAACATACGTGTTGTTCCATCATAAATCCATGCCCACATCTCAGGCTAGTCTATTATGCCACGAGGGCATCATATGCCCTTACAATTCATAAAAGCTGAAGTGCTCATACCAAAACTCAGTCAATGACTTTTTCGTGAGATTCTGTGTTGATCTTTATCCAATTATCATAATTTTCGTAGGCATGATGTCTTCCTAGCATAACAGCCTAACCCCCACTTCTCACCCCTGGTATTGATTGTACTGCTTATACAAACACCTTTCTAGGAACAGATATACTTTTTCTCTTACTCGCGATTTTTGGAATAAATATACATGGGACCTCAGTGCCATCTGACCCATAGTTCTCTTTATTTCACAATATCTCACTGTGCAGAGTCGTGGCCTCCGATACCATTGTGCAGAAAATACTATAAGCCAGCAGTGAATATGGCCACTGATTTACCACAACAAAGACTAAGTCAAAGTCACTGACCACACTACATGGATGATGCTCTTATGCTATCTAACTCTTCATATCAAATCTTTACTCAAATCCAAATACTCAAGAGCTTTCCTTAATCCTCTTACTCTGCAGGATCCATCCCCATCATACACGCAGATCTTCGTAACAAAAAAGCATCTAAGGCTACCATTAGATCTATCAAAGCCACTTTACACAAGCTTCTCTTATCTTTATCCTCAGTTTGGGCCACCCAAACTTCACCTCGAATTTACTCATTTCTAATTATGTCTGCAAACTGCCACTCAACATGTCACTGATCCAATCAGCAAACATACCGTCCATGGACATCTACTCAAACCATCTAGTAAAGGCTTACTCATTTCTGAGGCAATGATAATGCATTCTGGATGGTTGATGTGTAAACTTTTCAACCACATAAATCCACTTCGATATTTTACACCTAAACGAATGTTTCTTCACATATCAATGCACTTGAGAAAAGTACCTGTAATTGGAGGAGGATCTGATTCTCTCGTACTATGCAATACGGTAGTTCCAGATAACACGTTGATGAATCCACAAAGTTCTGATACTATGCTGCTTGCACTTTGACCAGAATAATCCTACAAAAGTATACGCCTCATTAGGAAGTCAAATCTCTCAGTGCGTGCATGCACGTGTGTGTGTGGGTGAGACTAAGCGTGAGTCTTTATTAAGATACCTGGAACATAATTGCACTGGCTAATATTGTAAAAGATGTAAACATGGCATAATAGATAGGCGAAACGACGGCAGTGTTGAATATATCCAATGCCTGCAACCATTTGAAAGGTGTTAGATAAAACAACCATGAAAAATTAAATTCATCATCTTGGGAGCTTAACTCCTAACCACCTAACCAAAACAATGAATAATCATAAGGTGACTCTAACAGAATTAATGAACTTAATATCCTGGAATAGGTAATCAAAAAAATGCTTCGCCCAGTGTCCCCTGCTTCTTTCCCCCAATCAATCCAAATAAGTCCAGCAGCAAATTATAGCAGAAGGCCATTGCATGCAAAAGGGACAGGAAAAGAAAAACACCGGCATGCAGTTGCCACTATATATGATAATCCTCATAACCATCTAAGTTGTAACTATTTGACTCAAATCACGTGTGACCAACTCTCAAAAGTACTCAAGTGATGTGCTTTGTGAGATGGTGGGTCTCTACTTAAGTATCTTCCAGCATCCTCTTTCAGATCCTATACGAGACATGGGTTACACAATTTCACTACACCACAAACCTTATCCTTGTTGTATCCGCATCATACTTAAAAAACTCAAGGGCTATTGAAGGCCGTAGTCCCATAATGCTAGCTGCCACCATCCCACTGCACCAGGATGCATTATGCATGCTATGAGCCTTTTCTATGGCGAATGTCAATGTTGTAAAAGTCGAGTTTTTGGTGCGTATGAGCTTAGTTGGTCCTCAACATGGGTAAGCTAAAAAAAGAACCATGCCACTCTGTCCAAATAGCAGAAGCAGTTCACCAGAGCAGATATGCTTCCCATCAGTCAGATTCTGGTTGATAAACTCCTGGCAAGTTTTCTCAATTAACCTGGTCCAGCTGGCAGATCCTTAATAGGAATAAATTAGAGCCATGTCGAATTGTCTTTCCATGTCCTTTTCTAGCTTCGTAGTTACCCCCTTAGTAAGTGTGAATTCACAACTAGAAGAAAATGGGTTATGTTGTGGCCTAGTGTGGGTGCTGGAAGAGAGATTGGATAGTAGCTAATTATTCTCACAGATAAGTTCCTGCTAAGAAATTACTCAAGGCTGACACAGAAAGTGGAAGAAAATGAAAGACCCTGCTAAAAGAAAGGAAGATAATGATATCACAGTGGAAGAAAACAGCGAATGCTAGTGACAGGTAGAATCAAGTTGAATCTTGACAAAATCAATAGGACGAAGAATGGCATCTAAAAGGGGTGCAATAACTATATGTTATGAAGAAAGCACTATGATCCTCCACATCTTTTGGTTTCTCCCAATTTCTCGCCAATTGCTTCCAATCATTCAATATTTCATGATGTCCATTCCCCAGTACTTTATCCAGGAAAAAGGCAGAGGCCTTTTTCTAGTTTCATATTTTAATTAACTACACACATCCCTACAATGGTAAAAGAAGAGGCACTCATGGAATGGAATGCGTGCTTATCCATTTCTCTTCAACTTCAGCAAAATTGTGCTGCAAAATTGTGCTGACTCATGCATACACTATTGATATGTAACACAAAGGAAGCTGATATAAAGTGCGAGTAATTATGGATCTCAGGGCACAAACAGACCATATTGAAACTCTTCAAGTAAAGAGGAAAGTGAGTGATGTACTTGTTATAGGTATCTTAGCCACTGTAGAATAAGATACTTACCATGTTTAGATAATTTAACTGGGTGATAACACAGGTAACTGCGACCATTGCAAAAATCCACGTCTGGAAATATACAGCCTGGTTTGTTCCCTCCAATGTGAGCTTGATTGCAATGCCAATTGCCTTTATACTTACAACCTGCCAAGCACCACAACTCATAATCGAAAATGTTCTTAAACACTATGCTAAGAGGCTAAGACTAGGTGGAGATAGACGAAAGATTTATTACCGTCAAGGACCCAATAATAGAGCAAATTCCAATGTAAACCATTATATTCGTTTGGCCATAGCGAGGAGCACAATAAAAGATCAGCGTCAATGCTACTGCTACTACCGACGCCGTATACAAAAGAAATGCTGCAAGAAGCAAAGCACCACCAATGAGGAAGAATAATAAAAAGCGAAAATTGAGGAGATAAAGGCTTTCTTTTCTGGCACAACCAACCTGGCTGAATTGCTAATTCCCATATTTCCTCAACAGAAGTAATCGAACGCTCTTCGGGAGCGTGAAGAACTATTATTGTGGAGCCCACGATGCACAAAAGGTACCCCAACATCCCCATCCTCTGAATTTTCTAATCCAACATGAAATGCGCCAGGATAGCACTGTCGAAGTCACAACATTTCCCACATTTCATAACATTTACATCAGAGGATTCTACTCGAGTACAGCACAACGCATCTCGTTAAACAGAAAAATCCATTGCCAATTCATCGCCATCCACATCCGCCACTCGGAAGCGGGGATTGCAACTGCCCAAAAGGGCGCCTCCAGCTGTTCCCACTACACATTCCATTTTCGGACCAAAAACGAAACGAAAAGAAACACAGGAAGAGCCGAAAAGCGTTACCTTTAGGAGACTCCGACTGGAGAGGAGGAGGCAGGCGGCGGCGGCGGCGTCAATCGACGGCTCCTGCTCGGTCGCCGTCCCGAGGAAGACGAAGAGGATGGGACGCGAGGAGACAGACGCTGGCCGTGTCGGGAGTGGCGCAGTGCACGAGCGGGGGAGTCGTCCTCCTCCTGGTCGCGTGGCGTTTGTCGAAATGACGAGGGCCTTCGCTCGAGCATCGCCAGCGGCGACGTCATGCCTGACCCTTACAACGCCAGCGACGCCGTCGTTTCTGCCTCCCTTTGTTTCGGATTTTTTCCTTTTCCAATTTTTGCGAAGCCCGTTAAAAAAAAAAAAAAAAAAAAGGTGATTGGGTCGTTGATTCTGAACCCCTTTTTCGGAGAGTTATCACACGCCGTTTCTTGACCGTTCAGAGATTCCAACTACCAACCGAGACATGTCCCCTTTTCTCTCTTAATTTACATTTATAATTTGCTTTGGATAATATCATTCCAGTTTTCCTCGATTTTAAACAGACCGCCCAATTTGCTCGGGTCGAAATGAATCAATAGGAGCAACAAGTTATCGCCTTATCCGGGATGATTCGCATTTGATAATTTATTAGTATTATCGTTACAACGTGATCATTTACTTCATTATCGTCGTGTCATGAGAGCGTTCCTTCATTTATATTAATTTTTGTTCGGTTGATAACCCATTTTCGTCACTCATGTTCGCCTCCCGCATTAGTAAAAACATGATAACATAACAATGGTAGTTTCACAACTTATCTTTATACCAAGTCACCAAGCATCGTTAAAAAGGGAAAGAATATTCTATTCATATCTCCAAAGCATCTGCCCACTCCTTGAAACCAAATGAGGACGAAATAGAGAGAATTTAATGCAAAATGATGTGACAAGTCATCATTGGATATTCGAAATAAATGAATGTATTCGACTATCTCACTCAAATTCATTAATATCACTTTGGAAATTAGCTTTTGAATTAATCTTAGATTTTCTAACACCACCATTAGCGGATATAAATGGAAATGAAAATGCATAAACAATTTCAAATCCCATGGAAACGTTTAAAAGCTGTTGAAGTAGTTAACTTTTAGTTTTCACGTGTCTTCAATAATGTAATAGTGGAGTCCTAGTCAATAGGAAGTGACTTGTTTTTAGGAGTTAGTTTCTACACATGTTCTGGTTAGTGGGGTATGTTAGTGGATCTTTGTTGTTGTTGTTCTGTAGCTATTTTCTTGCAAAGTGGTTTGGATGTTCTGCCTATTTAATAGGCTTATGTTCTGTTGAATATTGTGGCGAGAGTTACAGCAACAACTCTCTTATGTGCTTTTCTTCTCTGAGTCTATTCGAGTAAATTTCAACAATGGTATCAGAGTCACAACAGGGAAAAAAAAGTGTTCAAAAGGAGAGTCTTGAGTGATCAAACACGAGAGCAGTAGTGGTTCTTCTTTGCAGCAGCAGTGATGGCCACAGAGAACTTTGTACAGCGTGCTATACCTCATTTTGATGGTCATTATGACCATTGGAGTATGTTGATGGAGAATTTCCTCAAGTCTCAGGAGTATTGGGACGTTGTTACTTCTGGTATTGCTGAACTAAAGGAAGGAGCTCAGTTGACAGTAGCACAACGGACAGCTCTGGAAGCAGCAAAACTGAAGGTTCTTAAAGCCAAAAACTATCTGTTTCAGGCTATTGACATATCCATCTTGGAGACAATTCTTTGCAAGGACACCTCCAAACATATATGGGATTCCATGAAAAAGAAATATCAAGGCTTAGCAAGGGCAAAAAGGTAGCAACTCCAAATGCTTCGTGGGGAAACCACCAAGGTTTATCCCAGTGGCCACCCTTCCAACTTGGAAGAGGGAGGTGGGGGATTTGAATCTTTACCTTCTCGAAGGGTTAAGGTGGGGACGATTTAGTTTCAGGAGTGGGTTTCGACTCTCACGCCCTACAAGGAGGCAGGGCAAAAGTCTGAGAGTGAGAGTTAGTGTAGGAATAGAGTGGGACCGACCAAAAAAAAAAAAAAATGCTTCGTGGGGAGTTTGAATTGCTAAGAATCAAATCGGGAGAAATAATCACAGATTTCTTTTCCCGGACAATGGCGATTGTCAATAAGATGCGAATCCATGGAGATAAGATGGAAGACGTCACAATAGTCGAGAAAACTCTTCGATCTTTGACACCAAAGTTTAACTTTGTTGTCTGTTCTATTCAAGAAGCCAAGGATGTTGAAGAACTCTCAATTGATGAGTTGCAAAGATTGTTGTTGGTCCATGAACAAAATTTCTTACAGCAAGAACCAAAAGAGAAGGCATTGAAGACCTCAACTGCAAATCATTTTTCATCAACAACAAGAATGAATAGTGGCAGAAGCAAAGGAAGGGGAACCAATGATCGCCACAATTTCAATCAAAAATCTTATGAATATTTTTCTCGTGATTCTCAAGGCAGAGGACAAGGACATGGAGGTTGACACTCGACAAATTTTAGACCAAAGTCAATAGACAAATCCAAAGTGGAGTGCTTTAGATGCCACAGGTATGGGCATTACAAATCTGAATGTCAAACCAATTTAAATATACAAAGTATGGAAAGGACTAACTTTGTAGCAGAAAAGGAAGAAGCAGAAATTCTCCTATTGGTGTGTCAGGAAAAGGAGAAAACTTCTTCAAACTTGAGGTATCTTGACACTGGCTGTAGCAAGTACATGTGTGGAGACAAGAAAGCATTCTCTGCATTAGACGAGTCGTTCCGCAACACAGTAAAATTCGAAGACGACTCTACCGCGTCAGTCATGGGAAAAGGGACGGTTACAATTGTTCCTAAAGGAACTTCAGTACATACCATCAAAGAAGTGTTTTATGTTCCAGAATTAAAAACCAACCTCCTAAGTGTTGGTCAATTACAAGAGAAGGGCTATGAAATTACACTCAAAGGAGGTGTTTGTAGAATCCATGATGAGAAATTGGGTTTGATTGCTCAAGTTACAATGATCGCCAATAGGATGTTCCCACTACATCTCCATAGCACTTCCCACTCATGCTTCACTACAAAATTAAAAGAGGAAGCTTGGGTATGGCATTTCAAATACGGTCATCTCAGCTTTGGTGGACTATGGACATTACATCAAAAGAAGATGGTGGAAGGACTACCCCCAATCACTGCTCCGTCCGAAATATGTGAAGACTATGTTGTTAGCAAACAACACCGTGCTCAATTTCCACAAGGAAAAGCATGGAGAGCAAAGAAACCGTTGGCGCTAGTCCATTTAGATATTTGCGGGCCAATATCTCCAGTTTCCAATGGAGGTAAACAATATATCATTACTTTTATTGATGATTATAGCCGGAAGATTTGCATTTATTTTTTGCATGAAAAATCTGAAGCTTTTGAAGCATTCGAGAACTTCAAAACACTTGCTAAAAAAGATAGTAGGAATCCAATAAAAGTCCTTCGCACAGATCGCGGTGGCGAATACAACTCGAGTGCATTTGCAGATTTCTGTGGGAAGCATGGCATTAAGAGACAACTCACTACAACTTATTCACCATAGCAAAATGGAGTTTGCGAATGGAAGAACCGCACTATTTTGAATATGGTGCGAAGTTTATTGACAGCAAGTGGAATTCCAAAGAGCTTCTGGCCCTTAATTGGAGTATTCATCCTTTGAACAGAAGCCCGACTCTTGCTGTTTTGAATATGACACCTAAAGAAGCTTGGAGTAGACAGAAACCAACAGTAGATCACTTCAGAATTTTAGGTGTATAGCCTATGCTCATGTTCCAGATCAAAGGAGAAAAAAGCCATATGACAAGGGAGTCAAATGTGTTTTTCTTGGCATTAGTGATCAATCAAAAGCCTACAAGCTTTATGATCCTGTAACCAAGAAAATCATCATCAGTCGTGATGTGATATTTGATGAAGAACAATTCTAGCCAAGGAGTGAGAAAGGTGTTGAAGGACAAATTCCAATGAATTTTGAAGATGATGAAAAGCCCACAACAAGTCAAACCATCACAGAAAGTTCACAAAGCCAAAACGCTACTGCAGAAATTGAAGAACGGCCAAATCGAGTTCGAAAAAGACCTGCTTGGATGAGTGATTATGAAGTAACAGGGGTTGACCTATTTTGCTTTGTTTTCATATTGTGATTCTACAACCTATGATGAAGCTGTGCAAAAAGAAAATTGGAGAATTGCTATGGATGTAGAAATCACATCCACTGAGAAGAATAATACTTGGGAATTGACAGAACTTCTAAGAGGACACAAATCAATCAAGGTTAAGTGGGTGTACAAGACGAAGTTGAATAAAGATGGCGAAGTTGACAAGTATAAGGCACGCTTGGTTGCAAAAGGTTACAAGCAAAAATTTGGAGTGGATTACAAAGAGGTGTTTGCTCCCGTGGCAAAACTTGACACAATCAGATTGGTGATTGCATTAGCGGCACATAATTCATGGCCTATCTTCCAATTGGATGTGAAGTCAGCATTCTTGCATGGTGACATCCAAGAAAAGGTATTTGTTGATCAACCTTCTGGTTATGTGAAGCATGGTAGTGAACATAAAGTTTATAGACTCAAAAAGACACTATATGGGTTAAAACAAGCTCCCCGAACTTGGTATAGTCGCATTGATGCCTATTTTTTGAAGGAAGGATTTAGAAAATGTCCATATGAGCATACATTATTTATTAAAGTTGGTGATGGTGATGGTGGAAAATTGCTTCTAGTATGTTTGTATGTGGATGATCTCATCTTCACAGGGAATAATAGTGTCTTGATCGACACATTTAAGAAGTCTATGATGGATGAATTTGAGATGACTGATCTTAGATTGATGCATTATTTTCTGGGCATAGAAGTAATTCAATCTGCAGCTGGAATCTTTCTTTACCAAAAGAGATATGTTCAAGAGATTTTAGACAAATTTCAAATGAAGAATTGCAACTCTGTGGCCACACCAACTGAGGTTGGATTGAAGCTATTGAAAGATTCTAATGGGAAAAAGGTGAATAGCATACTTTACAAGCAAATTGTTGGAAGTTTAATGTATGTAACAGCAACGAGGCCGATTATCATGCATGGTGTCAGCCTCATAAGCAGGTATATGGAACGCCTAGTAAAAATACACTTGCAAGCTACAAAGAGAATTTTTCGCTACTTGCAAGGGACTGCAACTTTTGGGCTGTTTTACAAAAAAATGACAAAAATCATATTTGTTTGGCTTCATTGATAGTGATTTTGCTAGAGATATGGATGATCGAAAAAGCACTTTTGGCTATGTGTTTATATTTGGTTCAGGGGATGTCTCATGGTCTTCAAAGAAGCAGCCAATTGTTACTCTATCAACAATTGAAGCTGAGTTTGTAGCTACCACCTCAAGTGCTTGTCATGCTATTTGGTTAAGAAAGATTCTTGGAGAACTTCAATTTAAACAACAAGAAGCGACAACAATATATTGTGACAACAACTCAGCCATTAAACTTTCAAAAAATCCAATTCTACATGGAAGGAGCAAACATATAGATGAGAAATATCATTTCTTGAGGGATCTCACAAAAGATAAAGTGATAGATCTTGTTTTCTGCAGAAGTGAAGATCAACTTGCTGATTTATTCACCAAGCCTTTCAAATTGTCTACATTTCAGAAGCTGAGAAAGCTTATTGGTGTTTGTTCGTTGGATGTTCCAAATTAAGGGAGGGTTTGTTTTATGCCTTTAAACTGATTGTCTGCAACATCAGTTTAAGGGAGGGTGTTGAAGTAGTTAACTTTCAGTTTTTACATGTCTTTAATAATGTAATAGTGGAGTCCTAGTCAATAAGAAGTGGCTTGTTTTTAGGAGTTAGTTTCTGCACATGTTCTGGTTAGTGGGGTATGTTAGTGGGTCTTTCTTGTTGTTATTCTGTAGTTATTTTCTTGCAAAGTGGTTTGGATGTTCTACCTATTTAATAGGCGTATGTTCTGTTGAATATTGTGACAAGAGTTACAGCAACAACTCTCTTGTGTGTTTTTCTTTCTCTGAGTCTATTCGAGTAAATTTCAACGGCAAGTGCCCG
>CM024641.1:53364691-53548353 GCA_014182715.1 Eucalyptus cloeziana | reverse complement strand
TGCCTATGGGTCGAGATTGAAGGCTACGAACATGGCCCGAGGAAGCCGCTTTGGGGCAATTTGATGCAAGCTAAGTATTTGATAAAATATTGGAACCAAGCTTCGATTTTGAAAGGGTTGATTTGAGCTCGATTATTGTGATGTTCATGTGCTGTGATGTTTAATGTTAGCATATATCGGTTTAGAGAATTATTATTTTTTTTAAAAAAATAATAAAAAAGTTAAAACAAAATTTCCAAACAAAATTTCCAAAAAAATCCAAAATTTTTCAAAAAAATAAAATAAAAGTGATAGATGGTATCAAATTAAAGTAAAAATGACATCCATGAAATTTTCCCAATTTTAAAATGTCATTTTCCTAATTTAATGTTATTTTGGTATTTTATAATCATTTTTGTAAGTGATCTATTTTCGGTAGATTAAAATTATTTAGAGTAGTTTCATGCATTTAAAGTAATATCATGCATATTTAAATTCTCATTTTGCTCACGGGATCCTGTCCTGGAGCGTGATAACAAGGTCATGTAATATTATTTGCCCAACTTATATCGGGTTTCCTTTTCCGCAATTATTTTCAAGTTATTTTAATTTCTTGGATGTTTATTTACCATATCACTTTTCATTAATTTGAGTGTGAATTTACCTTCTAAATTATGTTAGGATTAGTCTATAATTAAAAAAAAAAAAACTACAAAAATATTTGCATAGACACTCAGTAGTTTTATAAGGATTGTAATTGGTAATCAAGATTGTATGGCCATTTAGATAAACAACATTTTGAGTTAATGGTACCGCAAGGGTGCTAATAGAAACATTGGCGTAATTAAGTCACCGTTCCTAAGAATCTTTGGTTGCGTAGGAATCGAGACAACACTCCCGCGTCTCGATTGGTTTCTAGCCAACCCCAATAGGCTAGTGGCGACTCTTAGAATTACATAGGTTGTTAAAAACTAAAAAAAAACAAAATCCAACGTCGCACAAGGTATGGACTTGGGAGAGCCCGCACATAATTTAGGGCCGTTGGTCTGCCTCTTTAGGCAAATACCCCTAAACCTTTCTTCCTTTTCCCCGGATGGAAAAAAGAGAGGTCGTGACAAACCCGTATTATCGAAACACATTAATATTTAGCTCAATTAAGAAAAACCCACTCCCACACCATTTAATCCACCTTAAGTTTTTCATATATATACATTAAATTAAAAAAAGTAAATTAAATAATAAAAAATTAGCAAATAAAATTAAAAAAAAAAATGTGAAAAACCTTAAACTAAATATTTTTGAGAAGTTCTTGATAATGAAAAGTTTGATTAGGTAATGATTGATATGAAAATGATATTTACTTATAATAAATCTTCTTGGATGTGAGAACACATAATTTCTTAATTGTGATTTACCAAATTAAAAATTACATTATGATATCTAGAATTTCTATTTTAATATTGATTGAATTTCGATCTAAACAATATTGAGCTTCCTCTAAAAGTACTTCTTCGGTATGTATACAGGTATCTATATACCAAAAATATTTTTTTTTTTTAATTTGATTTTTTTATTATTTATTTTCTCTGCTTTTTTTTTTTTCATTATATTTCTTCTCTTTTCTTTATTTTTCTCTTTTCTTTCTTCTTCCCCCTTGTTCCTACGCCGATGGGGATTGGCCCGAGCTCACCAGCCCAAGCTCCATCATAGTTGGCAAGCTCACGACTTCCCAAATCCGGGCGAGTTCCAGCTCCTTTGGGGCCGGCGAGCTCGTTGCTCACTCGATCCTAGCAAGGAAGAGCTAACCTATGGCCATTGCCAGCCTCCCCATCGCTATCTCCACCACCGTGCACTCAAGCACCCAAGCGTCCGAGGGCAAGCTTAGAAAACTGGGAGGGGGACGGATGGCGGTGGAGCTAGGTGGAGACGGTAGAAGTGGTGGTCGAAGTGAAGAGGTTGATGCCGTAAGCAGTATTGTGAAGGAGGAGTTCCTTTAGGTAGGGGAGAAGAAAGAAAAGAGAGGATTGACATCGGTGACCAATATTTGACCTAAATAAAACCCATTTTATTTGGACTTTTCTTTTTAAATCCATCTGTGATCTATATATCTATTTTAAGATGAGTCATATATGACCCACTTTCATCAATGTGAGTTAAAATATAGGTCTCTCACCCATTTCGACAGCCCTACCTATAATCCGTTACCATCGATCATCTTACAAATTTTCTTAGTTGTCTCGGAATATAGTAGTTGTGTTATCTTTTGTATGCTAGAATCGAAAAAGTTCATTTCTTTTATGACGATGGAATTGCTTCATTTTTTTCTCAACCATCTAAACGACCATTTCTTTCTTTCGGAAAAATATTTAGCTGTTTATGTTGTTCCTATTACCATGGCTTTTCAAATACTGATTAATAAGTTGAAGTTAGCTCCATCGCGCCTTTTTTGTAAGATTTGTTCTAGTTTTGGAAGGCCTTTTGGTGATACTGAGAGTCGAGTTCTTTTGACTTTATTTTCCTAATTTTCAAACGAACGAAGAACATCAACAACGCCAACTTTCTTGCGTTTCCCGAAAGGCAAAGTGGAATCCCCCCTTCCTTCAAGTTATATAACTTCGGGGTCAATGCACGACACGCGTCCTCTCCACCTATATAAAACACCCCCTCTTCTTCCAAAAAACCATCTCATAAATTTACAAGGTTGTCCACGTAGAAATCGTCCTAAAGTTCAGCCCTTTGTAGCTAAATATTAAAACATCACGAGACATCACGGATAAGCGCGAGCGTTACGAGTGCGGTTGGCATGCCCCAATTGTTCTAGTGAAGGAAGCCCTGTATTTAATGCCGGGGAAGCTATCGCAGAGAGGAGTGCACATATTTCACGAGTTAAATCTCCAAGTAACTTCTCCATAACCTCAACTTTCAAATCTGAACTAGCAACCATGCCAGTAGTATCCGGCGCCCTTGATCCAAGGAAACAATTCGAAAACTCATGTTCCTAGCAGCCAATTATCTTTAAAAAACTTGAAATGCAACTGCAGCCAAATAGTCTTCACGCACTTTTGGTTTTTATATATCAAATAACACCAATGAACTAATGTACAGATGACTCTGCCACAAACTAGAAGATTTATTTAGCTATAGGTTTTTTAATCGAATTATCAGCTATAGGTTTGAATGCCCGAAAAGATCAGCCGGAATTTGTCTTTTACAAAACCATAGTTTTGCCTGAAGCGTGCTGATTATGCTTTTGTAGTAAGAAAGTCATATGGTTTCAGCAATTTTGTTCTGACTTCTTACCACAAGCACCCAAGCAATAAGCAAAGCACAATCTGTCCAAATAGTATAAGCAAATCATTGCAAGTAATGGTTTCGGGCAAGAAAGTATTCATTAGCATACACAGCAATAAGCAAATTCTCATTCGGCTCATCAATCAATTCTCCCAAAGATAGACAGAAGAAATTTATCAGTCGGCCCATCAATCAATTTCACCTAAGATAGACAAGAAATAAATTAGTGAATTAGGCAGCATTCAAATTAATTCGCAAATTGCATTTCCTCACAAGTGTGAACCATATCTACAAATAAAAATACAAATAAAACCTTCACAAATTGCATTAACTTCTACATATAAAAAAAAAACAAATAGAACCCACTGCTGACTCGTTAAGCACGGATTACTTTTTGTCAATGTCCAAACTCTTGACTCAGGGTGCAGAACCTACGCTGCTCCTGACTTCCTCTTCATCCACTGATATATCCATCGGTACTGCTGCTGAGCCTACTGTTGAGGGGCCAGCGGCAGGTCCTGGGGCAGGGAGAGGGGGCGCGCCCAAAGAGTAGATTGTTGCAAGAATAATCAGATCTTCTCTGGCGCCCGGACGGACATCCGGACCGACTTGGAAGTTCTGCAATAGGAACGACGGAGTCTGAGCCTCTTAATCATGAAATCATTCAAGAAATAACTGACAATCATACCTGGCTAAACATTCTCAGCTGGTTGAGGAAATTAACCCTCCCTCCCGGTGACCGAGATCAAACCTTGACCCATCGGATCCAAAATGGCTTCCACTGTGTCCACTTCATGCTGGCTTGCGGGCAATCTTGCGAACAGATCAGTAATAGCACGCATACCTGAAAGACTACATGAAGCAGGTATACCTAAATCCGATCAAACCGAACTGAAATGGAAGTATGCTGTAAGCCACAGCATTTTCTCCATAATTATGGAGAACGACGTGGCGGTATCTGTCGAATGATCGGAAATACCACCCACAGTAAAGGGTCGCCCGCAGTCGATTTCTTTAACGCTTTTGAAAATTCGTTTATATTTTACAATGTTATCAATTTTTCATTTGCGGGGATTAAGTTACCCATTCTTATATTAAAACTACCAGCTGCATTCACCGGGTTAAATATCTGAGTTTTAAATAAGGTTTGTTTCGCAAAAAATATCACGTTTTTGGAAATAATTTTCAGGAAGTTTTTTTTTTTTTTTTTCAAAAAATGACCATATTTTTGGTATTCGGTTAAAATCTAAAATTTAAGTGAAAAATATTTTTCACTATTCATTATCTAATTTTTTTTTGGCAAAAATTCCCTACAAACTAAATTTTAATATTTTTAATAGACAAAAAGATAAATTTAATTTTTATATGTTTTTAAAAATGAACTTTAATTATTTTATTTTTTAAAATTGAATTTTTATTTTCTTTTTCCTTTCTTTTTGTTTTTTCCTTTTCCTTATCCTTCCTCCTCCTTCCTCTGCCATTGCGTGCCTCGACGATGGCCAATTGCCTATGGCCAACCAGACACGGATCGATCGAGCCTCAAGCTCCCTAGCCTCGGAGCTAAGCGTGGGCGAGCTAGATCGACCAAGTTGTGAGCTCGCTAATTTGATCCAAGCGAGCCTGAGCTTGCCGAGGCCAGCTAGCTTGCGACTTGCCAAATTCAACGAGCTTAAGCCTTGCCCTTGTCGAATTTGGTCTTTGGCGAGGCTAAAGTTGGCCTATGACCGACAATTGGCCAAGGAAGAAGGAAAAGAAAAGGGAAGAAAAAGAAAAAAATTAGAACTTAATTAAAAAAAAAAAAATGTATTTGATGAAAGAATGTGAGATGGAAGAAGTTATTGAAAATATTTTCCATTTTTCAGAAATGAAAAATATTTTCCCACTTTTGATGGTGTTTTTTCCAATAACAAAAAATGTTTTTCTTAATTAGTTCATTTTCCATAAAACGAACGCTAGAAAATTTGGAAAACGTTCTCTCGACCCGAAAGTTATTTTATGTGAAACGAATGAAGTCTTATCAACATCTTTTTCAATAAGTCACCAATATTCAACTGTGGAGTTTAAATTATCGATTATAATATGAAATTATCAACTCTTATTTCACTACATACTATTTTAATTATTCAATCGTTTAAAAAATACCATATGTTTTAATAATTTAATAATTTTTATAGGAAAAATTCAAAATAAGAGCTTGAATGGCTCTTATTTTCTCAAATAATGACCTAAACTAAACTTATTTTTCAAATAAATGAATGAAGTGGTCAGATCAATCTCAAAGAATGACTTAAAGTAATTATGACTATTTCAAATAAGGGTCTAGGCTTGTTGGCGTGTGGATTGGCGAAATATTCCGGCTAATCAAGAATATTTTGGTCCAAACTTCTTTTGTTCTTTTTCCTTTTATTAGGACAGTGGGACAAGTGTGGATGGACTTTAGGCCCGTTTGGTTCAGCTTCCCTAAGGGGCTTTGGGGACCTAAAGCCCCTTGGAGAAAATATTTTGTATTTGAGAGTCACTTGTGAAAGCTCATTGGGCATATATTAACATTCCTAATGCTGAAAGCCCAATGGAGCTCATGAGGTGCTTTAAGCATTCGACATTCTCCCAATGCAAGTTCCACTATTCACGTGTCACTACCGTTCATCTTCTTCCCACGACTTCGAGTTCCCCGCTAGCCCCGCCACTGCCTTCATCGTCGACGCCTTCCTCTTCTGCGACAAATCCATCCCCTTCGACGAGCGCGAGCAGCACCGCGTCGACTCTCTGCTTCTGCACTCCAACTCCTTCGGCTCACACGAACCAGGCCTCAGATCGCCAAATCTGGCGGTCCAGAAGCCAAATATGGCCGTTCGAATTTGGCCTTGACCCCCTCCCCCTCGACCAACCCAACGGACCTCCCGCCTCGCCGTTCTGGGACGCCCTCAACTTCGAGTTCTCTGTCAGCCCTGCCGTCGCCTTCGCCTCCGCCTCCACCATCAACGCCTTCCTCTTCTGCGGCATATCCATCCCCTTCTACGAGCACAAGCAGCACCGCATCAACTCCTTGCTTCCGCGCTCCAACTCCTTCGGCTTGCACGAATTAGGCCTCAAGCTGCCAAATCTAGCCTCTATGACCGTAGACAACGACGTGCGTCACCTGAGGTCGCAACCTCAAGCGGCCGATGGTTAGCCGGCCGCCAGATTTAACTTTCAAATTTAAAAAAAAAAGCCCATAACAGATGTGAGTTTTGCAAAATGGTATTTGTGCTAAATAACCATTTCAATGCTACAATTTATCAAACGGTATAACATTTCAAAAAATCCCTTTACTTCAAAGATATTTGCATTCTCCCAATTAGGGGTGTGCAACCGGATCGGATATACCCGGTTCCCAGACCGACCCACATGGAAAAAAGGTCAGGAACCGGTTCCCGTTGAAACCAGTCCGGGAACTGATTCCCAAAATTCAGAACCGGTTTAAACCGGTCTAGGAACAGGTTCCGAATGATTACCCTTCCTGGACCGGTTTTGGAACCGGTTCTGAGACCGGTTTTGTAAGTAGAGGTTCAAAACTCTTTTTTTCTCCCAATTTATATTCTTACTCCCGCAATCACACGACGTTTTTCCTCTTAGCTCTCTTAAACACACACGATACTCCTCCTTTGTCATTCCTCTTCCTCACTTGCTTCCCTCTCTCACCGGCTCCCTCTCGCACCGTCTGACGGATGAACAATGTTCATTGCTACCAAATTATTGTGTACCACATGGATAAGCTCACCTAATTTCTCTTTTGTAGGAGGAGTTATGCTTGCATAAATGAGTAGCTTCATGTAATAGATATGGGAATAAGACTATTATCATATCCATGTTTGTTGCTAATTCTTTGCCTTATGATTTTATTTATTATAAATAGCCTCGTGAATCCTTAATTTTTTGTTTAATAAAAAATCTAATGTATTTATTTGTTACAAGTGCTTAATGTTTTAATACAAATTAGGAGGATTACGTTATTTTCTCACGTATTAATATAAAATTTAAAGTCGTATAGGATATTAGGAGATTGCAAAACAAGTTCAGTGGAAATAGGGTTGACCCTGGAATTGGATCGGAAAAATAGGGTGGATTGGATGTAGGGTCCAACACAAACAGGATCGGGTGCAGAGTCCAAGTCTAAACCCTACCCACCCTGGACCCGATCACCCATTTTCCAATGGCATTTTCCCAAAGCCGAATAAAACAGGCCCTTTGATTGCTGTCAATATGGATATGAATGCATGTTCCCACGTACACACCCGTTCCCACGTACACACCTACTTTTGCTTGCATCGTCAACATATTTTTATTTATTATTTAATTAATTCTAATGGTATAAATTATGACTCCTCTCTTGGTGCTTTTCCGTTTGGAGGCATCATTTTCATGCCCATATGCCCCCGTCAAAAGAAGAAACTTTCACTTGTATTTTTCTGAATTAATTATTTGTCTATTTGACTTTGGATCACGCTCTCCCTTTCCTCGCATCCCAAAGAAGACATTTTATCATGTTCGTATTTTATAATGTGAGGGATTCGATATGACTAGAGTCTCATGTAGGAGAATTGATATGCTAATAAATAATTAATATATCTTAATTGATCAATAACTCATTGATTTAAATTTTTTTTTTATAAAAATGGTCTAACTAAATATATTGACGGGCTTGAATTTAAATTCACAAGACAATGGTGACAAATGGAGCTAATATGGCAATTACTTGGCTTAAGATTAAAAAACAACGTCCCATCCCAAATGTTATTTTGTCACGGAACTAATGTGGCAATTGCTTGACTTCAAGTGAAAAAGAAAAAAAAAACCACACTCATCCCAAATGTTATCTCAACGATTAATGACCCTAAAGTATGGACAATCACTAGTGGTGAGTAATTGGAGGACGTGACGACACTGGCAACTTCAAAACCAACCCCTAGGTGGTGATTGTCAATGTGCCGTCCAAGGACTGTAGTGACGATCAGTGAGGACTATAAATTCTTTTGTTCAGTAAACCAAACACTTGAAAGTCCAGTTCTCAAAAAATAAAGTCCGGAGTAATAAATTCTTTTAAATCAAATAAACACCAACTTTTGGGCCCTTTTCCTTGCATTTTTATCGCCAGCGTGCTCTCCAAAGTAGCCCTTAAGCCTGGCGCTGGGTCGGGCCGACCCGACGTGGGGCCCATAAATCAATCCGGCCCGGTTAGAGCGGGCCTGTCTCGGGTCATGCTTTGTCACTTTGTTTATCCAAGAAGAGGTAGGAGAGGAGGAGCTTCGTGGCCTTTTACCGAACGCCTTGCGTGCGTCCCAATCCACTCGCACCCTCCTTGAAGAAAACACATTGACAATGAAGTCCGAACCGATCAGCTCAAACCCGGGTTCGCAACATTGAAGCTTAGAAGTGTCCGAGGGAAAATATCGTTCTTTTTTTCCTTTGAAGGTCAGTAGGAGTCAAGACGAGAGAGAGAGAGCTGAAGTGGGAGGAGGAGGAGGAGGAGGAGGAGAGGAGTCAAGAGAATCGTCCCACTTTCGCTTTTGAAGTTTCTTGGGCGTTCTTGCTTTTTACGGGAAGTGGGTGTATCTCGTGGCGGCTGGTGGTGGTGGTATTCTTGGATAATTTATGCTGCGGTGGTATTCTTGGTCACGCTTTGTTACTTTGTTTATCCAAGAAGAGGTAGGAATTCCGGTTTTCTTGGTTGAAATAAAGAACCTTTGCCCGTCCATTGCTCAGTCTGTAGCGTCCACCTCAACTGTGATTCATTTAGCTCCGACATTCCCATAGACCTGGAAATATTCGAGCGGTTTGGCAATGCCGAGGCCGACTGCTTAGCGAAGGGAGGCGGAGCCCTCCCCTCTGGTGGTATCATCTCTTTCGAGTACTCCGCCTCCTCCATGTAAATCTTCGCCTTCAAGCATATTGGGATCTTTTGCAAGTAATCTAAGGCTAATCAATTTTCAGCTGTCTGGGTGTGGTAGACCAATGGAGGTATCAGTGTCAGGAGAGATTTTCAGATTCCTTTACATCTTTCGAGGATCATTTTGCTGGGATTCTTGAGAAATAAAGAGTAATATATAGCAATCATCAATAATACCATGTTGCAGTTACAGCTCTGTTCTTTTATCATAAGCTTGAGCGTGGCTTTCAAGGGATAGTATTAAGCTATCTCTGGCACATCTTGCGTCATTTCTCAGAAGACAACCCCTCGCATAAGTGGCGATGACAATTATGTTTTACGACTTCAAAGTTGAGAATAAGCAGGCAAGTTGATTAAGATTGATAAACATAACCTCCTCGACAATCACTTCAAAGTCCCGTTTTTACCAGTTATTAGTTGGATTACACACCATAAATGTGCGAAACCACCAGCTTACCATGACCATAATGATGCTAAATGCACCTTTCCATGGAAATCCTAAAACCATAGTAAACCAGCAAAAAGTTCCCCAAACATAAATCACGAGCGCACACGAAACCTTAAACAAGACGGTCTCAACTCAACTCCAACCATAACAATACATCTCGCAGCCAGTTAAATCTACCTGGCATGGAACACTGAGACACAAGTCTCACTCAAGCATCCTCATGTCCAACCAAAGCGAGAAGCATCTTCTTGTAGTCTCCAGATGTGTCATTTGCAATAGCCCGATCTAGAGGAACACTGTTCCTTTTGTGGTACTGTTCTTTGATCCGCTGCATGTCAACTTCCGCACGAGTGGTGACTACTCTGGTAAGAGCCCATTCATCTGTTCCCAGCTTGTTGATGGCCAGGCGCAGTACCTTCTCAAAGTACTTCTCTGGATAAGTCAAGCACTTAATTGCTGATCTCAGCAGTTTCAGAAATTCATCATTTGGATCAGCCTTCAGATCCTGCATATAGAGGTTTCCACATGATTACAGCACAAAAGCAATCTCCCAGAGTAAGCTGTGTCTTAAAATGAACATAAAAATCTCTACTAAGAAATCGAAAGAAATTCAACAGCTGACACCTGACATACAGAATAGGAACATATATAAATGAAAAATATCTAGCGATACCATTAGAGTGGTCGTAAACACTTATATATCAGGAGAAATCAACTAGGCAACTTGCAGATCAAAGTGACATCAGCCCAAGTTAGTCTTGATGTAGGGTGGTTTCGGCTTCTCTTTTATAAGAAAAATTATCTGAGGACGATTCACTACTATTAAAATATCAAGCTTGTTACATTAGAGCCTAAAGAAAATGGATTTTCAAGTTTGGTCTTATGATAATGATGGATACTGATCTAGGTATCAGATGAAAAGGATCTTTCATCTGTCCTCATTTATCAGTACAGGAAAATGTGGGGGGAAGGTGCCTGTATCAAGAAGAAATCTTAATCGTGGCATTTCACTCTCCAAAAGGTCACATTCAAGAATCCAATTATAGCAGAGTAGATCTCTAGATACATTTGCAATGCCAAACATCCAGAGAAGTAAAGGATTATTGTGGGAGCACTTCAACATCTTGCTTTTAGACGCATGTGCAATTGCATTATAAACTGCAACTTCACAAATTCTGAAGGTAATCCAAAGAACAGAGAGTCCAAGGCGAATCCTTTGCTTAGTTAAGTTCAAGTTCCAGATCAAGATCCACTTGACACCATTATAAATTTGGCAATACTGTAGTATGTAGCTATGGAGAAAATAAGTAGGATACCTTGTTGATGGCATTCCCAAACTCATTGTTGTAGTAATTGAGGGTTGCATTAATCTGAGCTTTACTTCTTGTAGTAACAATTCTGATGAGCTCATCATGATTGTAAGCCTTCTCGTGAATCTTCTCATGAAGTATCTTAGCCTCTGATCTTGCCAATGTCATGTTCACCTCAGGCCCCTCATACCGAAAGGTGCTTGCCAGAGGAACAAGCAGCTGCAGTGTATGCGTGAGCAATAAGCATGCTTTGTTGAGCTCCAAATAACAAAGTCAAGCTCTAGGAAACTATGAGGTCATACACAGCCAAACAGAATACCATAGAAAAGCACAAGACTTTCACGTTTCTGTGATTCTTACAAGTTGCCATTAGAAGCATACCTAACAAACTTGAAAGAGATTTTAGTATTTCTCTTCATAAATCTCCAAGCTTCTGGACTTGTGTATTTAAGGCATCAGTTTGAGACAGTAGAGACAACATATACTTTCACACGCAGTGCAACTACAGAAAATTGACTTCATATCTATTTGATCAACAGGATGATCGTGCAATGAGATTAAAGCTAGTAGTACCTTGCGGAAATCCCCAGTAGTGTGATATGCAATGTCTTCTTCAAGAGATTTCTTATAACGAGCATGATAGGCCTGCCTCACCATGAATAACTCCATTGAAGACCTCGTGCAAGCAATTTCCATGAGAACCCAGTTGCTCGAAGTCAATCTCTTGGTAGCTTCATTGGACAAGAACGCATCGCGCTCCGCAGGATCCAGGGTCCACACAAGCACAGATCTCTGATAAATGTTTGATGGGATTAAGAGACAGGGGAAACAAAGAGGACAACAGCTAAGAAAGAACTGGCTTTTGGAGAGATGCTTCACACTGCAGAATAGAAAACTGACCTCAAAGTCACTGGAGAGTTCTTTGTCAAGCGCTTTGAGAAGATCTTCCCCATATGTCTCAGCATATGTTTGTCGGATTACTTTCCGCTGCGCTGCGTTTCTGTGAGCCAGTATGGATATGATCAGATCTTCATTCGTCCCCCATCCTGCGGACACAAATTTTCCAACAGCTAAACAATTTGCTCAACCAGCACAAACAACCATCAGAACGTACAAAAAGGCGCTGCGGATACATATGCTAGAAGAGCAGCCTGCGTGATCGACAAAAACCCAAAAGAAAAATGGCGATTACGACACAAATGGTCTCAGAACTTTTATCAATTATTCAACATCATCCTTGAACATTTTTCCACTGAACTCGTCCTACAAAAAGCGCATAATCACTAACCACTACAAAACTCCATGTGTAGAAGTGCTTAACACCAGTCAAATGAACTCGGAAGCAATGGCTCTCGCCTCTTTGTTTTATCTTTTTGGTTAGCTCATCCAGTAGCAGAAGCAAAGATGGGACACGCAAGACAAGAATGATCAGATCAACGCGGACGAAGGAACGTCTAGTGCTAAAACTATACTTGATCAGAAGGAACTAATAATCCATGACACAGATCAGAAAGAGACTTTGCAGCAGGACACGGGATCATAGATCCATCGAAACAAACACAGAGAAGGACATGCATTGTGCTAAGATTAAAAAGAAAAAAAAATAAGGGCACCCAGATGAGCATCCGATCTCCCGAAACCGACTACGATCGAAGCTCGAAACGACAGCTCGAAGAGGATCCACGTAGTCGAATGTTCAGAGCAACAGGAAAGTAGATGGAAAGAGAAAAGTTTAGCGATGACGACGATGATGATGATGAATGCAGGAGACCTGCGAAGGCTTTTTGGAGCTGCTCGGCGTCCTCAGCCGGAGACGGAACCGACGGTGGCACCGTAATTGTCGCCATTCTCTCTC
The DNA here is from genome assembly GCA_014182715.1 of Eucalyptus cloeziana. NCBI lineage: Eukaryota > Viridiplantae > Streptophyta > Magnoliopsida > Myrtales > Myrtaceae > Eucalyptus > Eucalyptus cloeziana. Next base: position 53,535,544 of record CM024641.1, on the reverse strand, counting down.
TCTCTCTCTCTCTCTGTGCGGAAGCAAGTTGGTGATATCGCGAGGAGCCGAAGACGATGATGTGCTGGGCTTTTATAAAGACAGACAGAGAAATATTAAGAAAAATCAGATTATTACCGGATTAACCTCAAACTTTAAATTTAATCCAATTCCACCCCGAATTTAAAAAAAATCAAATTTTAAACCATGTCTCTATTTTATCCCGAATTTTTTTGTCTACAAATAAACTCTCGACTTTAGGTTTAATCATAAATCTACTCTAAACTTTTTTGGTTTATAAAACATAGCCAACTTTTAATATAGTCCCAAATCTGCCTCCGTTAACTACTCGTCTAAAAACTTGTCATGAGCTATTTGCTATTCGATATGACATTTCTACATTGGTAACAAATCCACATTAGTAATGTGTGAAAATTGGAAAAATTAGGGATGATGAACAGCTATTTTTGAAAAAAAAAAAGGGTTAATGGGGGTAGATGTAGGGTTAGAGTTAAAGTTTGAGATGAATTTAGAATTGAATCTTAAATTGAGGGATTTTATTAAGGAAAAAAAAAAGATCATGACAGATTTAAGATAAACTTAAACTTAGAAATTTTATTTTAGATAAAGAAAAGTTTAAGGCAGAATTAAAATTAGATCTAAAATTGAGGATTTTTCGGGGAATAGGGACCATTGATACGCAAAAATTATTAAGCCTGAAAAGGCAGCTTTAGGATATGATTTTCTTTTGTTCTTTTTTCTTTTATTAGGACAGTGGGACAAGTGGCAATGGACTTTAATTGCTGTAATTGCGGATCTGATTGCATGTTCCCACTTACACGCCTACTTTTGCTTGCATCGTCAACGTCTTTTTATTTATTATTTCATTATTTTTTTTTTGCCGAATTATTATTTCATTAGTTCTTTTTTTTTTTTGGTCGAAAATTATTATTTCATTAGTTCAAATGGTCAAATTATGACTTCTCTCTTGGTGTTTTTCCGTTTGGAGTTATCATTTTCATGCCCATCTGCCCCCCTCAAAAGAAGAAACTTTCACTTGTATTTTTCTGAATTAATTATCTTTCAATTCGACTTTGGATCACGCTCTCCCTTTCCTCGCATCCCAAAGAAGACATTTTCTCATGTTCATATTTTGTAATGCGAGGACTTCGACATGACTAGAGTCTCACGTGAGAGAATTGGTATGCTAATAAATAATTAATATATCTTAATTGATCAATAATTCATTGACTTAATTTTTTTTATGAAAATTGTCCAACTAAATATGTTGACGGGCATGGATTTAGATTAATAGGACAATGGTGATAAATGGAGCTAATATGGCAATTACTTGGCTTAAGAATAAAAAACGATGTCCCATCCCAAATGTTATTTTGTCATGGAACTAATGTGGCGATCGCTTGACTTAAAATGGAAAAAAAAAAAACCACTCATCCCAAATGTTATCTCAAACAATTAATGACACCTAAAGCACGGACAACCACTAGTGGTGAGTAGTTGGAGGACGTGACGACGCTAGCAACTTCAAAACCAACCCCTAGGTCGTGATTGTCAATGTGCCGTCCAAGGACTATAGTGACGATCAATGAGGACTATAAATTCTTTTGTTCAGTAAACCAAACACTTGAAGGTCCACTTCTCAAAAAATAAAGTCCGGAGTAATAAATTCTTTTTAAATCAAACGAAGACCAACTTTTGGGCCCTTTTCCTTGCATTTCCATCGCCAGCGTGCTCTCCAAAGTAGCCCTTAAGCCTGGTGCTGGGTCGGGCCGACCCGACGTGGGGCCCATAAATCAATCCGGCCCGGTTAGAGCGGGGGCCCGTCTCTGGTTACGTTTGTTTATCCAAGAAGAGGTAGGAGAGGAGGAGCTTCGTGGCCTTTTACCGAACGCCTTGCGTACGTCCCAATCCGCTCGCACCCTCCTTGAAGTAAACGCATCGACAATGAAGTCCGAACCGATCAGCACAAACCCGCGTTCGCAACATTGAAGCTTAGAAGCGTCCGAGGGAAAAGATCGTTTGTTTTTTTCCTTTGAAGGTCAGTACAAGTCAAGAGGAGAGAGAGAGAGAGAGAGAGGGGGGCTGAAGTGGGAGCAGGAGGAGGAGGAGCAGAGAAGTCAAGAAGGAATCGTCCCAGTTTAGCTTTTGAAGTTTCTTGGGCGCTCTTGCTTTTTCATGAAGTGGGTATATCTCGTGGCGGCTCGTGGTGGTGGTATTCTTGGATAATTTATGCTGCGGGGGTTATTCTTTCTGTCTTGGGAAATGGGGAGGCAACGATCGCTCAAGAGCAAAGCTGCCCACTTCGTCTCCGATCTCACCACCGTTCTTCTCAACCCCATCTCCGACAAACCCTCCTCCAAGCCCTCCCCTCCGTCTCAGTCTCCCGTGAGCCTCCCTCTCCCGGGCTGCTTTCTTGATGCTTTTCTTGTCGCGGGCAGTTCTTGTTTTTGATTTTTTTTTTTGGCTCTCCATTGTTGGATTGACCTGCTCTTCGGAGCCGGTCAAACGTCTGTTGCTGGGGTTTCTTTTACAGGGTTTTGTTTGCTCCCTAGACGTTGAAGTTTTTCTCTTGCGTGATTCGTGGGTCGGTGGACTAGAATTTTCTTGATGGTCGGTCCGCGGTTGAATTCCGCTGTTTCCGTGGGACTCAAAATGTATTGCATCCGAATTTCCGCTCTTGTTACTGCTGATGGGTCGTGCAATTAGAAGTCAAAAGCTTAGCTAGGAACTGCTGGCTGAAAACACTGCGTCTGTGGAGTTTCTGTACTGTATTCGCTTGTTTGGTGTCTGTGTGTTATTAAAGACCGTAATAAAAACTGGGGATGTTATTGTCAGCTCAGTTGTTAAATTGCCCGTGCAACTCCTCCCTGTTTAATAGGATAATGCATGTTACGCAAAACAAAGCCCGATGGATGGTTCTGAAGATTCTGTAGATAGGCAAGATCATGTTTTTCTCATTTCTGTCGACTTAAATATACCTGCTGATGCGGTGCTTATAGTGTATTGTTGTGTGTAAACAAGATTGTGATAAATTTCTGCTGGTTTATATAGAGTCGCTCAAACTAGATAACAACTACGCCCTTCTTTGTTGAGACACCTGAAAAGCTCAATCGTGTATGTTTTTTATGGTACTATTGCATGACAATGAATTTCTTTGGCAAGAAATTGCGGACTCTCTGATATTTACATGCTCAAGATAATGTATGAAGGGATTTTAGACCCTAGTTAAGATATAATTTGGCAGTACTCTACATCTGCATTAAACAGCAGTTTTCCTTTACTTCTGGTGTTTATGGTGGTTTTTGCTGTTTGAAGATTACATAACAGCAGCTGCTCACGGTTGCCTACTTTTATAGGACGATGCAAGTGACTCTACAAAGAGCCAACTAGATTCAATCAGAGAAGAGGGTTCAGAAGATTTAGTCAATGGTCCCGATACATCGTCTTTCACAGCATTTCTTTACTCTCTCTTGACATCATCTGAGCCCGGAGACGATCCCAATGTTGAAGGGAAAAATGATAATGAGCAAGTGAACACTGAAGTGGTTGCTGCATCAAAAGAAGCATCTGATGTGCCTAGGAAGGAAAGCAGTGGCAAGAAAAGCTTGTTCTCTAGAGGGAAGCAGTCAGTGGGTAGAGCTTTTAACCAAGCAGCAAAGATTGCTGGGTACCGGAATCAAGAACAGAAAGGCGATAGTGACATGAAATCTAGCAATGTAGATGAAGTTATGCTTCCCGGAGTTGAGATGAGGCATTTGCAGAATGAGACAGAGCCTGTGGCTCTGACTGATGATCCAGATTTGTCAGAACCTTCATTGCTGCTTTCGGAGAAAACACGTAGTGTACTTTATACATCACTTCCTGCACTCGTTCAGGGGAGAAAATGGTTGTTGCTGTACAGGTACGGTCATATTTGCTGCAGTTTTGCATCTTTTCTATAACCGGCATCTCACTTCATCTTATTGAAGAAGCGCTCTTAAATTTGTCTCATACTTTGCAGTACATGGAGGCATGGCATATCACTTTCCACTTTGTATAGGAGAAGCATGCTTTGGCCTGGTCTCAGCTTGCTGGTAAAATCTTTACCCAAAAAATTTTAGCTTTACCCAAAAAAATGAGTTCATACCATTCATGTCCTGCCCGAAGAGCACAGTTACTAGGGTTAGTCATATACTTCAGCATAACAAAGAACGTATTTTGCTTGGTGACACACATTCAAATTAGATGTCATCACTGTGGTTAGGGATGATGATTTTTTTGCTTGGCTTTTATGAAGCACCTTATAAGTACTTTTTAATGGCTTTGACAGTTTTTAAGACCCTGATTTTATGTCAACAAAAATAAGCTCATCATTCAAGACACTTTTCTTAGTCATTATAAAGGTTGGACATATTGTCAAACTCCTTAAATGGCCTATTCACAATAGTTCATCACATCAAAATTAGTGCACCAAAAGTTAAAGCATGAACTGCTACTGACAATTCTCTCTACTTATAGTTTCTCAGATACAAGTACTCCCAATGTCTCAAACAGCCTTTTTGTCAATTAACCTGAGAATATTTGTTCTTATGCATGTGAGCTCTATTAGGTTTGTTTGAGATGATAAGTCCTCTTTCACTTCACTTTATTATTTTGAACTGCAATTTTGACAATAACTATATAATCGCTCTCTTTGATGCTTTATACCCTCTCTCTTTATGTTTACTGAAAGAACTCTTATAAACCTGCAAATGCTCATGCAGGTAGTTGGGGACCGTAAAGGTGCAGTATTTGGCAGCTTAGTGGAGGCACCACTTAGACCAAACAATAAGAGAAAATATCAGGTGGGCACTCATGAATTTCCTTGTTTGAAATTTTTTTCTACATAGATAATTATTCACCCTAGATTTTCAACAGGGAACAAATAGCACTTTTGTTTTCACAGACACACCTGGTCATCCAGTTATATACCGCCCTACAGGTAATAATTTTCCCTGTTCCTTTCCATTTAAAAGTTTATTTTGTCAAGCTCTCGATGGCTCTAATTTGTTTGCATCAAAATTATTCATTTACCACTGATGAGTTTTTAAGCCACATTAGCTTGTGCTTGACTATGGTCGCGTGCCTTCATGCTATAATTCTAGATTAGCAACAGAAACTGATTGACTTCGAATAACAAACAACATGTTGTATTCATTGTCGTTACGTTAATGCATGAACCATGAACTAGAGGCTTATGATCGAAATTGGGGATCAAATTGAATTGTCACGTGTCCTTTCAGATAATAACTTAGGGCTTTGTTTGTTTAGAATTAAGTAGAAAGTACTTTCTGGTTTTTCCACCAAAATATAAAATATGATCCAAGTTTCTGAAAATTATGGAAAAATTACATACGAATTTATGTGTCAACATTTGTATGTTGTGAAAGTTTTGGATGTTTAGTGCTTAAAAAGAAAGGCAAAGTCTGTATGCTGCACGATTTGGACTAAGCAAAAAGTAGAAGTATATCTAGACACGCCCTAGCTCTAATACACAGTATAGCTTGCCCAAAAATTAGTTGTCAATTTCAAGAATTAGAAAAAGATATCAATTCTTGAAATGTGGTTCTCTCTCTCTCTCTCTCTCTCTCTCTCTCTCTCTCTCTCAATTGATGTTTATAATGAAGAAGCAATAGTTGTGCATGTCTCCTTAGATAGAGGTGGTGGTGAACGGGAATGTTAACCATTTCATGTTTCCTGCCTTCAAGCTGGTATAGTTTGCCCTACCGTGTTTTGTTCCTCTCCCATGTATTTCCTTCCTGACGACATTGGTTAGAAACACACAGTTGCCAAGGTGCATGCATCCTGACAACTGCATATAAACAGGGGCCAATCGGTATTACACTCTGTGCTCATCTGACTTTTTAGCGATTGGTGGGGGCGGCCACTTTGCAATCTATTTGGATGGCGATCTGTGAGACTTTCTTGCTCCTTATCATTTTCTTTACCCCTCTCTGTAGTCTCCAAGTTTTTTTTTTTTTTTTTTTTTGAGTCTTGTTGCGTTCCTTTAGAAGAGAACTAAACACGATATAGAAGTCATTGACATGTAAGATTACCCAGTGATTAATAGCTAATCATTGTTCATTTTTGTTTAGGTTGAATGGATCGAGTTCAGTCTCAGAAACATATGGGAATCCTTGCCTTGCAGGTTCTCAAGACTTTGAAGTAAAGGAAGTTGAGGTAGGGAAGCTCTATGACATGCGTGCTAGTGTGATTGAATAGGGTATAATGCAAATTTTAAATAATGCTAAACATACCAAGATTTGTCAACGTAATTTTTATAATTAGTCTTGCTATACATACCTAGCATTGTTCACAAAATTTAGCCTATTTGGCCTCCTTATGTTCAGTCTCTCCTATGTTTTGCAGCTCTGGGGCTTCGTATATGCTTCCAAGTATGAAGAGACGCTTGCTCTTAGCCGAACGGAGTCCCCTGGCATTTGCCGATGGTAACCTTTTGAATCATGAGCTGAGCTTTCTGATAACCAGTCACCTGAAGCGCGGCCGATATACATCTGATTGTGTATATTTTCACAAACGCTGGATGAGGAAACACTTGCCTAGACCCAGTGCACCATCGAACGCAATCACAAAGACCAATCGCCCTGGGTCCCCTGTGGGTCTTTCTTCTTGTAAGGGTTGGGATGATCACAAATCCGGTCCATTTTGAGTGATTGTTGTTTTGCACCTGCTAACCCTTGTTTCTATCTGTTGTATAGTCCTCTACATGTTTTGCATCCTACCCTGTATATAGCAGGAGTGCGCCCCAAAACTCAGAGTCAGGCATCACATTTTTCTTTGGTCTTATATATGTAAATATATGGTTCCTCCTCTCTTCCTTTTTTTTATTTTCTGGATGCTTTTATCAATCAAGCTTGCACCTCGATGCCCTCCTTTTAGAAAACACCGAAGACATCAAGATATAACTGTCTTTTTTATTTCTAAGGAAATTATTGTAAAAGATAGGAACACAGGCATCCTCAATGCATGCTTCAGAGAACTCTTTTGTAAGAGGACTGTGATTATAATCTAAGCAGCTTGGAATGTTCAAAGATAATATGGGAGCTCATTTCGTTTTCCCTTTTGACATCCACAAATCTTTTCATAATCTAAAAACGGATGTGGATTATGATGAACACAAGGTCTAAAGTGCAATTGGTGCAAGCTCGCATCACCTCAAGAAGCCTTATTGTTGAAAGGACTTGGGCCCTTTTGCGTCCTCCTCGAAACACTTTGAATCCGAAAGTATCCGTCGATTATTGGTAAGGCGGTTGCTTAATGGTTAAGCTGCTTGTCTTTTTCTTCAGCTAATTGTGAGTTTGAAGGAAAATGGTATTACTCTGAACAAGATAGCGGGTTATTTCGGACGTCACGTGAGGCTATGGTATCGAGAATGCTCCATCTCGAAGATTTTAATGTGGGCCTTGGTCATATTAAAAGGTCATGGTTCAAATTGATATTTTCTATCAATAGCGAAATTTGTATAATGACATTCATTGTCTCCATTCTTTTATGACTTTATGTGTGGTTTCAAAAATTGGAATTCTCCATAGATATTCGTTGAACTTGTACAGTAGGAATGTTCTTGATTTTGAGCTTTTCCACTATTTTGCCAAAAGATTGAGAACTACCAAAAAGAACCGTCAGAATTCAAATGAGTAATACTAATACCAATAGAAAGCTTTTACCCCAAAATTATTCTGGAAAAGTGAAATATTTTTACTAGAAATATTTTGCAAGCCTTGCAACACGACGACCACTTGTACCCTCCAATCGAATTATCATACATTTCGATTGGTCTGTATATGTTAATTTGTACAAAAAGGAGCAAGGACAGGAGATGACTTGTCCTACGGTTGAAGGTTTCTAGATTCCTTTCCTGGGAAGTGTTACCAACGACGGATTCTCGTGTTGGTGCCGTTGCTTTCTCCGGTGCTTCCCCTGCTTGGAACCCAGATAGATACTTCTCCGGCGCAGGCAGGGGTCGCCGACCCAAGTGAAAAGGAGGCTCCTTTCATCGAATGGCGACCTCCCCGAAATCATCGACGCGGCCCACGAAGAATTCGAGCGCCAGCGGCGCAAGAATTTGGCTCTACTCGCTCCTGCTCACCCTCCAGTACGGCTTGCAACCTTTGATCTCCAGGCGGTTCATCAGGTCGGCCGCTTCCGAATTTAAAGAACTAGTTCGCTTGCGGTTTCGATCCGCGGTCGAATTTTGCTGGTTTCACTTCCGGGGGGTGTGAGGGGGTTGTGCGGTAGCTTTTCGGCGTTAGTTGATCCGTGGGTGATGGGTTGCGGCTGATTCTTGGAAGTTTGTTTATTGAAAGATACTTTTTGGAAAAGAAGAGTGGGGGGCTTTGCTTTTGTTCTTCATTTCTGCTCTGTTGGTGGGAAATGTAGGATTTTTCTGGTGTTGATGCACGTTGGGATTCTTGGGTAGATGGATTGCTGCAGTAATGTTACGGTTTCCTCATTTAGTTTATAGGTAGTGACCACTGGAAAATTATGTTCTAAACTGTAATCAGTATGTGAAGAGACATAGCAGGGTAAATAAATCAGGGGCAAGGTATTTGCTCTGTGAAATTGCCTATTAAAATGGACCCCTTTGAAGTATGAAAACTCAATCAAGAGGCCATAAAGCCAAATTTTCTTTTGTGGAGGGCTAACCATAACGTTAATGTTTGTTTAGTGTTGCTTTTGAAGATAGGAGGGGTGCTTCTTTTTCTATGCAGGCTCTACAGTTAAATCATTGGGGATAGTTGTTATGGTTCCTTTTTTCTCTTAAACCTTTTTAATGCTTCTGAGGAAACTGGACAATGCAGCCCTGGTCATCTTGGATTGTTTATTGTGAATGATTGGTCCTACTTAAGAGAAGTGATTATGCATGAACTTGTAATGGCTGTGGGTTATTGATTATAATGATGTCATAACAACATAATACAGATTGCGGGGAGGTCAAATTCTTCAAGCATCATATTCATTATTGAGTCGGGATATTATTGTGGGCCTTCTCAATACTTGCAAAGGACCAAAAATCATTGTCCCTCATAATAATGTTGTGATATATTGACACTCATCAGAGAGTGTTTCCAACTTTGATCCTAAAATCTGTCCATTTGTTGCAAACTATGGAGATTGTATTGCAATATATTGTTCTTTCTTGGTGAACTTCTTTGTCAGTACATGTAAAGTGGAGTCTCTCATCTTGGCGTCATTTCTCCAGTCATGGATTTCATCTTTATCTTTTTTTGCAGGCGTGAAGTCATTGTGACTACCTCTGTTTTGACGTGCGAGGTAGCAAAAGTAAGCACTTTTCTTTTCTCATTCTTTGTGTACTTACCCATTTCACATTATAATCACTATCTATTCCATTTATTTTACATCACTTCAAAAGAAAAATGAAATTCTTTTGTTCGTTTTTCAGGTTGTTTTTGCCATCTTTTTTATGGCAAAAGAAGGAACTCTGAAGAAACTATCCCAGCAGTGGACTTTGGTCGATTCTCTGATAGCATCAGGACTTCCTGCTGCTATTTACGCACTGCAGAATAGCTTACTTCAGATTTCCTACAAAAATCTCGATTCACTAACATTCTCAATGCTGAACCAGACCAAAATCTTTTTTACTGCTTTCTTTATGTATATCATCTTAAGGTTTGTTGCTTAACATCTCTTTATCTTTCATTTTTGGCGAAGAACAAATCCGTCTCTCTCTCTCTACACACACACACACACACACACACACACATCTGGACATGCACATATAATCAAAGTGATGGAGCAAGTAATGTTACAAAAGAACCTGTTAAAAAATTTAGAATTCCTGAATTATTATGACCACTCTTCTAAAGCAATATTTGGTGCCGCATTTGTAGGCAAAAGCAATCAATCCAGCAGATAGGAGCCCTCTTGTTATTGATAATCGCAGCCATTCTTTTAAGCATTGGTGAAGGTTCTAACAGAGGATCTAGTGGTGGAAATCCTGACCAGACTTTCTTTTATGGGATTATTCCTGTTCTAGTGGCTTCTGTGCTATCAGGTCTGGCTTCTTCTCTGTGTCAATGGGCTTCTCAGGTAATAGGAAACAAATTCAGTAACTTGTCATGAGTTGCGTTGAAGATTTTGCACATTGATTATTACTTTTGTGCTTCACATTTCCCATTTTGCAGATCAAGAAGCACTCATCGTACTTAATGACAGTAGAAATGTCTGTTGTGGGATGCCTGTGTCTGCTTGCTAGTACTCTTAAGTCTCCAGATGGAGAAGCCATCAGGAAACATGGATTTTTTTACGGTTGGACTCCACTGACTGTGGTAAGCGTCTAAAAGGAATTTTTTATTTTTTTTTTTTATTTTTATTTTTTATTTTTTCTGGGTTCCTTTCTCAGCATAAGATCCAGATTTTCTCCATGGTTATAAGCCTATTTCATTTATTTAGTTTTAACTGGTAAACAGTTATTGCTCAAAGAGCATAAAGGTAGGATTCTGGTTGAGGTAGCTTTCTTCTAGCTGCTTAAATTAAAAAACACGATATACAAATTAATTTGGAGAGAGAGACAGCAGTACTCTCACTGATCTCGTAGTGTAGTTGAAACTACTGTTTTTGGAGTAAAAGCATCTCAAATCATTGGTCAGCAAGAATTTTTGGGATAAGACTCATGAACAAATGGGAATGAAATCGTACGTGCTGTAAGTGGAACTACCTGAGAAAATAAGCTTAATCTCTTTCATTACAACACAGCTGGGCATTAAAAAATCCATTACAATTCGATGTGGGCTTGTGAAATGGGCTTCATTCATTGGTGAAAGGTTATGATTAAGTAGCTGTGGTAAAAGTATTTTTCATGGAGTAACTAAGTGCATTGGTAATTTAGGGATGAAACCCATAGAAAATTCTTCATGTTCAGAATGGAACAGCCTAAGTAAGATCTTGATACTGTCATGTGCTCCATTGGAATAATCGTTCCTTAAAATTGTGGGGTCCAGCATCAATGATCTTAGAGATTTAGCTGGTGAAATGGGGTTTTCAGCCTGTTTATGCATCAATGTTCTGTTACACTTAATTGATATTCAGCTTGAGTTTGTTCAGGGTGTGACTGCATGCTGTTCTGTGGCAACTGCGTGGGATGTGAAATTCCATTGTTTGAATTGGAACAAACGAAAATACTACTTAGTACATACATGAGTAGCTTTAATAGTTTCTATCTATTAAATTTGCCTTCTGAACCACCTGTTTAAGCTATTAATTCATCTTTCTCAGCAGTAATGACCAATGAGAATTTTATACCCTTTTGTTTTGTTACATCCAGATCCCAGTCATTTCTAATGCACTTGGCGGTATCCTCGTTGGCCTTATTACAAGCTATGCTGGTGGTGTTCGTAAGGTAAGTTTGGCTTCAGCTGCATTACAGTGGCAACTCCATGTGCTTTGTCCTGCAACATGTCCTGTATCTTGGGTTATTGACCGGCCGAACAAAGAAATAGTCAAGTAATCACTTTCTAGGTGAAAGCATTATGAAACTGCCATATGTTGGATCAAAAGGCTGATTTACGTGATTGAGTAAATGTGGGAAAATTAAATATCCGGTAGTAATTTTTAGATATTTAACATTCATGTTAAGAAATGGACGTGCATTTTTACCCTGTACGATGCTCCCCTTGGTGCCTCAATAAATTTCAGCCATTAATTTATGAAAATGAGACTTTTGATCGAAGGTCGAGAGTTATTGAGACATCAAGGGAAGTGCGATACCGGTGGAGGATCTTCTCCCTGTTAAATTTATGATGCAAAATTTTGGGGAAGCATTTAGTTTGGCCAGCTTTGGCAGCCATTGGAAGATTTTCCTTGAAAACGAGCCATGGAAGACGGCTAAGTTTTTTTTGTATTGCATTACTTTTCATATAACAATCTTTCATTGCGTTATTGATGGTATAACTATTACTTTCATCGGTTAATTCTCTCTTAAATTGTTGCAGGGGTTTGTTATTGTTTCCGCACTACTAGTCACAGCCTTGCTGCAGTTCATTTTTGAAGGGAAACCGCCTTCATGGTATTGTCTCGTTGCTCTTCCACTTGTCGTCAGTAGCATCTCGATATACCAGAAATATCCATACCAAGTCAAAAAGAAGGAAGCTTAGATCGCAGTGTTCCGAGCTCGAGGGGAATATTTGATTTGCCCCTAATTGTTTTTGATCAATCATATCTTCCAGCTGGTAGTTGTAGCTTGGGGAAGTTTCAGGCTTTAGTTGCTACAAAATCAACCTCTGTTTCCGTAGTCCCTGCTTCAATTTTTTCATTTCTAGATATTCTCTTCCATGTAACGCTGTGGATCAAGAGCTTTTTATTCAAGAAAGTCGTTATTACCATCATGTCAAATTTACTGATCTTCTTAAGTTACCGATTTTCGCCTAATGCCATGTTGGAATCCTTTTGGACAGTTGTCAATTGGGTTTAGTAGTTACCAACACATTTCTTGTCTGAAAGGCGCATTCTCCTAGAATGAGAGAAATTTACTGTGGCGTGCAAAACTGCGAACTTACAATCCGTGGTGACTTACTGTTATTATGTACTCTAACGGTATAGAGTGTGAGGACTTATTTTTCCATGGTAATAACTGCCTCTTAATTTCAAATTTACCTACTTTTGTAAAGGGTTTATCATTATTCCTTTTGATTAGCGTGCACTGATGTATCTTAAGCTCGTCAAGTTATCCTGACACGCGTGATCCCGGCTCTAAATTATTAATTCTCTTTTTGCTTCCAATGTATAACTTACAACAACTAAGTGAATTCCCTTTTCATTTCCAATATGTAACTTATTACTACTAAGTGAAGTTTATCGAGATGTGTTGAGAACTTATTATCCATTATATTTTTACCACTTTTACATTGAATGGCAATGTTCCTATAAATTACCATTTGCCTTGGCATCTTTACGGGTAGCGACCCTTCCAAGTTTGAAGCAAACCTGTTACGACTTAAGCAAAATTATTGCCATGCATTGTGAGCTTGTCATGGTCAATAACATGCATTATGCTCACTGTCTTAGAATAAGATGGAGTTATCTCTCAGGATGTTACCCTGCTCCTTAAGTGTAGCATTATTTTGTAATTGTAGTTATAGTGCTACTCTTTGCAAACAAGGGAGTAATAGCAAACAAATGCGTTGGTATGTGTTAGAGTCTCACGTCTGTCATGTACATGAGTGGCGTAAACACCGCGATTGCGAATTCCTAAAACCAATCATTTGGAAATTGGTGCGGTGAGCTCTATAATCCGTTATGTGTTGCTTAAGGGGAGGGCTTTGCTTCATTGTCACGATCAAATTAGTTTCACAATAATTAACAAAATCCATGTATTTACATTACTCCATAATGGCTCAAAGCACAATGAATTTCCTGAAAAATAAAAAATTGTTATGGTTTTCTGATTACATATGTTTGAAGGTGTTAAAGATTAAACAGTTCAGAATTAAATACTTTGAGATATGTAGTTTGGAAAAGAAGACCAAGAGCAAGTAAGGAAAAAGCTATAAAAAATCTTAAATTATGCTTAATGTGATATGTTTATTTGATTTTTTTTATGGCACCAAAAATTTTAAATTTTTTATGAATTTTCGAAAAAAAAGAAAAATTTATGGCGGACTGTAAAGTCAACGAAGTGAAAACATTAAACCCTGCGAAAAACCGTAACTTTAACTTCTCCGAGATAAAGCTCGGAACAGGCTAAGGTTCTTTCGAGCTTCACTACTTCCCCCTAGCCATGGCCATCCTCGCTCTCCCCTTGGTCATCTCCTTCCTCAAGCCCCACGCGGCGAGGCTCTCTCTCTTCGGCCCCCGCGCGCCGGCCTCCTCCTTCCGCCTCCACCGCCGGCCGCCGCTCGGCCCCCGCCATTTCGCCGGCACCTCCGCCTCCGCCGTCAGCGAGACCTCCGCGACCCCGCACCGCTGCTCCGACGAGCCGCAGAAGCCGTCGGCGCCGACTTTCCAGCAGGCAATCCAGCGTCTCCAGGTGGGTTCGTAGAATTCGTCATTTTTAACTGGGTTCCCCTCTCCCCCAATGTAGGCAGCTTCGGTAGGATTCGAGGGTCAGTTCTTGATTGATGTTTTCGAGAATCTTGAGTGGACTTGGTTCTCCGTGTGCTCGAAAGATCGATGCTTTTCTTCGTTTGCCCCCTGAAAATGGCTGTTCTTTCCACATTTGGGATTTGGCCGACAATGTGATGCGCTAATTATTAAGTTCTTCTTGCGATATTGACGTTGAAAAAGTACAGGAGTATTGGGCTTCAGTTGGATGTGCGATAATGCAGTGCAGCAACACGGAGGTAACGTGCAGTACTGACTTATTCGCTTTCTCTCTGACTTAATGGATTTTGGTGACGTTTTATTGATTTGTCAGTGTAGATTAGAGATCATACTAGTGTTTACACTTTCGTTGATTATCATCTTTTGTTCACGAAATTGAGGTAGCAATAACTAGAGAAGTCACGCGATCGTGGGTTTCTTTCTTTTTTCATTTTATTTTTATTTTTTTAATGTACTGCGTGGGGATTCACATGTCCACTTTGAGTATAGGCGGGAAATTCTGCTGTGAGATTGTGAAGGTCTCTTGTCCACTTAATTATGGCCAAGAAAGAGTTTCTGGTCTAGCTTAGACATGGTTCAAACATCCATATATTTTTGCTTCATCATGCTTTTGTCCGTGCATACAAGTTAGGAGCTGTATGTACCGTTGTGAATTGATGACATGTCTCATTCTTCCTTCATCTGCATTAACCAGGTAGGAGCAGGAACTATGAATCCCCTGACATATTTACGGGTTCTTGGTCCAGAACCATGGAATGTCGCGTAAGTACTCTTTTTTTAAGAAGATAGTTTCAAAAGAACTTGTGTGCTTTTCCTATATTTATATCCTTGAGTGGCAATTATTTGCATTGCAAGTCTGAAATATTTTTTGGGAAATTTCAGAGCTATATTGGTCGTAGAACAAGATTAGTATTGCATGAGAGATATTGCATGTTCTATCATGGTTCATCAAATGAGATTAAAATTCCTCATGTAAGTTAAGAGATTAGTTTTTATTTTAGACTCTCATATTATTTAGAGTTATCCTTAGATAATCGTTGCAATGTGGGAGAAATGCTAGTTTCATGATGTGGCAGCTTGTCACGGACAAACAAGTCTTGTTTGAATGTGGGCCAAATTTGCAGATATCTGCATAATTTTTAGAGAGTGAGACGAGTCCTTTCGCAGTTATAGTAGTTACCCATTGATGAAGGGAAATGTTGTTGCATTTGATAGGGTTATTTTCAGGAAGTCCTAGGTTTTCTGACATTTCAATTGTACACAAGATGATTATGTCAATATTTTCTATTAAAGTAAAAAATGGTGGCTTGTCTTTCAATCGCATTTTTCCAGATGTTGACGTAAAAAGCTGATGATTTGATGTTTCTCATATTAGGTATGTGGAGCCCAGTGTTCGGCCTGATGATAGTCGTTATGGAGAAAATCCTAACAGGCTTCAGAGACACACTCAGTTTCAGGTTAACTAAATTGGGCTTGTTGATCATTATGGGATGGTATGGTCCTTGATGCTGTCTGTTTGCACTTTTAATTGTTTTGGATGTCTTTTATACTTACTGGTCTCAGGTAATACTAAAGCCTGATCCTGGAAATTCACAAGATCTATTTATACGTAGCCTGGCAGCACTAGGTAGTGACCGCAACTTCATTAGCACACCTAAAATAGATGCTTGTTGATTTCATTACATTCTTATGCCTTGTCTGTGAATGAGTGCTTGCTTACTTCACATGTTAATTATTAACCTTCATTTTTTGGCACCCAAGCTTTCGGGTTTATTACTAAATAAAATGGTAGCAACTGTTTTGTCTTGCAGTTTTTTCCTTTTCTCGGTGGGTGTATAATCCAACGTGATTTTCCATTATGAGTTTTCTCCAATACTAATCTAGAAGTATGTTGGCTTTTGGAGGGCATAACTTTGAAGTTAGCTCATTTAACAGCAATAGTGGTCCATCTTTTGTATAGATTGGAGGTTCATACAGATTTTTTTTCTTTAATCTAACTTGCACGGAGTTAAGTTCAAATGTTACTCAGATTTTTATTCTAAATTTGATCATCTGATCATGGATCAACTGTAGTTTAGATTCTCTTAATGAGCTCATGGACTTCTTACTTTATAAGCAAGTAAAAAGCACCTTTTTTTTTCTCAGTGGAAAATCAGCAAGGATATTTATTTCAATGTGAGGATTTTCATGAGTTCCTCCTTTAGTGTAAACAAGTTTTTTACACAACCACCATTCTGTGAGTTACATGTGTGCTTTAGAAATTGTTGCATAACCAAATTCTGTCACATGACACTTCCAATAGCGAGTGGTGTAAACTTCATTTTACCCTGTGAAGGAATTGAAGTAAAATTTCTAAGTTAATGCTTTTCAGTTTTAGAAATGAAGCATTAAAAGTAATCATATCTAAGTAATTTAATTTTGTGAGTTATCTTTTGAGTGCAATAGCAGAATAGTTATTCTCGATGATGTTTGTCCTTTCCTGCACATTATATTCAGCATTAGATTCTTCTCTAATTGACAGGTATTGATGTTAATGCACACGATATACGGTTTGTAGAAGACAACTGGGAAAGTCCAGTAAGTATTTTCTGTGACAATCAAGTCCATATGGTACATGCGGACTTTGCATTCTTAAACTTGTTATGTTGATGGGATCCACAAAAATGTAACTGGATTATTTCCATTTCTTTGATGTTGCGCACTGGGGACTAACCTTGATGTGGTTTACTCACAGGTTCTGGGTGCTTGGGGGTTGGGCTGGGAAGTCTGGATGGATGGGATGGAAATAACACAATTCACCTATTTCCAGCAGGTTTTCTTCCGTAGAATTTGATCAGGTTTATCGCATGCATGCAGCGTGGTTTTCATGGGCATGATATACTCTTCTAAGAATCCTTCTCTTTTCTAGTTCAGGCCACTAAAGTGGGGATTTTGTTAAGTCTCAGGTTTTGTGCTAATGTTTTCAGTTCTTCTATTCTTATTCTTCAGGCTGGCAGTCTTCAGTTGATGCCAATATCTGTTGAAATCACGTATGGTCTTGAGCGTATCCTTATGTTGCTTCAGGTCTGGTAATTCTTGTATATCCTTCGTTTGGATGCTTCTGTCAGTTTGCCTAAACTTAACTGTGGATTTCTTCTAGGGAGTTGATCATTTCAAAAAAATTAAATACGCGGATGGAATCACATATGGGGAGCTGTTCTTGGAGAATGAGTAAGCTAACACTTGCCTTATTTATCTCATGTTAACATTCGCTCAGTCTCTCTGTCTCTCTTTTAAAAGCAGTAATGTTAATGCTGTGCTACTATTTAATTATCGTAGGAGCTCCTTTTGACACCTGTGAGCTCATTGTTCTTGTCTTTGCAACCCTCATAAGTTCGTCTCCTAATTGTGATAAATATCTTGTTTAAATATTCATCAACTGGGTTCAACGAGATTCTTGTCTCTGGAATCATCATAAGTTCATCTGATGATTGGGGTACATGTCTTGTTTAATTATTCATCAAGTAGGTTCAATAAGCAATCAATATTCTACCATCATCATTAATATTTCATTACATGACAAATTTACTGTTATATCCCTCTGTCAAAGTAACATATAAATATATATAAATATATGTATATGTATATGTATGTGTGTGTGTGTGTGTGTGTGGCTGGCTTATACGTGAAGCCATTTTGTATAGAGGCGGTACCCCCTTGGTAAGTTCTTAAAGAAATCTTATGTATCATTCAAAAACAATTCTAAATATGGTCTAACGAAATATAATGAATATAATCAAACTCTAGAGATTTTTGGTCCTCTTTAAGCATAGATAAGTTTTTATTTATCACTTTCCGTTAGGGTTGTGTACCTACTCAACCAAAGGGAGGCTTTAGTTTTGGGCAAACAGAACCAAAAGAAATGGAAAAAAAAAAAAATAAAAAATAAAAAATAAAAAAAAAAATAAAAAACTAAGGGAGGCAGGAATTTGAGGACTGTTTTATCTTTTATTTAAAAGGGCTAAATTGTAGCGGTTGTAGCATATAAGTGCAAGGAACTGGCTGAGAGTCCTGATCAGATTCTGTGAACAAGGATTTACCCTAGGAATGGCACATACCGAGATCTAAGATGTTTTTTGATTCCTTTGCCATCCTCCCCTCTTTAATTTACTTGTCAAGGGGGCAAAAGAATTCTTTACTTATATCTGTTGGGGGAAATGCCATATACCGAAATTTTTTGGCCTTGGAAGGGCTGCTATAGAAAGTTTATGTTCAGTGGTTTCATTTGACAAATGGCATGCAGATGCACTGGAGAATTTTTCCTTTGCTTGGATATCATAACTTTTCACTAGCAGTATGGTAAGAGACAAGCATGGCATACCAAGTCAGATCCAGTCTTCTGTTAACATGTTAGGTCAATCTTTGATTGCAACAATCATTTATTAGTTGGCCGAAAAATAAGAAATTCAATTGTTGTGAGGAGAGTTTCAATCTATATTGTGTACTTGATGTGGAACAGAGATTGGGAATTATTTTGGTACCAGCCTCCAATTTCTCTTCGAGGCTGGCCTTGGCTTAGGAGGATGAAAGAAATAATGATACTAACAACCAAAGCCCAATTGCTGGTACCTTTATTGTCTTGATATTCAGCTAAATATGCAGTAGATTCCCAAACTCTGGATTTTTTTTTAATTTTTTTTTGGCGCTCTCATCTTTTCAAGGTCTTTAAAAGACAGGCTCCAGCCTCTCCCGATACCGTGGACTATTGCTCTGGCCTATGTACTTTGCTCCTAATTCATTTAATGACCATGCAAATGCACATGTACAAATTGAAAGTGGCTAGTGAGCTCAGAAGTTTGATTGCAAAATTATACTAACAATACTCACACCAATATATTTTTCTTACTTTCACAATCGTTGAGTTCCTCTTGTTGATTAGTTTATACTTTCTATATTTTCATTCACATTTTGATCAGTTAAGTATATTTACTGCCAACCTATCAGAGAAGCTTGATGAGCTTCAGTGGCAAAAAGATTTGAAAAGAGATTGTGATGAATGTAAAAGTTGAGCTCATGTTGCAAAAGGATACAAAAAGGATAAAATGATACATGTTGATGTAAACATGTTGAGATCACTTTCCTTCTATAGTTATCACTTGGGGTGACTGTCTCCCTTTTACTCATCAATTTGCTGTTGCATAATCACCCTACTTTGATTTGTTTTACTTTTAAGCTGCAGATGATGACTGTTATATTTTGTCATTGTATTTCAGGAAAGAAATGAGCTCTTATTATCTAGAGCATGCAAGTGTTAATCATCTCCAAAAGCACTTTGACTTTTTTGAGGAAGAAGCTCGTTCCTTGCTTGGATTAGGCCTGGCAATCCCTGCGTATGTTTTTTTTTTTGAGGTTTTTACAAAACTTCAGGCGTCTCTTTGTTCTAGTGATCACTTGCTCTGCAACATGCTAGGTATGATCAGCTTTTGAAGACGTCTCATGCTTTTAACATTTTAGACTCAAGGGGCTTTGTTGGGGTGACAGAACGTGCTAGATATTTTGGTCGCATGAGGAGGTATGGTCTCTGCTAACCCCTTGAAAAAAGTTTTTATACTGCTGCATAAGATGCCACTCTAGCGAGCTCAGGGTTTTCTTGTTGAATACAGCATGATGTCAAAATTGTCGAATTGGGGATTTTCTTTTCCAAATCTGCTTTGGAGGATCTCAATATTTATTGTGTATAAAAAGTTCTATGATTACTGTTCTGATTTACCCTTTCAGAGCCAGCAGTAAGGTAAGAATAATTTTGGGGTTTCAATTTTTTAACTGGTGCCACAAAGGTCCATGCCGTTACCTAAGTGTTGTTTTATGTTAACAAGTAATTTTGCTTAGCATTTGAGTTGTGCATCGAAAACTCCTAGAATGACTTCATTTCATGGCCAGTTTGCTCTTATCCTTGCCCCCTCCTCCGATTCTGCACCACACCCTAAACACTATAAAGGGAGTTGTAATGTGTATCTCGAACTTTTAGTTTTCACACTCTGTCCCATTAAGTATGAGAAGAGTTACAAATTTTTCCCCAAACTTGTAATTTTTCCACCCACGACCTAAAGTGTGTGGGGATTGCAACATTTGTTCCAAGAGATAAAAAGGCAGTCATTGTGCTCCTTGACTAGATGATTAGCAAATTACTGTTGGACTACCAAATTTCTGTTTGGACAAGTTTTCCTGGTGAAAGAAGTGATAAGATGAGACACCTGATGAAGAAGTTCCAATTATGTAGAAGAGCCCTAATCTCTTTTTTCATCCCATTTTCATGTCTCTATTGGTCTATATTGTTCAAGTGCTCAGACTGTGAGACATAGTGTGCGTAGGTAACTAAAATCATGGCAAAGTTACTATAATAACAAGTCCTGATTAGCTGAGAGGAGGTAAAGGGCCAAATCTTGGGCTTCATTTGTATTGGGAGAATGGACTCCTCTGGGAGCCACTAGGTCATTATCTTGCATAGCAAGCAAAAGGTGAAGATGAGCTTACAAAATACTTGTGTTTCCTAAGTTGGGGTAGAAAAAGCTCTTAGTCGTTCTTTTTAAGGAGAAGAAAGCCAGTCCATGTGATGTATGGAATGCGAACTTGCCACTTTGAAGACTTTGGCAGTTGAATTGCCCTTACAGCTTTGGGGTAAGCGAGTCAATGAGATGGTCTTCATCTTACATAAATATCACGAGTTTGAGATCCTTTCCTTTCAGAATTTGGAGGAGATAAATCGACTCAATTTATTCAGCTAATATTATGTAGGTTGAACTCAATATATTTCCCTAATATTATGTTGGTGGATGGTAAAAAGAAATGGCTAGTTTAAGAGTAAGCCCCCGGCCACTCATATTAATTCCTGTTTCTGATCAGTTTAGCTCGACAATGTGCGCAATTATGGTTGAAGACCAGGGAGTCGCTAGGGCATCCACTTGGTGTTGTTAGTGAAACTGTTCATCTAGCTTGTCCCCAGGAGGTTGTTGATGCAGCTTCAAACAAGGTAAATACACAAATCAATCTGGATTACTTTTTCCATTTTGTATGCTGTTAGGTAGTTTCTACGAAATGTTGGATGTGCGACATTACCCTTTCTTTGCATATTCTCTCGGAAAGACTGCTATTTTCTTTTTCTTTTTTTTATTAATGCCCTTGATTTTTTAGACATAAACCTTCTCAAAGTTGAATTAGAGCTGATTGAGGCAGAGTTTGGGATGCTGAATTTGGATTTTAACCATTCTTCCGACATGTTTTAGTTGATTATAAACTTTTATGAAACTATTTACCATTTTCCATCGTGATCGTATCATCACTCTCCTTAACCAATAAATAAGATGTTGTGGCAAATCAAAGTCTAACTTGTTGGCCAAAAATCAAGGTCTTACTCAATTTTGGGGAGGTATACCTTTACATAGTGCAATACTTCTTTTTAAAGTATTGTGATTGGTTTCCAGTTTCGGTGGTTGTTTTGACCTTATGTCTACATAAGAATCTCATCATTGACTATATATTTTCAGCTAAAATGATTGGTCATTATTATTTCCCTTTTTTCCATTGTATTGTTCACAGGTTCAAGATGTACCGAGGTTTTTAGTACTTGAAATTGGAACTGAAGAGATGCCACCTCAGGATGTAGCTAATGCAAGCCAACAAGTATTCTCTTCTCTTCCTGAACAATCTCTCTTCCAACTCTGTTGAGTACCCCATGGGTTCTTCAATGACCATGCTTCTCTGTTACAGCTTAAAGATCTAGTGATAGAGTTGCTGCAAACCAAGAGATTAAACCATGGTCCAGTTCAAGCATTTGGCACTCCTCGCAGACTAGTGGTACTGCTTCAATTTGCTCGCTTTTGTTAATATCGTCCTTTGCATACTCTCAGTGACTTCTTTTATGCTTCATAGAGGGGTAATGCACATCACATCTATTTCAGCTCTCATTATGTGGAGCTTTTCGTCTTGTAACTTGTTACAGCAGCATCAGCCTATTTGGTATTCTCAGAATATAGTCACCTTTCCCATCTATGAAAAGGGAGAAGTATGGTAACTTAGAATGATTGAGATGTCAGCAAGGATGGTTAAAAGTGGATGAGTGGAGAATAAAAGGAAAACCTTGGAAGCATGCTACACCATCAGCGAAATATGCCCTACCTAGACTTTTCGTTCCTTCTTTTGCATATCATTTGAAGGATGCATTTCCCGTTAATGATGAGTTTACTTGCAGTCAGAGATGTAAGGAACTTATGTTGCACTTTTGGAATAAAAAGCTTAGTTTGTTAAAAGGAAGAATGACCAAATTCCTTTCACTCAAGATGCAAAACTTTTCTTGCTATGAGTGTGTATAATTGAGATAACTATTCATAAACATCACGTTCGAGGCTTTTCATTTTTATATGTTTTCATTTGCTTGATTTTAAGTCTTAGCATATGCTTAATTTCCAGATCTGTGTGGAGAGTCTTGATGCCAAGCAAACAGACAATGAGGTTGAAGTGCGAGGTCCTCCTGCTTCAAAAGCCTTTGATGATCAAGGAAAACCCACTAAGGTTGATTTCTCTTCAATTTGATGTTTGTGTTCATGATTGCATTTTACCAGAGGATTTGTATTGGCAATGATCATTTATTAATACATTGATTGACATAATGGATCTTGTGTGTCATTTAACTTGTTGAAGGTTTGTGGAATCCCTTATGACTTCAATGCATGACAAGGGGTTGACATTTTATGTCATTTTGTTAAGATATAAAAGAGGATGGTCTACTCAGTTAACTTTAATATTAGAAGCTAGAAGTTTGCATTGAACTCTTTTTTCACCCATTTATGTGTGATGACTCTTCCATCCACCCTTACAGGGTTTGCATGCTTAAGGTTCGTCATCAAATCAACTTTCTCTTGAAGGGGACTGTTAAAATCTTCTTACCTTTTCTCTACCAAATTAAGCTTTTAGAGAAGACAGTTTACACTCAACTTCAAGACGTATTAAAGCCTGGATATAATTATAGTATCTCGAATTTTTAGGGGTACCCCCCCCGCCCCCGGGTTTCTTTTTGGGGTGGGGGGAGAGGAGGTGGTATATGAGATCCTTTTCTTCTTTTGAATCGAGTGACAATCTTACTTTGGTGTATCACTGGAAACTGATTTGCTCCTCAATGTTATCTTTATCAGGCTGCCGAGGGTTTTTGCCGTAGATACTCTGTTGGCCTGGATTCATTATATACAAAACCTGATGGTAAGAGAAGTTGAATATATTCCAGGTTAATTCTTCTTCTCTACACATAAACTTTTGCTTAGCTCTAGTTTTCCACTAATGCAAGTTCTCTTCAAGGCAGTTGGTACTTCATATGAATGTTTCAGAAATTAAAGAAATAGAAAAAGAAAACTTGAACTAGAATATGTGCACTTTATTGTAGAATTTATCTAATATTCCCTATCAACCACTAATTTTTTGTTTTATTGTCTTCGAAGACACTAAGCTGGCTAGCCCGGAGGGAGAATGATTTGTTAATGAGTTTTCTTAGGGCACTAATAAATGATAATTATTGAACTTTAATATGTAAAAAAGCAGTCTTTAATTTAGTCAAAATGTTTTCTCTGAAAGCAGTTATGCTTGCTGCAAGATACCTGTCAGGTGTTTGAATGTTCTTACTGCATCATGTATGGATGGATTTTTCATCAGGATGTGGCCATTAATAAGCTTTAAAATAGGCATTGAAGAGAACATACTTCGATTTGTTTATTAAGTAATATACTTGTTTATGTATGTGTAAATATTGCTTTCTTCTTTCTTCAGGGAAAACAGATTATGTGTATGTTCGTGTGAAGGAGCCTGCTCAACTTGCTGTCCAGGTCTTCTTGCTGCTTATTTATTTGTTCAGTCGTTCTTTTATAACTGGTAATAATTAGTCTCACTTTTCTGAAGGAATATACTGAGGATAGAGATTGTTTAACGAAATTGAGGATACACATTGCTTTCGCTGCTATATTATGTTCTATTGTCTATTTCAGGACCATGGGCCCGGCTAAGGCCTGAATTCTTTATTTGAAATTAATTTTTTTTTAAAATAATTAGTTCATACCCTGGCCCTCCATTGAAAACCTGGCCGGTCCTGGCACAGCCTGGTGACCAGCCCTGCTGACAACTATTTTACAAACTATTTGCCTGTCATGAAAGTGCTTTATACACTATTTAAAAGGAAAGTTGTGAGTGGATGGGCATTCTAACTTCCAATTTCATTTTTTAATTGGTCGGTCGTGTTAAAACTAGTCAAAATAGAATTTATTCAAGATCTGATAGTTTAGCAAAGTGAATGGCTGCCTACTTGTATGCCACAAATTGTTCGCTAAAGCATGGAGTACAAACTACAAACTATCAAGTTCTTCTTCACAATAGCATGTTCTAAGAAAGTTGTGATAAAAAATTTGCATGTTCTCACCACCAATTTAAGAAAAGTCACAAGATGGCCAATTTCATAGAATTTTCTTTAGTAGTGCCTGTACTGCACTTGTTGAGGAACGAAACAAGGAAAGATACCAAATATTTAGGGCGCCGACTCTTTTGTGATGTACAGTCAGTGCTTTGAATGTTGGATCCATCTTTATTAACTATGCTTACAAGTCTTGTTCATGTAATCTAGGTATCATTTGAGAGAAGTCAACTTTCTGGCATCTTAAACAATTTATTTTGGTTTTTGGCAAAGGATAGCATCATATGTCTTTGCAGAAAAAACGTGTAACGTATCCATCTTTTGCTCAGGATCACCATATACAGTGATTATTGTACGTGGGTCCTATGTTAGGGCAATGATCTTTTGTCTGGGTAAGTGTGATTCTGATATTTAATTTCCCTCATATGTTAAGGTTTTGTCTGAAGATTTGCCCAGTACAATTGCTAAAATATCATTTCCAAAGTCAATGCGCTGGAACTCTCAGGTATACACATCTTATTTTCCACTCACTTTGTCATCCTCTGCTGAAAATTCAATGCTGTCTTGCACTCTTTTTGTTCTATTTTGATTATTGCGGGAAATAGTTTTCTTGCTTAATGAACCTTATAATGGCAACTAGTAAAACATGTTGGTCTTATGTTATGTCTGTAATGCCTTGGATTCTATTTGTATGCCTCGTGTGCCTTTTGCTGCTCCATATTTCTATGGTTTAATGTTGTTTATCACTTCATTTATTTCTTGAAACCATTTTAATCTTCATTAAGTCACTGCAAATAGAAGTGTCTTGGTATTGTCAATGTTTAACTAGTTCTACTAGCTTCCTTATAGGATACACTTGCAAAGAGAAACAGAGATTGATGATTCTAACAAGTGGTGGGGATCGGCCCCAGGCAGATAACACACCTCAAAAAGTGATCGTCATGGTTTAGTCCAATATATCTAATGATAGGATTTCCAAAATGTTTTTAATATCGCTCTACTAAATGTCTTTCTTTGAGATGCTTCCTATATTTTCATGGACAACTGAAACTTGGGCAAACTTCTAGTTATACGTTGTTCATGCTTTTAGTATTGGGACAAAAAATAGGTTCATCTTATCAATCATCTATGGATGGCTCTTATATAGACTCATCTCCTCAATCATCTAGGGATGGCTTTTTGTTGATTATGATGGTAAGATGCTAAAATTATCAAGAATTTGTTGTGCTTAGAGGATTTATTAAAACGAGAAGCATGGTGATTAAACTAGGAATATTATCAAGAATTTGATGGCTCTTAAATAGGCTCATTTCCTCAATCATATAGAGCTTTGAAGTGTTTTTTTTAAATCTCTTGAGCTTTTATCAACTGTAGATTAAATAATAAACCCATCGTCTAAGTGGGTGATCATTAATTTTTCTTCCTCACTGGAGACGTAGTATTCTTATCATAAATAGGACTAGAAATATTATTTCAAAAGGGGCCGTGTCAATAATAGTGATTACATATGGACAATTCCTCAGTATCTTGCTCATTTACAGCAAATATTTTGTGTGTGTGGAGGTGATAAAAAAATATGCCTTCTGGAGAGATAAACTATTTCACCAATCAAGTCACCGGTATCTAATCTACAAAGTGGTGACAAATCTTGTACTGTGTGTATCTTTCAGTAATATCAGGTAATTTTTTGTTTATGTTGAATCCATTAACCAAAATTTGTTCTACATAATTTCACATCTTTTATTTTGTGATCAACGTATGAAATTTGGAGGAGCTATTTGTCGTCGATTGGGTTGCATTTGCTTTTACATGGTCTAGATTAGATCACATCTCAATGAGTAGCATGCACATTCTTTAATAATAGAAGATGATAAATCTTAGTCTGATATGTCTAACAATCCAGACATGAAGTGATTTAAGCACTTCACCCTTGGCTTGGCTTTATTTTATGGAATAAATTTCTACCTACATTCTCCTGATGCTCTTCATCATCTACCAAGATAGATAGTCAGGATGTTCATTTCTAGCCTTCGTTATTTAATAATGACATATTTTATTGTCCAGGTGATGTTCAGCAGACCTATCCGGTGGATTTTAGCCCTCCATGGAGATGCAATAGTGCCATTTACATTTGCTGGACTTTTGAGGTTGTTATGAAGTGTTGCTACCTGCATCTTTCTCCTCTCTGTATTTTCTCAATTATTATTTTCTTTTATTTTTATTTTTTTGGTCAGGGTCCTTTCTAAATAATTGAGTAAGCTTAATTTGATATGTCGTGGTCTTAATTTTCTGTGGTTTGCTGAAATTTGTAAAAAGCTGCTTTTGCAAGTTATGAATGTTTTGCCTCTTGCACAAGTGATAAATGCTCAAATGATAGGTAGTAATTGTTGTATGTTGCTCATTGAAAACACTTCTTTGCATTTATCTATGTGCTTTAGCATATTTAAGTGGGTAGTCTTTTGAGTTCTGAAAACGCATCTTATTGAGGACAAGGATGTTAAAATTAAACAATCGCTCCATTTATTTATTTCAGAAACTGATAAGAAGAGGACTTGCTATAAAAGGTCCAAATTTCTAAGCTGATCAAGCGTCATATTTTGCCACTCTTGCGCATTGGATTAGTTCTATGATTACTTGACATTCTCTTAAAAGTAGCTAGTATACTAATGGAATACACTGAATAAGATTCTCTCTCTCTCTCTCTCTCTCAAGATTTTCTTGTTTTCCTTTTTGTTTAATAATGTGTGTAAGCCATAACTCAAAAATATCATTTTATCCAGAAACACACGTGTTTTGCCTTGGTTTCCTTATTTAATTGGATCTTCTCTGACCTATGTGCCAAGTGGCATGTGATAGATAATTACTTGTATTATGCTTATTTGGACCCCAGAATGTTAAATAACTTGCTTTTCCTTTCTACTATACCATTTTGTTTCTGTGTCTTTGGAAGTGCGTTCAATTGGGTGGAGATAGATCTTAGTTTTTGGGGAAATCTCCTTATTCATCAATTGAACTTTAGGCCATGGTACCTGCTTATGCATTGTCCTCACATTGGCCAATGCATGTCCATGTTTGCCCTTTTTTTTTCGAGTTTATTTGGACATGGAGCACTGACAGAACTTGTATGCACGTCCCATGCTCTTGCAGTGGAAATTTATCTTATGGTCTTCGTAATACTCCATCAGCCACCTTCCCAGTAAGTATCCAAATTTTCTCGTGGTTGTCATATTTTCAGGGGCATGGATATACTTTATGTCTTTTGTTACTTTGAAAAGCTCTATGAGAGCTCATTTATCGGTACTCTGTCATCTAGCCTTTTCCTCAATCTATTGTGCAACTCCAGTATGCCTTGCCCTTTTTATTCTATTCCTTTCTTGGTTAAATTTTTGCACCTTTTCAGTCTCTGGTACTCTCCTTTAGAACTAGTTATTCTGGTTCATTCTGCTGGTGTTCATTTCTCTCCATCTAATGCAGCATGGCATAGTCCATTTCATAATATCTAGCATGACATAGCTTTTCACAAAGGAAATTAATATTAACAAAATTAATGAAGATAACAATAAACGCAATGCCATATATGGCTGTTAAAAGAACCTAGCTGTATGTGTGTTTGGAGGAGGATGATGGTGATCAAAGAGCATGGCCTTCTTTTGGATGTTGAAGATGAAAAAGTGCAGTTTTGTAGAGCATGGCCTTCTTTTGGATGTTGAAGATGAAAAAGTGCAGTTTTGTAGTGTACCGCAATGAATCTTGAAAGGAAATACTATTAAAATATGAATTCTATGAATGTCACAGAGGAAGATGAAGTTGGATATTCCAATAAGCGATATTCGAAAGTATCAGAAATGTGTTTGTTTCTCTTCAAAGAACAAACAGAATTATTGACAAGGAAAAGAAAAGGCTATAAAATCAGAATATACAAAACACGTGAAAAAGATAGCATCATTGCATTGGCATGCAAGCTATTTATGTTAAATAAGAGATGAGTTCTCTTATTATTATGATAACTCCACCAAGTATGTTGGCCAGTATGTGTTTAACAATACAAGGGCTTCAGAACAAATTATGTTATTAGATAATTACTAGTCAACATGGTCACATGCAAAAAAGATAATTCTAAGCTCCTTCCAGGAGATGAGCTTAAACATTTTTTTTCTGATTTTACATGAGTGGAAGTAAAATAATGTTGTGGTTTCCGTTTGTACTCTTCTCGGTATGAGTTTTCTCTTTGCATTTTTGCTACTACTGTGCTTCTCCATTCTTCTAAGAAGCTATTCAAAACCTATGGACAGGCGTTTATTTTAATTTCCAAAATCCTCTGTAGGTGGAAAGTGCAGAATCCTATGCAGCTTTAATGGGAAAAGCTGGAATTGAAATTGATATTGAGGTATTGATATAATGAAATGATTTGCAGTTTTTTTTTTTTTTTTAAGTTGATAATCCTTTTTGGAAAAGTGATATTTTGTTGAAAACCTGCCATAGATGGTAAGGTTGATGAATACTGATCTTTCAGATTCTTTTGTATTCAGGAACGGAGAAATCAGATATTCAGGCAATCGGCTGCACTTGCAGAAAGTGCCAAAGGTCAGATTGTTGTCAATGATGGATTACTTAATGAGGTAACAATGCTTAAGTAATACATTTGAAAATGGTTGTTGAGTTTGCTGCTAAGTACCATTTCAACTTGTATCAGGTTGTCAATCTTGTTGAGGCACCTGTTCCGATTCTTGGGGAATTTAATGAATCCTTCTTAGAGCTTCCCAAAGACCTTTTAAAGATGGTAAGTTTCATTATCTCGGGAAGTGCACACAAGTATTTGAGTTGGCTTCTTTTTCTAGTTTTTTGGGAATGTTTACCTTGCGAAAATGCAAACTAGTGTTTGGATTGGCTTGCAAACTAGTCTTTGACTATGGTCTATATTTGGTTTTCTGGTTTCGCTTTCCCATTCTTTTAGTCAATTAAGCCATCTAGCAATAGTGAAATAAAAAGCAGCCAGATTAGAGCTAGACTAACACTATATGACTTAATCTAGGATTACTTCAAGCATGGAACTTCGATGACAGGTAGAACATGCACATTTAACACCTGCAATGATGGAAGTTATATAATAGAATGGTGCCTGTAAAACAAATTGATATTCCATCATGCCATTGGGATTTTGTGGTTAAATTGTCTACTGTATACAAGTAACTTACTTTGTAGCTGTTATTTTCCTGTTTTGTTGAGGTTGTTTATGCTCCAATGTGCAGGTTATGCAGAAGCACCAAAAATATTTTTCCATAGCTGATCACAATGGGAGGCTGTTGCCATATTTTATTGCGGTGAGAAGTTCTTTCAAATATAGCAATTTATTTCGGTTGTAATATACATTAGTATTGTTTATATGATAGTCCGGCCTGGGAATTTCCTTTTAGGTGGCAAATGGGACAATTGACAGGACAGTAGTCAAGAAAGGAAATGAAGCCGTTCTCAGGTTTACATCTATCTCCCTTTGAACACCTGATGATGCTTCTAGAAGAGAATGAATTGATCTAATTTTGAAGGTCTTCAATTCGGTTTGGCATACTATAACTTTGCAAAATGACTAGCGTGAAAATACCGCGCTTATGGCAGGTCCTTAATTCTTGTGAAGTACTGTCAAATTTATTCATTTAATCATTCCGATAGCAAGTGAACAAAGTATTTTGCGCAAATTTGTTCTTTGAACTTCCAATTTGTAGTTTTGACCAGTTTTTGTCTATTTTGCAGAGCTCGCTACGAAGACGCAAAGTTCTTTTATGAGATGGATACACGTAAAAGATTTTCAGAATTTCAAAGTCAATTAAAAGGGATACTTTTTCATGTGAGTACTTAAACTGTGTGCATGATCTAAGGAAAGAGCAGTCAATATATGCAAGATCTGTTTTATGATATATGGGATCTGGCTTCTCAATCTCACATAGCGACCAGTTGTAGATGACCTACAGCTAGTGGGTATAATTGCACCATCTCAGAGTAATATTTCAATATGCACCCGGGTGTGCAGTTGTACGACTAAATAGTTCTCCAAGCACTAATTCTCTCCTTCTTATACATGCCTAATATTAGCTTTTAGAAATCATTAGCATGCCATAATTTGGGTATACATAAACCGAGGTCTCATTAGAATCAGTTTAGGATCAAGTACTTGAATTGGCATAACTTAGGACTCTCCTCTTCAAATATTTAAGCATATTTCTGAAGCTAATTTCATCCTAAAAGGATGCAAGTCTAGTGAATTTTAAGTTGAGGGAGTGAACAATTAATCCACTGGTTTTTTTTCTTCTTTGATGTCTCTCTCTCTCTCTCTCTCTCTCTCTCTCTCTCTCTCTCTCTCTCTCTCTCTCTCTCTCTAGTGTGTTTTACAGATCTTAGATGAGATACGACACTTTAGAGGTCTTAAAAGAAATGATGAGGAAAATTGGGCGATAATTGGTATTTCTCAGACATGCAGCAACAACAGCATGTACATGAAATTTTAGTAGTCAGGGAACTTTTATCTCCAGTAATAGTTGTTCTTAGCAAGATCTATGGTCATCAGCTATGATTTTTGGCTTAGCCTCATTTCCTGGTCAAAAACTTCTAGGCACAGAACTACATGTTCTACTTTCTTAATGGATATGATAAAATCATCAAAGTTCAAATGAAAACCGTACATGCTTGATCTGAGCTTTGGTTTGGTTATCCTATTTTAAACAAGAAAGATTGTTTTTTTCCTTTTTCTACAGTAATTTTTGTGTTAGACTTTAACTCTTCAATGCAGTATAGGCTACTTTTGGCAAACTGATTTTTTAATGGTTTAACCATTTCCTGGAATTATTCATGAGGTTGTCTTTTTTTTGCTGGTATGTATGATTAAATAGGAGAGGCTTGGAACAATGTTGGATAAGATCTCGCGTTTGCAGAGCACAGTAACCAAACTAAGTTTGGCTATGGGTGTTAATGAAGATAAGCTACAAATTGTCCAAGAAGCTGCATCACTTGCTATGTCTGATCTTGCTACCTCAGTTGTCACAGAATTTACTTCCCTTGCTGGAATAATGGGCCGTCATTATGCTCTTCGAGATGGCTATCCTGATCAGGTTAACTTCATTTACAGTTTCTGCAAGGACTTCTCTTTGCCAGAAGGATTTTTCTTGTTCTTTTCTTTGTTTGAGGTCTGATGGAACCGATCTTGATTTTTGTTGTGTGTTATCTATTTGTGGTACTTGTTTATGGTGGCGCAGTTTAGTGCCAGGTATGCTCTCCATGGCAATACGTGTGCTTCATCCTGATGCTTATGGCTTTGGCAGATTGCAGAGGCCTTGTTTGAGATTACACTCCCTAGATTTTCTGGAGATATCGTTCCCCAGACTGATGTGGGGATAGTTTTGTCAATTGCTGACAGGTGAAAAATCTATTGAGTTTATATAAGTAGCCCACTCAAGAGCACTCATAATTTCACCTGATGATACATGTCATGGGAGATTATGCCGTCATTTGTTGTTAAAGAGCACATAGGTTCATGTCTTCTGTATTTCATTTCCAATCTGCTCATATCCTCAAGAATAATATAGTAGAAGGGTTCCTAGTATTAAATTATTACATTGTAAACTGGATGGTTTTGGTATCATCATACTACATTGGTTATGAATTCATCATTTTAACACAAATAGAACAGCAATCTGCCTAGTCTGCTGAAAATTGCTTCCTGAACTTAATTGGATAATTTTCCAATGACATCATTGTGCAGACTAGATAGCCTTGTCGGCCTATTTGCAGCTGGCTGTCAGCCTAGCTCAACCAATGATCCTTTTGGGTTGAGGAGAATTTCTTATGGACTTGTGAGTTATCTGTGTCCTTTCTTGCTGCTTCTACAATGGTAATACACTTAAAAGGTCAAATTATTATTTGAATACGTTGCTGTATTGTTAGGTCCAAGTGCTGGTGGAGAAGGACAAGAATCTCGATCTGAAACATGCATTAGGAATTGCAGCTGATGTCCAACCCATTGAAGTTGAGGAGAGGACATTGATTGATGTAAGATCCTTGACAATTGACTGTGCGTTAAGATTGAATGGCTGTGCATTTTCCCATTACCGTGTTGATATGCTACAATAGCATCCAGTCCCTAAACATGGCAACCTCCAGGCAGGCTGCGCGGCTGACTTTATGTGCCCTGCACCATGAATTTACGTGATCCAAAGTGGATTATAAAAAATATGGGAAAAGGATACTGCAAATGCTATAACTTTCGTACAATGCTCACTTAAGTCGCAAAATTTTTTGAAGGATCATTTAAGTGCCACTCCGGTAAATAAATGATTGATTAAGTGCCAACTCCAATTATAAATTGGCTACGTGGCCTTGTCAGAGAATTTCATTCAGCAAAAAACGATGTCATTTGCCAGCCCTTGTTTTTTTTCCCCAAATTGACAAATTGGGGCTAAATTAGGGCAAAGAAGCAAACCCTAACCCTATCCATTGAAATTACTTGTAAAATTACAATGTTTATCTGCAAGAGAGTGAGTGAAAGCCCCAATAAAGCAAATTTGAGGTCATTGAAGAATTGGCTACTTGGGGTTTTTTTCAAGTTGATTCTTGAAGCAAAGCAAGTGAAGAGGCATTATTTAAAGCTTCTCATGATTTTTGATGAATGAGGTCGTTGGGCGCGTATCTCATCCATAGGTTACGTCATGGTCTGCAAGATCTCCTCGAGGTTCCGCAAGGATTGTGGACTCAACCAATGTGTCCAGTGGCCTTTGTCTTCATCTTCACTGCAAAGCCTTGTCTTCAATCCTCCTCATGGTCTCATCCTCATTGTAAGGCCTCCTCTCCCCCCTCCAAACTAGAAGAATAGGTCCCATCTTCACCCATGCTTCAGATTTTGTCATCTTGAGCCGTGGTGAACAAGAATTGTAGCATTATGAAGGCATACCACAAGCAAAAACAGAGCTCTCTGTCTCCATCATGAAAACACAGCTTTGCTCCTTCAGCTCCACATAGAGTTTTCCCCCATAGAAAGCTGTCATTTTGTTCACTTTGCCAAGTTGGACGAAATATTTGTCATCTTGGACTTCAATTTCTTTTTTAAAAGCCACGTAGGACTTCTGGCCGGAATATGTCACCGGAGCACTTAAGTGATGGTTTGTTTCTTTTTCCCTGATTTGGAGCTTAAGTGATCCAGCAAAAAGGTTTGTCACTAAAATGAGCGCTGTACAAAAGTTTGGCACTGCTAATATCCTTTTCCCAAAAAATAAAGAACTCATTTCGAAACATTGCCTATTAGGAACTAGTAATTCAGTAAAGTGACCTCCTGATTGAGTTTAGTCTTCCATCAATACAATTCATAGTGTTACTTCAAGTATTGATAATTTTATTTTCCTTTAGGTGCATCAATTTGTCACTCGGAGATTGGAGCAATTTTTGGTATGTGTACTCTCTGGATGGACTTCTTACTTAAATTAATATTTTAGTGAGGTGTTTCAGGTCAATTTCTGATTGTTTTGCAAAATTAAGTCATAATAAGCAGCGGTTTACTTGATTTCATTCTCTATTTGATATCAAGAAAGGCGTTGTCCTTTATTCCAGCATTTGGGTATGTACATCTCCCTTGCTGCAACGCCACTCTAAAGATAGAGCTCCATTAGAAAAGTGAATGGAAAAGAATATAAATCTGAGTTATTATAATATTCATGTGGATATATATTGGTGATATCTAAACTAGTCTAAGTAAATGAAAGTAAATGGTTAATCTAATATACCAATAACATGGCATTCTATTATCACATAATACCATCCAACTTATGCCTCCAAACGACACAAGACTGGAAACCATAATCAAATTTAACCTCATGTTTCAGCTCCCTTTGTTGCTACTACTGATTATTTTTCTGGAACCGGTACTTAGATTGTTTCTCCCATCATTATTATAGTTTCTGGCAAGAGATACAATGTGCAGCCAGCTTTTGACTTAATACTGGGTATATCATATTTCAGGTTGATAAGGGTATTAGTCCTGAAATAGTTCGGTCTGTCCTTCTGGAACGGGCAAACGTGCCTTGCCTCGCAGCAAAGTCTGCATTCAAAGTAAGTGTCATGTTGCCAGTTTTGGCCAGAAACTTGGACCTCATCTTTAATACATGCTTCAGCCAGAAGACAACGGCTGTTTAAAAGGCTTTAACTAGCTTTAGAGTTGAAAAGATGTTTCTGATAGATCAACATGAGTCCAGAGAGGATGTAGATACCTGTAGCTGATAAGACAGTGCGGTGCTCTCATTACTGAAGTTGGAAAAAGGGAGGGATGTCCTTTGAGAGAAAGCAATTGGATGATGTTTGCATGCAGAGCCTATATGAAATTATTTATTTTTCTATTGACCTATGCAAACTCTCTTCAAGGTTACCTTATACTAGCGATATTAAATTCTTAAAAATAGTTTCTTAGTCAATACTTAAGGAGACAAAAATTCATTCATCTACTTTGCCTCTTTATCCATGGATATTCATCAACTTCTACTTGTATGTCAACATTTCTCATAGATGGAAGCTCTATCAAAAGGAGAACTTTTCCCAAAGGTTGTTGAGGCGTATTCTCGCCCCACAAGAATAACCCGTGGAAAGGATGTTGGCACCATGGAGGTAATTCTGACTAGAAGAGGACATTGTATATTCAATTGAAATATCAGAACAATTTTAATGTTCATGTAGCACATGCTAGAAGATAAATATTAAGAAATCTTAGGCATAATGTAAGCTTTAGAATTTTTGAAAATTAACTAGGAAAGAGGTGCTATTAGAGTCCCATATTGTTGTCAAAGGTGCACTTTCTGTAGATTTTTTCATTCCCCCATAAAAATGGTAAATAAGCCTATGAGTTCTTGAAAGTGTATATTGATTGATGTTAGCGAACCAGAACTGGTTTACCCTTCATAATGTCCACATTCCACAATTCCAGTGAATGTCCTTATTTATTCCCTTTGTCACACCACGATCATTATTATCGTGAGCTAGGTAACTATTCTTCCAACCTTAACTTTTGAAACAGTATGCGATAGTTCTCTTGTCAAAACGGTGTAAGAGAGTCAGTTATCTACCCAACTACGGGAGGTCAATCTTATGTTCTCTTTGAAGTCAATTCAATCGTTTCTGAACTCCTGGATAGTGTTGTACAATAATGCTATTGGAAACACCTTTTTCTGCTATTATCTATTTAGGTGGATGAAGCTGCATTTGGCACAGGTGAAGAGAGGGCTTTGTGGGATTCCTTCTTGTCAGTGAAAAACCAAATAAATCCTGGTATTGATCTACTTATTATAAAGAAGTGTGCTGTTCTTTCCAATCCATTTGTAACTGTTTTGGGCGGTTGTGCCCCATTATCTAATATGTTCTGTAGTCCCACTTTAATTTTGTCTTTAATTACTGCTAATGGAAAAAGTTGAACTTGATTCCGCTCTGATTTAAGTTTTGCATTCCTGAAGCTATCGAGGTTGATACTTTTGTTGAAGTATCTGCAAAGCTTGTACAGCCGTTGGAGGACTTCTTCAATAACGTTTTTGTTATGGTGGTATGTTTTTCCTCAATTCATGGTACATTTATGTAATCTGGCTTCAAGGTGATGTAAGATTTGACCACTCATTGCAAAGAACTTCCGAAATGTTCGTATAGCTTCGTTGACATCTCTTAGGTTGGTTAGCATGTTGCCCTTGGTGTGTGTAGCTGGATGAAATGTAGATGCTTTATACTCATGAGTTACGAATGAATACGTAAGCATCAAATGACATAAGACCCTCAGATTTGAGATGTCAGCATCGACTTTGACCTCCTGACTTTATTGGATGGAGTGGTCTCTAGCTTGACTTGGAGAATCCTCAGGATATCACTTCACAGTGACACTTAGATCATATGTCTATATATGTGCGCAACTGATTATTTACACTGGTCATGGCTTTTTGCTTTCTTTGTGCAGGAGGATGACAGAATCCGAAACAACAGGCTTAGGCTGCTTAAAGAAATCTCTGACCTTCCAAGAGGCATTGCCGATCTGTCAGCTTTGCCAGGATTTTAAGCTGACATTGAGCCAATTTTGTTTCGTTCTGAGAGGATTTTTTTTTTTTTTTTTGGGGCCAGCTTAAAATGAAAGCAAACCAGTGTGTACATACGGGAGAGTAGGCTTCATTAAAGGAGAAAGCCTAGGATGTAAAAGAAGTCGTGAAGCCTAGGAAGTTGTGTATTGTGGTCACTCCAAGCATGTAAAAGAAGATTTTGGACAATTCATTGAGAATGCTTATTATAGGATTGCATGTTATGGACAAGATCGAGAAAGAAATTAATGATGTTATAAACTGCATGAACTGTGTGAAGCAATACATACAAAGTTACTTCTGCATTTAACGATTCCTCTATTTTATTGGTGTTGGATGATGAGCAGATAAAGGGGCTGATACTTGTCTTACTCGACATGGTTGCGGACAATCAGAACTTTAGTTATGTCAAAGACCAGTACATGGTTCTCTTGGGCATTCAAACGTGTGCATAGGAGTCTCATTGGGTTTTCCGTAGTTTATGATAATCAGCTTAGCTCCATACTTAAAAGAGTGGCCCACAAAGATCCAAAACAAAGTGGACGGGGCATCAAAGCGTTGAGATCAACAATACCTGAGCAAAATAGGGTTTCGGATAAGTCTTTCATGAATGCAAGGATTCATCATGAGAGGTCGCTTAATACATGAGCTGTTTAAATTATTTGGAATTTTCTTAAGTTCATATCTACAATCTTGGGTCTAAAATTTGCCAGTAACTTCCCCAAGTAAGCCTCGAAACTTTAATTCCAGCCCCCTCCGAATGAAAAACACATAACCTTCATGCTCATCGATCTGCAAATTCCATCATTTTGGTGAAAAAGCAACTAGTTGAATTAATTGTTAGGTACATCTGCACGCTAAATGCAGTCATAATACAATTTTTGCCAGTTCAGTTTACCAGTTAATTTGCATATACTACAGATGGGTAGAGAGAAGCAGCTAATTGAATTAATTGCTAGATTACATCTGTACACTAAATGCAGTCATTATAGAGTCTTTGCCGGTTCAGTCTACCAGTTAATTTGTAAACCCTACCATTATAGAGATCGTGGGGTCAGGGTCCCAAATGCATGAAAGTGTCGCCGTCCAATAGTTGTTCAAGATCAGTCAGATCATCATCAAAATCTGTTGCTTCTCCATTATGGTCGGGTGTCATTTCGTACTCAACCTGTAATCATGGACCAGAATGATAACCTATCATGAGATCACATTAAAGAAGGAAAGGAATTGCAAGGAATAGTTTACTGTTTCTTTATAACTGCATCATAGATAAATTTTCTAGTCATTTCGCCCTCAAGAGGATGCATTCAAAGCCCTCATGCCTGTCACAATTTCAAAATAAAACTTACGAAAGCACATAATGCGAGCATGTGGTACAACAGACAAAAAAGGATGGACAATTTCTTATAAGATTGCCTCGATCATATCCCCCAGTGCATTATGCATGAGGTTATTCATTCTTCTTTGAATATATGTACCAGCAAGAGTGTGCATGCTGTGTCAAGTGGTGTGAAGGCACGATTGTGGTGTGCAGACACGAGCGCGAGCACACCCCCAAGAAAAAGATAGAGAGAGGGGGCCGTTTTGCCAGCTAGTGCAATCCTTTGAGTACTGAACATATTTTTAGCAACACTGGAATTACCTGGGCTTCTTGTATCTCAGAAACAACGTTTAGCAATCTCCTATATTGATCCCTGGCCTCAGGGTATTGCACCATGGACTTCACCCTAGCAAGAGCTTTTTCCAACCTTTCTTCAGTCTGCTTTCGTCCTTCTTTCAAAATATCATACTCATCCTCATTTGAGGATGCATCTTGCATGCTGGAGGTGTCAGTAAGTGCTTCTCGTTTAAAACCTCGTAAGCCACTTCCCTTTCTTCTCCAACGCAAAATAACTTTCTCTACAATTCCCACAGACCAAAGAATATTTTTGCGATTTTTCCGCACCTGGTGACCTCTGAAATGGGCCTTTAATCAAAAGATGAAAAGTCATCATTTCAAAGGTTAAGAAACTTCTGAAGAAAACTGAAATAATATGCCATGAAAAAACAAAAATATAAACAAAAATATTAATACTTTTCTTTTGAAAACAAAGAGGACTTCAGAAACTTTAAAGGAAAAAGGGTTTAGAGATTTCAAAAAAAAATGTGATGAGCAAAAAGGGAGGTATGCAATGTACCTGAATTTTGACAATTCGCTGCCGGGTGATTAAAAATTCTTTCCGACCTTTCCATCCACGAAATTTGTTCTGTATCCGAATTGCCGCAGCATGCAAAGGTTCATCAACTTGTCCTGGTTTGTATACCTTTGATGCAACCAGTGTAAGAGCATGTTCATCTGAAATTCCATGATTATCATCACCAAACTCTCTCAATTGCTTTCTTTGGAAAGACTGCACTCTAAAAACTTGGTGAATACGTGCAGCAGCTTGAGTGGCATTACAAACAGCAGCCAATGAATCTTTAAGTGAAACACCGCTTGGCAAGTCTCCTTCTCTGATTGGAGTGGGACTTCTCTCTGAAATTGTTTGTACTGCTTTTCCTCCAGAACCATGACAGGCATCACCTCCAGCAGTGTCCAGATTAAGCGACAAAAGGTGAGCACTCAAAGCAGATTCAGCAAGATAGCCTGCAATTCCTTTGTGTCCATTGGCAGAAGCTAAATCTGCAGGTGTTCTGCCCGTTGTATACTTGGGAGTTGGATCAGTTAATGCTCCAGGTGCTGCACCAAGAGAGATGAGGGAAGCAACCATCCGCTCTCTGATATCATTAACACCACAATGATCAAATGGTATATATTTCAAGAAAAAATGTAGTCATCGTAAAACATTCTACCAGATCATTACAAGATACAGAGACATTCGAGTGCTTATAACAGGATATAACTTTTCAAATGATTAAGTTCTTCACGAATAGAACTTTAGGTGCTCCCTATGCAGCTTAAAACAATCAATAACGTGGTGAACCACTGGTAGTCGACCAATTCTATCCGTAGTAATTAAAATCAGAATCTATTGAATGTTTACAACTGAGGGGGACAACATCTCAGTCCACACTTGGTTATTGGCAACTTAGAAGAAAAATTGAAGATCTGAGGGCCCATTTAGTGAAAGAAGCATCTAGTATTCCGTCTCCCTAAAACAAGAAAATCAGTGAGGAAAATCATATGGTGTAACCTTGCCCACACAACTTTCTTTTCCCTGGGACTTTTTTTTTTTTTTTTTTTGAGTATGCAAAACTACCAAAAAAGAGTAACTCTTCTAACCAACCGAAATCACAGACCAAAAATAAAATAAAATTTCATGATAAATTTGAGCTTTGATGATTTTGATTAAAAAATAAATTACATCGTGAAGAAAATGGAAAATACAAAAAAGTGAAAGCGATGTATAAACAACATTTCCCCGGACATAGGAAAGTAGAAATAGGACAGTCTATAGAACCAGAGGTAACCTAAAATATGTTGCCGTAAGCTCTAGAGGTGAAAACAGCATTTCAGATAACCAGGTACAAATTCCAAAAGCGCATACCTGCCAAAAGATGCTGCCCAGTGAAGTGCAGTCCATCCATTTGCATCCCGAAAATTTACACTTACACCAGCAATAATTGTTGGTTGCAGGGCCCAATCATAGCCAAGAGCAGATGCAAAATGTAGCACACCTTGGCCGCCCTCATCCAATATACTGGCACCTTTTCCGCCCTCAGCTGCCTTTTCTATGAGCCATTCGCATAGCTTCTCCTTGAGTAGCTTTTGGAATAACTGCTCTTTTACTCCCTCTGTAGAAAACTCATCCGAAGTACTTTCCATCACATGATCCCAACGAGCATCATCGTCTTTCAGCAATGAGCAGATCTTACTTCTCAACTGCGAGTTTTCCCCAATATTGCTGTTGCTGAGACGCGGAGTGTTTGAACACAGCAACTTTGCAAAACGCACGTAAAGAGTCTCATTTATACTGCCATCTTTAGTATCTGCAGAAATCACATCTTGAGAGTTGTTCACACGGAATTCAAACTCACGAAGTTCACTACATGCCACCCTATTGGAACATGTAACGTAAAAGGGAACCCTCCCAGCCTTGTGCACTGGAGCACGGCAATGCAGAACACCATCTGCCATAACCTCTGCTGGAACTTCTACTTCACCAAACATGCAAGACCATTTGCATAGTTCTGCATCTTGTTGACTTCTCAAGAACCTTCCAGTGATCAGCACCTGTAAAGCATAGCAAAATAAAGAGGAAGTGGCATCACTTGAGTATGAAACAAAGCAAGTATCGCTCCATTCAATACTTCTGATAAGTACTAAAGCTATGACGATGCTAGCAGTGGACAATGTGGAAATTTATCAGAGTACCTTGATTTCTAAACCAGCGTACGTCCAACTTGGTGAAAAATCTATGATGCTAAATAGCTGTTCCTGGGAAAGAGAGGGAGTGAGCATAAAGTTATTATCATGCTCCTGAGAGTCACTCGAATCAATACCATCGTCACTGACAATTGCACTCCAGTAGGCTCCAGTACTGGACTGACCAAGTAACGCATTCACATCCCCTAGTTGTTTACTCATCCACCGGTTGAAGCTGTCAATCTTCTTCAAACCTTCTTCTGCTAGGATATTGGCAAATGGCTGTTTTCCCATAGAAGGGCAGCCTGCTTTCACTTCTAATGCAACATTGCCATCTAACAATGAGTTTGAATGATGTCCATTTTCTGTGCTTACACTCTCTGCAATTTTATTGGTCAGATGTACCTGACAAGGCACCAAAATACACTAGCAAATCAGCAGCATTACTTTCTCCATGTAACTACAAGCAAGATTACAGGCTATGTCTGCATGCAACTTCGAATCCCCAGGCCACTTAGACAAGGTTCAAATCGACTTCACAATCTTGTTAAAATGCTCAATTAATGCAAATATTAAGCAAACTCTAAGCTCTGCTACATAATTTAAAAATAAAAAACAAAAATAAAAAATCCATCAGTAGAATATAAGAACCATTCAAGAGCAGATAAAGATGATCCAGGTACCATTAATCTAACAAGGATATTCCCCGATATCTCATGAATAAGGTTATATACAACCAAACCTTAAAAATGAATTTGCTACCTAATTTAACTACTTCACCATTCATTTTCTTCTGTAGATATCATCTGACCAACAAAATTGGAGCATGTGGATTGCATAGATATTAACACTACGCTCAGAGCACAAATTTTTCTAGAAAAAGAAAAATCAAATCCACATAGCTATCTTCAAGTACCTGTAATTCTTCTTGGTCCTGTGATTGGATCCCAATCTCCTGCTTCATACTGATACCATCCATGAAAAGCTGCTCTAGTGTATCATGAGCATGTTTAGGCATGATTTCAGGGGTAACAGGTTGTGCAGAAGAACCTGACACCTGAATAAGAGTGGATTGGCCACCAGAAGTACAACTTTCTAATTCCGGCTCCCAAGATGAAAAATCAAGATTCTTTTGAGGCTCTAATGCTAAACCAGCGACATTACACTCTCTAGTAATATCAGCTGGAGAAAGAGAGAGAAAGTCCATTCTGGGTTTAAGAGACAGGTTTTGTTGATAATCATCTGCTGGAAGTTGAAAAAACTAACATAAGATTGGTGACGATAAGTTATAAGATAACAAATGAAAAGATAAGAAGCTCAAGAAGTCTAGAAGCAATTGTGTATGAATGCTCTCCAAATCAAGAGGGGAAAATTACACAAAGAAGAAGAATGCACTGATTACTTGAATCTGAAGCCGGATAATAAGGATCAGAGTGTCCAGTGTCAATATTTTGCATTCCAGCCTCTTGAAAGTCAACAATAG
The DNA here is from genome assembly GCA_014182715.1 of Eucalyptus cloeziana. Taxonomy (NCBI): domain Eukaryota; kingdom Viridiplantae; phylum Streptophyta; class Magnoliopsida; order Myrtales; family Myrtaceae; genus Eucalyptus; species Eucalyptus cloeziana. Next base: position 53,493,116 of record CM024641.1, on the reverse strand, counting down.
AGTGATTTCCGGAATTTGCCTGGTTACCATATGCTGTTCGCAGTATAAAAACAATCAAGAAGAGATAGTTAACTTAAAAAATGAACAATCACTCTACAAAGCCCTTTCAACCACATAACACTCTAGGAATGATTCTGGGACAGTTATTAAGCAAACAAAATGGGAGACGCCTATAACACAGAAAGGAACCTGATTCAGCATCCTCATACTCTGATGCTTGAGGACTAGAGCTATCCGTTGTTTGAGAAGGAACTTGATAGTTATTTTGGTGAGAAATAGAAGACAGAGAACTATTTGTCTCATGGTTAGCTTCAGTTTCATGGGACAAGGAAATTGTCTCTTCAGTATCTTTGATTCGATGGATGTTCATCCTGTTGCCCTGAGAAAAACATGCCCATAACAGTGTGAGCATCATATAGCAAGAGAAAAGATATTAGAAACAATTGCATTTACAGTGTAGGAACTTGTTCGTTGATTCTAATGATTCAGAAGCTCAATTAGTCTAGACTCTTGTAGCAACAAGAGAAGTGATTATCGAAAGATACATTGCTTGTACAGGGTTAAAGCAACCAAATTAGCAATTCTGCTGTAATAGGATATTATGGTACTAACTCGTAGAAATTAACATTATGCTAGAGAATTGTGCCATCACTAATTTGGTGTTCCACTAAACCACAAATAAATATAATTTATTTTATAATGAAAGCAATGTTAATTGGAACAAGAGTTAAGCTTGTTGGGAGCATTCAAAGGACAGGATCTACCCAGTAGAATACGAATAGCATACAGGTCTACAGAGATTTATGCAATATGGGAGATATACATGCATTACTCTACTAGAAGAAGGGAAAGTTGATGTGGCAAGGTTTTACACAAACCTCTTAAAAAGTCGTAAACAATTTCTTGGTTTTAAGCAAGATCCAAGCAGGGTATACAATTGTCTCAATGAAGTATGCACTGGATCTATCGGCCAGGACCAGCATGTTAGGGTTTACACCACCAAATAGAATTTCCTATTAATTCCAATGTGAATGTTGGTAGCTGATGACAGGGACTTTTCTGAGCATTCAAACAGATACATAAGGGTAGTTGGGAAGCTGAACTATCTTGTTGCACTAGACCCAACACTGCCTTTGCAATCTGCAGTAATTCATTCCAAGTCATCTCCTTGAGCTCCTCAACAATTCTGATATCCAACTACTACCCATATCACTTTATCTATAAAAATTTTCAGGGAAGGTCTTTTGCCTGATAACTAGAAGGATCTACTCAGAGAGGAAGTTTACTACCTATTATTCCACATCTGTTGGAGGCAGTCTTCTCTCCTGGAGAAAAGGAAACAGTCCAAAGTCTTGCCTATGCCCAGGCTGCATGCAGTGTGACTTAATGTGCACTTGAAATATTCTTACGGAGCTTGAACTCAAGGAGATTGCGCCCATGAGGTAGCAGAGTGACAAGCAGCCCACTTTTCATATTGCACCTAATTTTGTGTATGACGGTGTCCTAAGCCTACTATGGTCAACTGTTTTTTGAGCGAGAAAAGCTTCAGCAAGGACTTATTACCATAGCTACGTTAAAAAAGTGGACAATTTGCTGAAATATTATCCGAAAACCATTCGACAACTTGCTGACTCGTTTGCAAAACCCTGATGGTAGTACTTCTTTGCATAGTCTTCAGAAGTTAGATTCTAATTTTCGTTCTCTTTCTAGTCTAGAATGTGAGTCATGCCAACTTGGCAAATTACATCGTATTAGCTATCCACCCTGAGTCATTAAACGAGCAGCGTCTCCTTTTTCATTAGTTCATTCAGATATTTGGAGTCCTTGTCATGTGGTTTCCAATTTGGGTTTTTGATATTTCGTTACTTTTGTTGATGACTACTCAAGAGTGACTTGGTTATATGAAAAGTCGTTCAGAATAACTTTTTCTATATTTAATGCATTTATATCTGAAATTCATACTCAATTTGGTGTGCATGTTAAAAATTTTGCATTATGATAATGCTGAGTAGTACTTTTCTACACCATTCTTTGATTTTATGACTCAACACGGTATGATCCATGAATCTTCTCGTCATGATACACCTCAACATAATGGTGTTGCTGAAAGAAAGAATCGATATTTGTTAGAAGTTACTAGATCTATGTTATTTGAGATAAAGGTCCCTAAAATCTTTTGGTTTGATGCCCTCTTCTATTTTGCGAGGTGGCATTCCATTTTCTACATCATCGCATGCCCTCTTCTATTTTGCGAGGTGGCATTCCATTTTCTACTTTGTTTCCAAATGAGCCACTGTTTATCTTACCACCTCGAATTTTTGGTTGCATTTATTTTGTTTGTGATCATCGACTTGAAATATCAAAACTAGATCCAAAGGCCATCAAGTGTAGTACTTTTCTACACCATTCTTTGATTTTATGACCCAACACGGTATGATCCATGAATCTTCTCATCATGATACACCTCAACATAATGGTGCTGCTGAAAGAAAGAATCGATATTTGTTGGAAGTTACTAGATCTATGTTATTTGAGATAAAGGTCCCTAAAATCTTTTGGTTTGATGCTGTTCTAACTGCATGCTATCTTATTAATCGCATGCCCTCTTCTATTTTGCGAGGTGGCATTCTATTTTCTACTTTGTTTCCAAATGAGCCACTGTTTATCTTACCACCTCGAATTTTTGGTTGCATTTATTTTGTTCGTGATCGACGACTTGAAATATCAAAACTAGATCCAAAGGCCATCAAGTGTGTATGGGTTATTCTCGTACTCAAAAGGGGTATCGTTGTTATTCTCCATCATCAAGAAAATACTTTATAACTGTTGATGTCTCATTCTTTGAATCCACTCTTTATCATGATGTTCCGATTACTGTGTCTGAATTGGATGAAGACTAATATGTGACCACCGTTCGATCTACTACTTCAACTGTTTCACCAGAATCTCCACCAGAACCGCCTCCTCTCTAGGTTTATACTCGACGTCCTCGAGTAGCTCCCCCTTCCCCCCTCCCTTTCCTCCCGTCCTTTGCTACGTCATCTTCTATGTTAGATTCGCCATTAGACTCTTCCCCCACATCTAATCTTGATCTTTCTATTGCTCATCAAAAGGTACACATGCTTGTACTCAACATTCTATTGCAAATTGTATCTCTTACTCTCCTGTGTCTCCTTTTTGGTCATTTTTATCTACTGTTGAAGAACATCCTGTCCCTAAGTCTGTAGCTGAAGCATTACGAAGTTCTGACTGGAGGAAACAATGGAAGAAGAATTAAGGACTCTTGAAATGAATCAAACTTGGGACTTGGTACCTCTTTCTTTAAGCAAAACTGCTATTGGTTATCGATGGGTGTGTGCTGTGAAGGTCAATCATGATGGTTCTCTTGCTCATTTAAAAGTGAGACTTGTTGCCAAAGGATATGCTCAGGTGTATAGGGTTGATTATTTAGATACTTTTTCTCCCGTTGCCAAACCTACTTTTGTTCAATTTTGATCTCTTGCTGCCACAGATAACTGGCCCTTATTTGAACTTGATGTTAAGAATGCTTTCTTGCATGGTACTCTTCATGAGGAAGTTTAGATAGAGCAACCTCCGGGGTTTGTTGCTCGGGGTAAGTCTGGGGACTGGTTTGCAAATTAAAAAAATCTTTATATGGTTTGAAGCAATCTCCACGAGCATGGTTTGGAAGATTTTCTGAGGCCATACTTTCTTTTGAAATGTTAGAGATGTGTAAATGATCACTCTTTTTTTTATAAACATCCAGGGGGAGGCAAACTGTTCTTGATTGTATATGTTAATGATATTATCATCATGGGAGATAACTTGGTTGGTATAGTTGAGCTAAAGATCTATCTTCAGCACCAGTTTCAGACTAAAGACTTTGGAAAATTGAAGTATTTCCTAAGAATTGAAGTTGCATAGTCAAAGAAATGTATTGTTTTGTCACAACGAAAATATGTCTCGGATTTGCTTATAGAGATAAGTATGTTGGGATCAAAGCCTCTTGATTCACCTATAGAACAATGGGCTAAACTGACCACTTAGGATGGGGAGATCTTTAATAATCCCGAGAGATATAAAAGACTGGTAGGGAAGCTAAATTATCTTACAGTTACTCATCCAGATAGTCTTTCCAGTCAATGTGGTAAACCAGTTTATGTCTTCCCTCCTAACGTCTCATCGGGACACGGTTATTCGTAGATTGCGGTGCTTGAAGAAGACTCCAAGGAAAGGGATTGTTTTTTAGAACCATGGTCAGCAAAGTTAAAGGATTTTCTGATGATGATTGGGCAGGGTCTCCAAATGATAGGAAGTCAACCACAAGCTATTGTACCCTAGTTGGAGGGAATCTAGTATCGTGGAAGAATAAGAAACAGATTGTTGTTGCACGCTCTAGTGCCGAGTCAGAATATAAAGCCATGGCACAAGTGACGTGTGAATTATTGTGAATTCAACCGTTATTGACCGAGTCAGGTTTCAAAACTTCAACACCTATGACCCTATGAGGTGATAATAAAGCTACAGTGCATATAGCTTCTAATCCCGTGTTTCATGAGAGAACAAAACACATTGAGTTTGATTGTTATTTTATTCGAGAGAAATTACAGAGTGGATTGATTCTTCCAAGTCATGTTCGAACTAGTGAACAACTTGTAGATATTTTTACTAAACCTCTGGGTAATGAGAGGATAGATTATATTTGTAACAAGCTAGGCATAATTAATATCTATGCTCTAGCTTAAGGGGGAGTGTTAGAGTTTTAGGATAAAATAGTCTTTAGGAGCTTTAGGGTTTATTTTGTGTGTGTGAGTGTGTGTGTGTAACATTATTGAATAAAAAATTGCACTTTTCTCTCACATTATTCATATCTACCCAGGCGGGGAAATGGTTGGCAAGGTTGAACTGCAAACCATTCACTCACGTTGACCAGCAATTAACTAGTTAGCACAGTCAAGCCACAAGCCAGTGGCTTGACCAGTTTTAAATTCAGTTTAACTTCTTAAAACACTGTTGATTGCAGCCAGATAACACCATGCCAGCAGCAGCAATTAGATTAAAAAGAGAGGATAGCACAGAGAAAAGGGAGAAATAAAAGGTAATAAGCACCTTTACTTCAAGGTAGTGTACCAGAACAATGTGCGAGAGCTCCCTGTAACAGTCAGCAAAAGAGATGAAACAAGAGAAAACCACAGTCAGACATTTTGCTTTCCGCTGGGTGAGTTCCAATAATAATCTATAGACGCATAAACATATTTTACAGAACCACACACCCATAATGCCGCCAAACCACACCCCCCCAAAAAAAAAAAAAAAACCCAAACAAAATAAATAAATAAAAAAGGCACGCCACACAGAAGATAAAAATTTATAATGCATAGCCTTTTTATCCCGATAACCTTATTCTTTGAAGATAATATGGTAAGACCTTATGGAAAACTCACTCTTCAAGCATCCAATAGGTGCGCCGCTGAAAATTTTCATTATGTTCACCATGTGCATAATAGCAATGCAACACATCAACGCTTCCCGCCTGAAATAATTATACTTCATCTATTATTAAATACAGCATGAAAAGGCCTTCAGGATAGAGCTTCAAAGGCAGACATCCTTACCTTGAGTCTCTCATGAGCTTCCTTCACTGTCTTCCCATCTCTTTTCTTCCTCCAATTATGCCCATCTTTTCTGAAGTATCTGAGTACCTTTCGATCAAAAAGAAATAAAGAACCACCTGCACAAAAAATGAATGATCATGTGAGGCATGCGTTGAGAGAGTCTACCTTAATAAGCCCATCTGATCTGATTTACTCATTTCCAAGGACATTACAAGGCACAGGTGTCCGAAGATTTTCATTTTACACAAAAAAGAAAAGAAGATTAGTACTTCACAATGTTGGCATTGGTCAAAAACGATATCAAGTGCAGATGAAAGGAGAGAGAAACTCAGCAAGAGCAATCAGTAAATCAGCACTTTAAAACACAAAACCACAGAAAAAGAAAACAAGAAATGCCATTTCATATTCTATTCAGACAGAAGCAGCTAAAGGTACTGATTATATATGAGGAAAAAACACGAAATGGTGAAGCAAGACTGAGGATCAACTATGGTAAAAGACAAAGCAAGCAGTAATCATCTCTGACCGGATTTTTAATATGAGAAAATAGTTCAGACAATGGCCAAAAATGAAAAGTAGATACTGCCAGCATTCAATGCAATGTGAGTAGTTGCTTCCACCTCCCCCAGTGACGTCTCAATCTAACCACAAAGGCATTAAGCCTTGAGGGGATAATGAGAAGCCAAAAGGTGTAAATCATAGTGCCGATAATATTAAATAAAACTAACTAACACTGTAAAGTACGGCATTGTGAACTTGTTAGCTATGTATTAATATTATAGGAAATGTAAAAATTCACTAACACGGTATCGAGAAGGTACCACAGCATGCAAAATCATTCAAAGAATCTATCAGAAAAAAGATTATGACACACAAAATTATGTGTCTATCAAGCAAATCTGTTACTTATCATCCGTTCATCTAGAGCATGCAGGCATGTAATTTGCAAAGTAGGAAAAATAGAAAAGGAATTCAAAATGAAGCAGCAGGATGTAGAGATCTTGCTCCTCAAAAAGAATCAGCTTCCGCATAGAATTGGTTATGTTACCTACAATTATTACTTCCAATAGAAAGTATACTCACTCGAAATACAAGATGTGGAAGAAAACAAAAAGGTTACATGGTGAATCAGAAAGTGATAAACCTAACCATAAAATTACCCAATTCATTGGGAAAACCAACATACTTGGAGGCATATTTGCAGGCTCTGGTGCAATTTGAAACTTTTTGTAGTTTTGGAGAATTTCACAAATTTCAGCTGGGCGTAACCACCGATGTTGCGCATCCAAAAGTATTTGCTGGATATCTGCATTCAAATCATATCCCAATCTGTAAAATTATATCAAATTGCTGCAAAATTTCATTCATCTTTGGCAATCAAGTATAATAATGAAATATATCTATTTACTGGTAAAATAAATTGAGATGCCAGCGACTAAATTGAAATGGGTGCTGTAAATGTAAATACCTGACCAGGGATGGTCAATTCTTTTTTCTCTTTTTTTTTTTTTTTTTTTTTTTTTTTTTTGGAGCTGCAGTTAGACGGGTCAACTAATATCGACAGTAAGCATCCAAATAACAATCATGAAAACAAAACTCCTCATAAACCTCTGCAGTGTGAGGCCATGCGAGCCCATTATATTAGACAAACGAGATAGCAAAACACATCCCCAAAATGAGGGCAGTTCCAAGAACAATTGTCTTAAGGAAGAGAAGTAGTTGCAGACCGCTTGACAGGCACCCTTTGGAAGTCCCAGATAAAAGTGGGTCTGGTTCCTTTTTTGCGTCCACCTCTTTCCAATGGGGGCATGGTAAATCCTTAAAAGTGCAGTTTGATTTCAAGCTCTATCTTGGCCAGTATAATGCTCAAGGGAGTGTAGTCGGGTAACAAAAGCATATGCCAATTGTTAAGATGCCCCAGGATGAGGAAGTGCATGACAAGGGAATTCTTGTGGTGAGGGAAATGACGGATGACTCTTGATTCACACCTAAAGTAGTGCATATTTGCCGCTCAAAATCATTGTGTGAGTGCAATTCCATTTTCAGGGAGAGTGTTAAGCACCCAGAAAGGAACGTGCAAGGAACTTCCTTCGAAACAAATGAAATTTGCGATAACACCTAGCAAGAGGACGGGCTACGTTCACAGAACAACTAGTCAAGCTGTAGCATTAGAAAGTTCAAAAAATTTCCGGATGATGCACGAGGACCAAGCTCAGATTTTTAACCAACAGTTTCACGTGTCTAGTTAACCTACATTGCCTCTCAGCATCGCCCAGCAAACAAAGTAAAAGTGACCCGCCACGAAGAGCGGAATCCGACAGCAAGTGGTTTCCAAGAATGATTCTTGGCACACTTTTTCCCCATTATATACCATTCCCAAGAATCAAGCATCCCGAGCGAATCGAAGTAAAAACCCAGAACCCAAAAGACGAGGATTCGTCAAGACAACAGAGCACCTAAAAAGAAGCTAAATTCATCTCCAAAAGCCGCGCTTTCTTTATTTAACAAGCGAGAACCAAAAAAGAAAAACCGCAACGACACTCCCCAATTGAAGCCGCCGTCTCACTTCGGCCAAGAAGAAAGGAAAACTTGCACTCTCGACACGCTCCATCAAGAAAGCCAAAAGCCCACGACCGAAGAAAAAAGAACCGGGGGGGAAGAGCGGGGCCTACCGAGCGGGTTGCCGAGCACGTATCGCCTCGCGTCCGCCATCGATCTGAGCGAGCCCGGAGCAGGACAGAGAAAGTAGAGAGAGAGAGAGAGAGAGAGGGAAAGTATGGCGATCGAAGAGAAGGACTGGATTTTGCTGCGGGGCGAAGGAGGATGAGGAGGAGGAGAAGGAGGAAAGAAGATATTTTTGGGATTCTTCTTCAATGGCGAGATGGGCGAGAACGCCGCCGTTTCGGGCCTGGTCGCCGCTGCGGGACAAAGGAGAAAGTGTGTGCGCTTTTTTTTTTTTTTTTTTTTTGGGGGGGGAGTGGAGGACGCCGGTCAATCTTGACGTGGACAGCGCGTACGGCCGCCCGCCTCCTCGCCTGCCTTTTTTGCTTGCTTTTTTAACTTTTTTTTTTTTTCTTGATTCCTTTTTTTTTTTTTTTTTTTTTTTTAAATTCTTTTTGTAATTGTTTTATAACGAGGAGAAGTGGTGGGATTTTATTAAATAATGAATGTGTACAAGGTTCACGTTCTTCTTAGCACCTGGTAAATCCGAAATATATTATAGGGAAAATTCGGAGTTAATTCGGTCCCGAATTAACTATATCGTGCTTAGCACCCGGGTTATTAATGTACGCGCATTTCTCGATGTTCTGAATTATAGTTTACAATAACGTGGGTTTGAAAAAATAAAAGTAAGAGTGATTGCATTGTAATGTTTCATTCTGTATACGACTTTAATTTATGATTGGTACGTTGTCGTTGAAAAATGTAATAGGAACAAGAGCCTTTGGAAATTTGTTACTTTGGCGATTTTTGTTTGTTTTTGGTGGTTGAAAATAAATTGAATGTGATAGAAAAGGACGAGCTAAGCATTTTGTGGAATTATTAAAGAATTGCAAATGGGGAAAAGAACTTTTAACATTTTCGAGATAGGGGTTTGCAATTTAAAAATCATTTTCTCGAAATAAAAAAATTAATAATTGATGAAGACGCGCTGCAAACTGATGTAAAAAGCTTACTCGTTATGACATGCCGCACAATACCTTTTTACCTCAATAATCGGGAGAATTATCAAAAAAGCCTTAAACATATTACAATTGTATCAATTCAGTCTTAAATTTCTTTTTCCAATTTAGTTATAAACCTTTTATAATTGTGACAATTTAGTCCATCCAATCAAAATTAATCGGTCAGCGCTGATGTGGATGCCGGCCATCTGAAGCAAACGTTGACGTGACATTTTTTAAATATTTTTTTCCGAATTTTTAAATGTTTTTTTTAAATTTTTAATTCTTTTTTATATGATTTTCTTAATTTCTTTTATTCTTTCCCCCTTTGTCTTCTTCCTTGTTTTGTCTTTTTCCCCTGCACCTTCTTCTTCAACCTCGCGCCTTCTTCCTCCCCGAATCTCTCTATTCCTTCCGCAACTTAACCGAACCATAATTATTGGCGACGAATCAACCTCTATATGCGTCGTATCCAGCATACACATCGCCAACGAACCAACACCAACCGGCGGTCACCTGCTCCAACCGACGGTCACCAACTCTGGACGCTTACTCTGGCGATCGCAACAATCAATGAAAAATCTCCACACGAGATTAATTTCTTCCATGCTTGGCTTTCTAGCAAGCATATAATCACCAGTGAACTACAAATCACAGAGACGAACTGACTGGGGTAGCCTTGAACCACATGGCACGCTGGCGAGGGGAAGATTTCCGGCGGAGAGGAGGATTTACTGCCGAGGACTGAACCCGAGAGAACGTTCTTCGCGGCGGCCGCACTGAGAGTGGTGAGAGATGGGAAGAAGGATGGAGATGGTCGAGGTGGCTTGGTCGAGTCTGTCTGGGGAGAAAGAGCGGCCTCCCAGAAAAAGAAAAGCCCCCGCTCTCTTTCTTTCCTTTTGCCTCTCCCCTTCTCCCTCTGAAATCTCTCTTCCTCAAAGCGTTCCTCTCCCTCTCCCCCTTGCGATATGGTTTCAACCAAGAAAGAAAAGATGCCCCCACCCGTCTCTATGTGAGGAGAGCTTCCAAAGAACCCCGAAACGTTTTGATCCAACCTTCTGCGATTCCCCAAAAAACCAGTGAGCACCCTTTTGCTTTCCTTCAGTGAGCGCTCCTTGTATTTCCTTCGAGCTTTCCCTCTTCTGTGAAAGTTCCAGGCGGTGCAAGCAAGAAGAATGTTCTACTCTCACCAGCTTCTCACCCGCAAAGGTCTCCTCGGCCAGATATCATCATCCTCTCTTTTGTCTCCGGTTTCTCTCAGCAAGCAACCTTTCTCTCTCCAATGGCCGGCCAGGGGAAGGGGAAGATGAAAAAAAAAAAGAATTCAAAAATTCAAAAAAATATTTAAAAATTAAAAAATATATATATTTAAAAAATGCCACGTCAGTGTTCACCGGCCGACGATCGTGTCGGCGTCGGCTGGCCATTTTGGTCGGATGGGCGAATTCGACATAATTGTAAAAGGTTTAGGACTAAATTTGCCCCAAAAAAAATTAAAGATTGAATTAGCACAATTGCAATAGATTTATGACTTTTTTGGTAATTCACCCCCAATAATCATTAATCATATGAACTTTACATATATAATTTAATTTTGTGTAATACCATTAGTAACCCCTCAAAATAGTTAGATAATTTCTCCATGTGGCATTTACCTTTTGATAAAGAGAAGTACGTGACCATATATAGTAACTTTTTTTTTTCAAAATAGTTAATATATTTTTGGCATATCGGAATAACATGTACTTAGCGATTATATATTTTTATATGTGAAAAATAACTTGCTATTAGAAAAAAGAAAAAAGAAAGGAACCTTGAAACCTATTTGTCACGCCCCAAACCTCAATGCCGTGCGACAAATCACACTCATCGAATCTTTACTTATCTTTTGGTCATTCGATCGCGACATCTCAAGAGGTGTCGCCAACCCAATTCGGCATAACATTAAAACACGAGTGGAAATATAAACAAATCTCCAACTATCAAGCAACAGAGATAGTTAAAAACATAATCATATATATATATATATGAGTCAACATCTCATACTCCACAAGTTCAAAAGTTAAACTATTAACTTCATCACATCCAGCACGCCTAACTGCTTCGCCACGACCTCCTACAAAAAGAGCTTGGAATATATCTATGCCTCTAATACTACGTAAGTGGTCCAAAAAGTACTAGTAACCCCACTACTACCTAAGCCACAATAATCTCTAGGATCTATGCCTTCGACTCAGTAATCAGCATCTCGGGGTCGAATACCTCCCTATCGGGAACATCCCCATTCTTGGTATCCCAGCTGATGCCCCCTTGAAATCCTTCAACACCCAGTGGACCGTCGAAACCGCGGATGGGACTGTGGCTCTCTCCACCCACCCAAAAGTACCAGGCCACGAATTGGTGTGGCACAAGATTAGGTAGACCATCATTGACCCAAATGGTCATGATGTAATGCATATAGTGCGTGTGGGTCCCTCCCACTAAAGGGTACTCTATCACCTCCTGACTGTGCTTAATGGGGAGGCCAAAACGAATCTGTCAAAACAGCTCAGACAATCTTAAGGCCTGTAAATATTTCAACAAATAAATATGAGATAAACATAATGAGTAAACTTCCTAGACTTCGCGTAGGGAAGTCGTTTACCTAGAAAGCACCCTAAATAAGGAATTATCTATCGATGGCAAAACATGGCAACGCTCTTCTCACTTTATTCTCACTCTTCTCATAATAACAAATCTATTATTCAAGGCCATCGATATAGACGCATAGGCAATTCCATGACATATATTCCATGCTCTCGAGTCAAACGTACGAATGTGCATTATGATTCAAATCATGTGCTCATGCCATGGAATAATCCGAACCTAAATACATACAAATCTCATACACTTTCCATACAAATTTGTCTAGATTATTATAGCCACTCAGGACCCAAGGCCATCTAGAAATTTCGTAATCATCCAGCGTAATTGGGTATCGTCTCGCCCCATTGAGCACGGCATCTCATTAATTTGAGGGCATTCCTGTAAGGAACTTCATTTTGAAATCCATCCACGAACAGCATTTCATTAACTTAGGGACATCCGAACTAAATCGAGCATCGTCCCACGTAAAACGCATCAGGGTCTTAGGTGATTGCACAAGTATGGCATACCACCACACAATCCATTTCTTTTATTTCTTATTTAACTAATGTGATGCTCATATGATATGCAACTTCATTTTCCATATGTCATTATGTCATACACGCACATTACATTATATCACACATATATGCATCATTACTTCATAAACTCGCGGCATATAGACTACTTATCAAAGTAGAATAAAATCATCATGATGCATACAAAACATAACCCGAATGTCACATCTAACCAATAATCCTTATAGCACATAACCCAAAAATCACATCTAACCAACAATCTTTATAGCACATAACCCAAATATCACATCAAACTAATAATCCTTATAGCACATAACCCAAATAATGCATCTAGCACATAATCTCTATATAGCACATAACCCATATATCACATCTAACCAACAAGTCCTATATCACATAACCCATATATCACATCTAACCAATAATCCTTATAGCACATAATAGCATTTCATCATATTATGGCATAATAAAACCACATATCAATTTAACTCGTCATAACCCGTTAACTTGTCGCCCTAAACAAGATAACCTATCGTTTTGAAACTCAATAACCTATCTAAGTCCATCAATAACTCATCACGTCTACAAATCATCACATAACCACTCATAAGTCCTAAACTACTCCCTAAATGCAACGATAACCCTAATCAAGGACTAGGAAACCACTCACAAATGACTTGGGCTTCGAAATGCATTGGGGGAAGGGACAACAAGGCCGGATAGATGCTGGACGACGGTTGGTCGTGGCTCCAGTGGAGGTTCAGCGGTGGTCCGACATTGGTTTGGCATCAACACGACCTCCGAGCTTCATGAGAGACTAAATCGGAGAAAAAATGAGCGAGAGGGAGCCCCGACAAGGGCTGAACAACATCAAACAGCCCTTGAGGAGGCTAGTTGGTCAGCTTTGATGGTAGTTCAGCGGCGCAAACGACGGTCCGGCGTCGGGGTTCAACGGATGGTTGCCGGTGAGGTAGAATGAGAGGAAATATGAAGAAATAAGCTTGAATGAAGATGAGAATGGCTATGAGGGGGTGTGTTCCGGCTACTCCAAGAGAGAGAAAGGTGAGTTTTTGATTCAAAATGAAAGTGAGAGTGATGGAGAGAGTGAGTGGCCGACGTTGAGGGAGGAGAGGGAGGAGAGAGAGAGAAGTCTTGTCCCAATTAATGTCCATCACTCCTCTTAGCTCATGTCAATCAAGATGGCCTAAATTAGAAGCAAGATCCTAACATTAATGGGAGATGGATTGGACTCAAGTGGCTCGATTAGATTAGATTAGGTTAGGATTCAAACTTCTTCAAGTTGCCACCCCCCTCCATGCGTGGCCTCCCCTTGCCTTGTCCATTTCCTTATTTTCCCTTTTGTCCTTAGTCCAATGGAAGAGCATTTGGATCACTTCACCAAGATTTTGTACTATTCATGTATTATTCACGTACTTTCATGCATTTAATGCCAAGATCTTGTCATTAGAGGACTTGATGGGCTTGAAGGGCCCATAGGTGTCCCTTGGGCGTGTGGTCCTTGGGCTGCCCACTTGGGCTCGGGCCCATTAGGTTCCCATCCATGGCCCGTTTTCACTTTTCTACACTCGTATGTTCTTATTGATGAAAAATCGAGTTTTTGCCTCTAAACGGCTTTTCCCGATGTTCTCATGGTTTATCAATCCTCAAGACAATCTCGTCCAATGACCGCTTGCCGAAACAATTCAATTCTGGAAAACCGGAACAAGGATGTCACGTTATTTGTAGGATTTGAACATTAGTAGCTTAGTTTTCCTATGTAAAGCTTAGTTTGTCCATTTTCGATCACCAGTAATATCTCAATATGCACAATAGGGTTTAATGTAGGAAAATTCCAAACTTCATGCGACCACTAAATGCATTCATCGGATAAATTCTCATTTCTTGTGTGATTAGTGATTACTAGTTTTTTGGGTTAATACCATAAATTACTTCAAACCGTATACTTATGATAAATTTATTCAAAACTAAGTACACTTGAAAATTTAGGATCTATTAGTTTCATTAAATTTTACTGTCAAATTATTGAATTTGATGACACGCGATAGTTATAAGTTTAATAATTTGGGATTTCACTCTCCATTTGTCACAGTTATACAAGTTTTGTGATTTTTTGCAATATTAATTCAATTTAACAAATTGTACATTTGTCACAAATGTACTAATTTGTAGTTTTTTGTGATAATTTGGGATAAATTTGTTATTATAAGTTTGGAGTTTTTCATGATAAAAAATTAGTCTAGGGTAAATTTGTCATAGATTTGTTAGTTTGGAATTTTTTATGATATTAAACCTAGTTTTTTTTTGTTCAAAGATTAGTGACTACTAGTTAGATTGAAGCAAATATAATGTTTCCTGGATGCTTATCTAATGCAAATTGACGGTGTATTTTTATTTTTTATTTTGAGAAATTTATAAAGGATAGCATTCATTTTTCCCCTTTTCTTATTATAAATTATTTGAAGCATGGATATTTTCTTTAATTCCACTGACTAACTATCTTCAGAAAACCCAATGCATGAAAGTTTGGATAGCTAAATCACCGAAAATTCTTTTACTCAAGTAGACACGCCATGAAATAAACACCAGCTACTTCCCGTAGATAGGGCGCGAAATCGGATCTAATCAAAGCTGTAATCGCAATTCATCGGACTTCTTTAAAAATCAAGGAAACGATCGAACAAATGACTATAAAAAGGGATAATGATACAAATAATCTATGTATCAAAAGTCTCTTGACGATAATATACTAGTTAAGTTCATGAATCAGGTCAAATGCATTTAAAATTCGAGAATAGAATTGCATGTCGAATCAAACTTTAGGAGCAACGTATCCGACCTCAAAAATAGAAAAGAAGAACAGCAAAGGATCTCGTGAGTCTCCTGCGTTTGTCCGCCTGTCTCCTCCAAAGCTTCACGTGCAGCTCATCTGCCAAGATTCCGACAAACATTCGTACGCTGACGGACCCCACCCAAAAGAATTCACTCTTATATTTCCTCGACCTGCCCTTGATAGTTCTTCCAAAATCTCCCTTTTTTTTCTTTCTATTTTTGTCTTCCCCTTTCATTGTCATTTATTCATTTATTTATTCATTTGAGTACTTGATTTTCAAGTACCATGCCCGATTTTTTAACTACCGAAATTCCCTTTTTTTTTTTTTTTTTGACAACGAAATTTATACACACAAAGGTGCTAGGATCGGAGAGTCATAGGACATTGCCTAGGTAAAGGGCAAGGGTCTCGATGAGGGTGGTCGCGATTGTGGTCGAGGCAAGGCGGCCCGTGACCTTGTCCACCGACTTTTCTTCGGCTTCCCCCGCATCTTTGTTTGTTATTTTTTTTTTCAGTGCGTTGGCATTGCCATGCTAGCAAATTGGCAAGATTAGATAAGGTTAGGCTTGATTAGACAAAAATCATTGCAAGACAATTGTAGACTAAAATTATATTTAAGGTGAAAAATCACAAAAATACCTTAAATTATAATTGCCACAACACATTTATCTTAAACTTATTTTTGTGATACAAAAAACTAAATTTATTCCAAATGATACATTAGCCCTCCTGTTAAATAACATTATCAATGTTTTCCGATGACAAGTGGTGCAGATGTGGTGCCACGAGAATACCATAAAGAAAAGAGGTCATAAAGAAAAAAAATTCGAACCAAAGATGAGAGATTGCAATTGATCTCGACCGCATAGGCCATTAGCAATGTCAAGACCTTACACAAACTGCAAAGTTACAATTCATTATCTTACTTTGTTCATCCTTTTCAAGCTCGTGATTGCTCAATAAAAGCTCTTCCGACACTCATCTATCACTATCCACTGCCGCATGAACCTTTGGAGGCATTTGTTAGCATTTTTGCTCGACTAGGTCATGACTTGCTCTTAGATATGAAATTTCTGATGTACACAAGTGTATTAGAAGGGGTGAGACGGAGAGAGAAGGGATGAGTCTCTTAAAGGCGGATAATCTAGCTGCAGCAAGCTTCATAGCCAAATCTGGTTATGGCAGCCATGAGCTTCAAGGTCGAATCTAGTTTCTAAGCTTGTGGCCGCCATGGCCGCTCAAGCTGGAAGCTTGGCCTAAGGGTCTACAATAGGGAGGGAAAGACTTAAGAGTTGAGGAGAGTCTTGAGCATTTGGAGGTGGCAAGATCCAAAATATCGATTGACAATATTAGTACTGATGACAATTTCTGAGCTCAGCCCATGCTTGAATTATTGCTCGAGTAGATGATGAAGGAGAAGCATTTGTAATGTTGCTAAGGTTACTACTTGGATCAGATCTAAGCAAAATCGGCCGCCTTGCTCAAGCTCAACAACATCTAGGCTGAGCTCCACTTGTCGGCTTGGCCAACAACCCTCATCGGCAAAGTTGGAACAAGGTGGTGATTTGACCATCTATAATCTCTCCTTCCTCTTATTTTTTTTAATTATTATTATTTTTAAATGTAGCATCATATCAACACCGTTTGTCCTCGAAGAATATTAATTATGTCGTGTTGGATCTTTAAATGTATTACTAGGTATAAATTTGATATTTTTTGTAAAAATCCAGGATAAATACGTCACATTGGAATTAGATGCTTTTCGGGTTTTTGGCAACATTTTCCAATTCATATATATATATATATATATATATTCAATCGACCGTTATAGATGGGAAAAGCAAAAGAAAAAAAGGAAGGATAAATCTGATGAAAATGAAAGGGGCAGTTTGGTCAAGACAAAAGTCGCCGTCACGAGCGTCGCGGTCAGGTGTTTCTCCGGCAAGTCGCGCCACCACTTCGGTTGTTCCGTCTCTCTCTCTCTCTACGGAGCGCATTCCGCTTCTCTCCTCGGTCGCCTCCGCGGCAATGGCGGTCGATTCTCGCGAGCAGGTAAGGTTCGCCCTTCTTCGCTCTCGTCCCCGTGCGTTCCCGCAGCTACATCGTCTCTAGTTCACGGCATTGCGTTCGATTCGCCTGAGATTTCCTGCTCGTTCCGTGTGATGCTTAGGGGGGTGGTGAAAGATGATGGGCAGTTGAGGGCCTGTGCTCTGTCCTTGTTTTTGGGGAAAATTTGAAGTCTTTGACGTTTGTGTGTAGGGAGGAGAGTTTGAGGGGGGTGCATGCTTGACTGAGCTTGAAAATTCTGGGGAAGATGCAAAATGAAGTCTTGATCTCTGATGCGTTCCCACTACATATGTCTAGCTGCTGTAGTGAGTGCCGGTTATTTTGTCTGTGTGCGAGCATCGCCGTGTCCTGATAGGAGAGTTCTTTCGACAGGACAGAACGTGCTTCCCGGTGATTGCGGATGCGAGCCGTGATCTTCCCGTTGGTTGTCGGTGCTTCCGTGCGCACGATTCGAGTATTGAGGAAGACAACCAACACTGTCAGCTGGGTAATTAACTTCAGATGCACCATGTAGGATATTAAACAATGTTACGGTGATAAATTCTCATTGAGCTTCTTCAGGCTTCAATTCAGGTTTATACCCAGTCTTCCTCGATGAGGATTCACTTCCAATAAAATTAAACTGCCCCTTTCACCATTCGCAAGCGATGGTAAGTAATGATGAGGTTCTATTTTTCTTGAGATCACACGAATGAGCACTCTCATTCTCTTTAGTCATTATCTCTTTGGACATTAACTTTAGCCTTTCCAGATTAGCTTTGTCATTTGGCATCATGTCTATTTGAGCTTGCTCTGTGATCCGACAATGAGACTGGAAAAACGTGTTGGTGCAGGACAATGATGTCTATAGCATCTCCCTGTTGCCTGAAGAAGACGATATGAGTGCACAATGTGGATCAAAGCTAGCAGTCCTTAGCTTGCTAGAAGTTCAAGATCCATGTGAAAACCAGATATGCTTTGGTGGCCATGCAAATTGTGAAGAATGCTTCGACTTTCAAAAGGAAAGCTTAGAAGCTTATTCAGAGTGTGTTATAGATATAGATATCGAGAAGGAAACTGGGGAAGAATCTAAACTCCAAGACGAATCTCATGGGAACAAAAACAGTGATAGTTTACTTTCTGTAAGTGCAGCTCTTACATATTTTACCTACAGATGAGCAAGGCACTACATAAGAAACAAGTTCAAAATCTTTTGTAACTTTTTTTGTCTGTGATTAGATCCTTCGTTTCGTATGATATTTGATATTGAGCTCTTTTTTGGGGAATGTTTTATGAACTCTTCATCTCAAAGCTGGGTGTGAAAATCATTTCTTAAGGTATTTCCTCTGTAGCATGGTATGACAACTTTTTGATATGCCATTAATTGTTTTTTATCGGATTTTGGTTACTCACAGAACGCTCCAAGAGTCTTGCAGAGACAAGTGAGCTTGAAGACGGGCGAAAACTTAGCTCAACTACTAATGGATCACAGTGCAATGTTGCTGAATCTCCCTAGTAAAGGTATGAGCTTGAAGACATTGTGACACTATATTTGTTATAGCATTTTCTGGTAATCTTTTAATTGGATGTTTTGATGCTACTTATAGCTACTAATTTAGTAGGTCTTTAGTGTGGTTGTTTCTTTTAGCTTTTTGACTTTCTCTTTCACTAGTATCTGAAATGAGACTTCTTATTTATTGTCGAGCGCCTCAAATTTTGAAAACATTTAGGACACTTCTGGATCCGACTTTCTTTTTTACTTCTAGATAAATCTTGATCTTGCGGCCAAACACTGACTTTTTGCACCATTTAAACTGTCAAATGGACTTTCTGCTCTTACTCAGGACTAATCTAAACCTTGACTCTTTGTGCATCTCTCTGACTTCTGGTACACACAAATTATGACATTCTGGTTGAAGATGTTGCCACACAATCTTGCTCATGTAGTTATCAGATCTCTTAACAAATTCAAATTTAAAAGAATTTTACTTGGCAAAGAATTTGCAAAGCACAAACTAAATGAGCTCTTTGTAAGTATGAATTCGGAACTCATCCATTAAACTAACAGATAGGTGCTCACTTCATACCAATCGGGCAGAGCAACACTCTGCCTGTCTATTTTTCACATGATAATTTGCTCATCCAACAGACTCAACTTGCATTTGGAATTGTATATTTCATCAATGTTAAACAAATTCTCTTTGATCAGTTTGAACATTCTGGAAAAAAAAATCATTTGAGATTCTCTAAACGCCCGCATTTTCTCTCTTCTAATGTATTTTGCCTTGCTGGTGTTAAAGTCTGTATCAAATTGAGTAGAGTGCAATTACTAAGCTTGGAAGTTTGTCCTATGCTGTTTTTTTGATGTTACAGAAAAGCCAGTGACAGAGAGGTTTCATGATTCCTCAAACAACAGATGGAGGAGATACAAGCGTGCTGCCTCATTTGATTCCAGGAAAATTGTCATCCTCTTCTCCATCTTGTAAGCTTTAATTTCATTGCAGCTGAAGACAGCCTCAATTAATCGTTCAAGTTTCTGCAGTCATTTCTGCTGTGGAACCTATCCCAAGCTCTTTATTCTTCATAGTAAGAGCATGCTCCATGTCCAGCATTCAGGACACTTGGTTACACATAGATGATAAAACATAGTAAGGAAATGTTTGAATTCCAAGGATGACATATCTCAAGAAATGTCACCACTTATTAAGGCATGTTTTTATTTAGTTGCTTAACAAATTTCCTATAAGAGTCATTAAACAAAAACTATGTAGTTTTTACCCGTAATGGGATAGCAATTCTATAATGTTCCCATTATCTGCTAAATTTGCCATGTATTAAATGATCTGTTAAAATGTCAAGTCATAGGAGGAGCCATCAATATGCTACACGTCTTGACCATAATATTACTTATACTGCACCAGGTTTCTCAGCACACAGAATTATTTCTCCTCAAAATGGGTTAGCAAAACCTCAATTGATTGACTAAAGTTGTTTGAGCATCAATATAGGACCAAGACAGACAGTACATGCACAACGCAGAATATCATTACGCAAAAGATAAACATAGATGAAAGGGATATATCTACTCTTGCCCATTTAGTAGATCTATCTATATGACGATAGTATGCTGTTGTTGCGGTTGCAGGTCAAGCTTTGGGACATTGGTACTCATTTATCTAACCCTCAGAGTCAGGCAGAATGGTACTGGGTTAGAGCATAGCTTGTGACAGTTCGATGCTACTCTGTTATATATAGAATTGGCTGTCATGGATCTTTCTTTTCCTGTTTCTTTCTAGTGTGAGTATAACTAGGCTTGTTGTACATAGGCGATTCTGCTCAACTGCTTTGGACTTGGATTGCTTGGTAATGCTTACTGTGATTAAATGTTGGCAAAAGCTATATCTTATTATGTCTATGGTTTTTCAGAAATGAATTTCATAAGGATCATTCAACCTTGCGTCATACTTTATGTTCATTTCAAAAGGTAAAAAAGGCACACTTTTAAAAGCCATTAATCGGTACTGTTTTGTCATTGTCCTTTCTATATGCACGTCATTCTCAATTGGCCTGCGGAAACTACTCTGACCATTGACCTGAAGTGAATAATGCCCTTTCAGAATGATCATCACATGGCATGCAATCTCAATCCACTCGGACATGGAAATGTACAATACCACTTTGGCATGTTGACAGTGTGGGCAAATCACACGGTTTTAGACCGTAGCAACTCAACTGCATAGTGGTGAAATGTTGTTTAAAGGATTTTCTCGTTCTCAAAGAGATGACAAACCATTAACGAGCATTATAAAGTCGTTGTAAGACATTGCTCATGTCTGGCCAAAGAAGAAAACATAGATTATGACTATTGACTATAGGTTGTAGACCAGGATCCACAACTGAATAATAGATAAGTTGAAGAAGTGGGATGGATGGTTGCAGATGGATCATTGATAGTCTCTACTCGGTGCAATGTATGATGTTAATTACATATTTTCTTTTCACAGAAGTCTTCTTTTGCTCTCCCAAAATTCCATTTTTCCTTATCTTTTCGCTAAACAACATTTCCCCCATCCAAAATAGCCATGTTAGGAAGTTTCTCAAAACTCTTAAGCTAAACCTGACCATGGTTCTGGCCACGTGCCTGCTCCCCCAGGTCTGGCCGCCTGCTTGCTCACCCAGGTTAATTATTGTTGAAGCACGCTTTAGATAGGCTCAAACAAGCTCATCCTTCCTTGAGTTTGGGTCCGCCCAACCTCAATCACTTGAAAAAATCATTCGATATTTTTAATGTTGTGGTGGCTTAGACAATGACTTTAAGCTCAATTTCCAATCTGCCCACCCGAGCCCGCTCATTGATTAGGCGTTGGAGCAACTGAGGCCTTAGCCATTAACATATACAGTAAGACTTTTGTGAAAGAACAAGAAATTCATTAAAAGAAAAGAAGTAACAAGAGAGGGAAAACATTCCTTTTGCAAGTTTCCAGTAGACAGGAGAGGATTTTCTGAGACTACAAATGGAGAATTTTATGATTCAGTTGTAATCCACGGAACAAAAATGAGATTGCACTCCATCTGACTAACCTCCCTTTTACAAGCATAAGCAAAGCAAGTTTGCCGTTTCCTATTCAATTTCACCTGCTGTCTAGATCGCTTTCATCGTGGACCAAATAAGGTGGGAGGACATGAAACCAATGACATTAAAAATTGAATGAAAAAGGAAGGAAAAAAAAAAAAAAAACCTGTGAACTGCCTTCTAGTAATAACAAAAGTGCACTTAGCAAGGGCAACCTCCTCCTTGATTCTCGTTCTGGGAAGAATTTACGGTGGGCTTCAGATTTACATCAACCATGTCTTCCTGCTTTGTAGATTTAAGTGTCTCCATCCCCGGCAAGGCGGCAGCGATCTTTCGGAATAGAGGCTGCAGTTTCCAAAATGAGAAGCGCATTTAAGAAAACGAACAGAGACACACTGCTGTCCTGTCCTTACATATATAAACAGGTGGAAACTGATAATAACAGAGGGCCACGATTGCACCATATAAACAAGCATGGAGGTTGAAGAAAAAAAATCGACAGTTGAAACTCCTGCATTCCGAGATCAATATAATCCATAGAAATAAAAGAAGATCCTCGACAAATCATTCTTTGAGAAGTTCATCAGCTGAATTAATAACAAAAAAAAAAAAATCACGGATGTAATCTTGTTACCTTAATATTAAATCCTGCTTTTGCACTCGTTTCAATGAACATAACTCCAAACTCACGGGCTTTGGCATCTCCGTCCTCTATCGAGACTTGCCTGTGAGATTTCCATCACAGATCATTAGATATAGTATATTATTACTATTGTAAATATGCCGCCGAAAGCTTCATTGTTTTGTGAACTCTAGTCGTTGCTCCTCATGCAGACAATAAAATCCTTTAGAAAAGTAATCAGATAGGATCATCTCAATTTGCTGCAGAATATAATTCAAACCAAGAAAAGATCCATACTTGAATTTGACCATGAGTCTAAATCACATCAAAAAATTCAAACGTAAACCGTTATAGAGTCTTCTGAAGCGAACTAGATTCCATATTCGTTTAAACAGGAAGGGACATTCTTTGCCAATTGTCATGTTCATGATGACTTGGTGAGCATATCAACTTAAGCATGAAAAGTTTCAAGCTTCTGGCAGAAAGAGACAGTTCTATCGTCATCTTAGTTGGAAAAAAGGCATAAAAAATTGTAGGAACATAGACAATCACATTAGGAAAATGCTGGAAGCACATAGCACTAATCGGGACAGAGATCCAAGCAGAACTAACTAGCATCTCCAATGATGCCTTCCACTAATTTTAAGATTAAAAAGAGACAAGAATATGATACACACAAGTTTGAAGAAATTCAAAGTCATTAGGTATCCTAATCGGGACAGAGATCCAAGCAGAACTAACTAGCATCTCCAATGATGCCTTCCACTAATTTTAAGATTAAAAAGAGACAAGAATATGATACACACAAGTTTGAAGAAATTCAAAGTCTTTAGGTATCCTACCTCTTATCAACAAGATCAGTTTTGTTCCCAACAAGGACGATGATTACATCACTCCCTCTTTCAGTCCGAACTTCCTCAATCCACTTGGAAGTGTTCAGAAAGGATTGCCTATCTGGAACATGACACTACAGTGAGGTCCTTACCAAACATTCAGATGACAAGATAAGTCACTAATTTGAGCAAATAATTGTCAGAAAGATTTCCTTGGTTCAAATCAATGGAAAAACCATCCCAAAACAAGAAATAAACAGATACACACAAACTCCAGCCTAAGTTATAATTGTCTTCTGGACAGAGTCGATACTCCAAATTCTAGTTTCCTTTGCAATTCTAAGATGAAATATGAATGTTTGATAAGAGCTTGACAAGATAACGAAGTGTTCAAAAAATTTCACCCTAGACTGATACTGGCTACTTCATAGATTGACAGGATAAACAAGGAAGTGATAAAAAATTTCTTCCTCTACCCATACTTACTGGCTACGTCATACACGATAACTGCAACTGATGAATCTCTAATGTAACTCGGGATGAGACTACGGAATCTCTCCTGTCCAGCAGTATCCCTGGGTACAACAAAGCCAAGAATGTGATACACGAAAATGTCTAGAAATTGAGCAAATGTCACATTCATTTAATGTATAATAAAAGATCAAACATCCCATCTATATACTCAACAGTAAACTTTGTAAACCATATTGTTTAGAAATAAAAGATTTGCAGAAATGGAGAGACTAATAGAAAACAATCACAAAAAAATGATCCTTAATTGTTACTGTGAAATCATGAGCTCTGAAGAGACTGATTGATATGAACTTAGTCGAGAAAAAAGATGTATCCAAGTGCAACATTTTCTTGGCCTGCAACACCAGCATGGCATGGCATCTTCACTTTTTCTATTATCTCCGTTATCCCTTTAAGATTGAGCTGACTTCAGTATTAGTAAGATACCATGCCTCTTTTGCCCATCAGGATCAATATTGCCCGGTATTACCCATTTCAATTCAGACAAACTTGCACGTTAGGGATATGAAATAGCAGGACTCAGGAGGCTGGTACTCTACCAAAGCTGCAATCGCACTGTCCGATCCTCAAGGTACATTGTCTTCGACAAAAAATCGATCCCGATGGTGGCCTGCAGTTCAGACAAGCCCAAGAAGTGAGTTCAATCATGTCACGGAACGGGAATCCGATCTTAAAAGAATCCCACTAAATAAAATTCCCATTTTCCTTTGAACATTCGGATGCGAAGTTCATGACATCTGAAATGCGACGATCGAAATACGCGAACACTAAAACACCGAAGCAAGTACCCCTTTCTTTCGATAACTGGCCCAGTTCGTATATATCGAAAAAGCTTTTGTCTTCGTCCACTACGATCTAATAAGTAAAAAAGAAAACTCGAAGTTCGGAATCGTGCTTAATGTAGTTGAACCTTGAGCTCTTCTCTAATCCTTATTCGAGGCTTCACTTCACGGAAAGCCCTCGCATGCTTATCAAATCGGCACCCTTCGATGCAAGTTCCAACCTTTTAGAGCCTCAAAACCCTCGGTCGCAAATTTCATCCTCTCGCGCAACGCAAGGACGATGCAACAACAGGCCTCGAGAGATCCGTAAACGTTCGGTAGGAACGAACTCTCGACACAGACAATCGCACGCCGTTTTCGAAAGCGTCGCACGCGATCGGCGCCGCGCGCGATCCGCGAGACGTCCGACGTTCAATCGGATCCCGACGCATGCACGTACGTGGCGAGCGACGAGCCAAAACGAGCGATGGAAGGACGGACCTGGTAAGTGGTGTCGAACTTGTCGTACATGAAGCGGGTGATGATGCTGGTCTTGCCGACGGATTGGTCCCCGAGGAAGACGAGCTTGTACTTGGCCAGAGGGGACACGTTCGCCATCTCCTTCCTTCCTTCCTTCCTTCCTTCCTTCGTCGTCGTCTTCCTCCTCCTCGTCGCGAATCGGATCGGGCTCGCGTTTCGATTCCCGGCCGCGGTTTCAGATCTGAATCTGACGAGCAAGAAAATCACGCACGCGAGCGAGGGAGGGAGAAATGTATGCGGTCGTTATTCGTGGCTTCCTTGTAAGTTCGTGAAAGAGGAGAAACCGCCATGCACGACGAAGCCGGCCATGTTATCATCATCATCATCACCTTCACGCATGGTCAACAGTCAACACCTTTGAATTCATTCCACGTTTCTTTTTTTCTTCACTTCTTTTCTGGGACTATTATGCCCCTATCTTCTCTTCCACTTTGACGATTATACCCCTCCCTCGTCTCTCCCCCCGGCAAACCGGCCGGTCACCGTGCCTGAGAAAAAGCGTATTTTATGTGTCGATCACGCGACTGACGATAGTGCATTTGATTTGTTCGCGTGATATGCATTCTAATAGACTTCTGCACGTGCCAATGATAAATAATGTGATGGTTCTTTCCATTAACGATTGTGCCAGAGCGGCCCAAGGAGGCCGAACCAAGCCGAGAAAGGAAAATGCTTGCTCACATCGATCCAATTCGAGCGTCTAAGCCGCAAGACCAATGATAGGATTTTCCTTCCATATGTTACTACTTTCCAAACGCCACGATAAACAGACTGGAAAAACGCATTCGGATTTTTACTTTGAGTTAAAAAGAAAACTTGTATAAAAAACCTACGCGTTAGTTTTGCACATGTCGATCTTTAGAGAGAATTGAACAATTATATATTAATGTCAAATAAAGATTAAATAGTATGCACTACCGCTGGCGGACCAAGGAACAAAGATCTCTCTCAAAACCAAGATCACTACAAAAGGTTGCAAGTTAGAGTAATAAGACATGTAATCAACCTCCAGAGCATTCCACCAAAAAAAAGAAAAAGAAAAAGAAACCTTCAGAGCAAAAACAAGTATTGCTAGTGAGATTTATCTCTATTGAAGGTGTTGTCAGAATTTGCTTAAGTTTTTGGGCCAACAAGGTGCGTTTCACATATTGTTCAATTTGTTTTAAGAATCCATTCACCAGTCCGCATTCCTTTCTTGATATCCAATCCAACCACTCAAGCAAAGACTATATGACTGTTTCATCATAATGTGCATGGTCTGTCCAATTCACTGGCTACTAACTATAATGCAAAATGAAGCACTCATACAATCCATCATGTCCTACAACCACTTCAGCTGCCAATGATATAAACTGGGCACCAATTTTCACTCGCGTCTTTTTTGTGTCAATACAAAGTCAACAGCTATTGCCTCTGAAGGTAGCATTGCATGCGCTTTCCCATGGGCAACGGAAGAACTATTCTGAGACAATCTGCTGCCTGTAGAAAGCTTCCAGTGCAGCATTGAGGCTACTTCAGTTGGTCTACAACGTTTTTTTTTATCAGATTGCTCTCTCACATTGCCACACATTTGGGATATTTACCACATTGCCTGCATAAAAAATTCGATGGCTTGAAAATATAAGATTGAAAAAAGGGGACGATAATATTAGAGTATGCTATGCTACCACCAATGGGTAGATGTAACAGAGAAATAGCATGCAACATCCAATAATCAAGTGAGAACAATATAGAACTACATATGCATTCGACACACTAGCTCTATCCTTCAATAAATCTCAAACTTTCTTCTGCCAGCTGCACCTTAAAGTATAATAAAAAAAATATGTAGGTCAGGCAACTGCCTGAATGGCATAATATCAGTATTTGGTACCGCAAGAAAACAGGAACTAGATGTTAGCATCTTTGAGGGTAATGAATCCTCAACATCACTCATACTTAGCACTCATAGTACTTGAACTAACATATACAGCAGCGTCAATAAAATATAGCAATGGCAGCAGCAAGAACATTAAGACAAAATGCAACCTTTGCTTTCTCTTTCCCCTCCCTCTCCTCACCACCCCCCCCCCCAAAAAAAAAAAAAAAACAGAGAAAATGCAGACTTACCTTTTTATCATACATCTTTCGTTATGATACTTTTAACACCAGAAAAGGATCAAACTATCATCCAACCCCTAACTACTTTTCCACCGATTGCCCACCATTTTTGCTTGAAGATGATGAAATACCTTTTTCAATACACTGCAAATGGGAATTGAAATGAGCAGAGAGAAAACTTTAGGCCCTCAGAATAATCTTAT
This sequence comes from Eucalyptus cloeziana, assembly GCA_014182715.1. NCBI lineage: Eukaryota > Viridiplantae > Streptophyta > Magnoliopsida > Myrtales > Myrtaceae > Eucalyptus > Eucalyptus cloeziana. Next base: position 53,465,609 of record CM024641.1, on the reverse strand, counting down.
TTTGAAGCAAAGGTTACCAATAATAGCAATCCGCAGGTTCCCGAGCTCAACAATATTGTAGAAGCACAAGTCCAAATATTTATAGTCTCATTCAAAGGCTGCAGATATAATCTACTAAATGTGACTTTTTCGAGAGTCAACTGCTTTCTTAAGAAGGGGACATCACCAGCTATATCATAATAGGTATTAAGATAAGATTTCATGCCAAGTCTGCAAAAGAAATATATTGTTGTAACCTCTTTAAATGCACTCATCCTCTTCAAAAGGGAGAATTGCAAAATGAACAAAATGTCAACCAACCAAATCACTAACTCCAAACTTGCCTACTTTGTGCATCATGCATGTGAACATACTTCCAAGTGTGTAATTTGTCTGACCTCACTGTTCAACATGAGAAGGCAATCGTGAAGAAACTACCTCAAGAAGATGATTGTGAAGATGATCTAATGTTTGCGGGAAAGTTGTTGCAGTTATATTAACGACCTTCAAACCCTGTGGCAGAACAAAATGAACTAAGGTACAGAAAAATGCAAGAAAAAATATAGAATAGCGGTTTCTCCATCACTGTATCATAATGCGAACAAGGCATGGAAAAATGCCACTGAGTCTATAAAAAATATCTTTTAACTAGCTGTCCAAAGGAATCCATTCATCATGTATCGCCATATAGTGAGGCTCAATCAACAGACATGAATTTTTAAATAGTCTAAGTTTGCATGTGCACTTCCTCTATGTGACCTTTTTAACCAAGAACACCAAGAACCATACCATCAAAAGAATTGACTCCTTGGTCTCTTTAAGTTTCGCACTAATGGATTAGCTTCAAAGGTAAAAGAGTTTTATGCTTGGTAGAGCCATGATGATAGGTCAAAACACATATAGGGTAGGAATAAAGCGTAGAAAGCACCTAGTTTCACTAAGAGTAACTCATGAATCTGCAAACCTGTGTTGTAAACGAGCTGAGATAATCTTGAATAGTTTTTAAGTTGGCTATCAGCCTATCCTTGTCCTGCAAAGGACAGAAAAAACTGTCAAATAGACAAAACATGAAGGTGCAAACACCCAGTAACCAGTAAAAAATGAAGAACAGAACATTAGCATAAAGTTACAAAACAACATGCTCGTGATCTGAGTCCATAACAACAGAAACTGAAGAATAATAGACATCGGCATGCCCAAACCGGAGTGTAAGCCAATACTGCATCAACTAGATAGTTGGATTGACTAAGGACTAGCAAACTAACACTGTCTTTGTAGACTATGGAAAAGGAAAGAGTGTCATCACGGCAACAAGACAAAGAAACATGAGATATTAGCAGGCCAAGAACATGGCAACAAAGCTTGACAAACCATTCAATCCATTGATACTTGTCAAGTTAATCTTTTTTCCTTTTCTCACCTTCAAGGTCGTCTAAATTTTTTTTACTTGCCTCCACGACAATCGAATGGTAGGTACAGACACTAGTTTGACATTCAAGAGAAAAAAGAGGAGGGGATAAACATGTCCAAGGACTACAATTACCATTACTCATTTTTTTTAATGCCTACTAGCAAGATTACATCTTCAAAGCAAGCCCAGATGTGTACTTCCATGTACTACCATTACTCTCAACTACATGCATATTCATATTATACTTTTGTACTAGGAAATATTCAAGAAGTGATTAGTCATACCTCAATAAGACATTTACCACTAAATGTCCGTGTTGAGATCCATTCCTCCAGTAATGCCTGCAGACAAACGAACCAGTATGACATGCGGAAACAAGACATTAAATAACATATCTAAAGCACAAGTACTGTTAACTTCTCCAACCAATAACCGATTTGGTATTGCCATCTTAGTAATTCATATACCAGAAGCTTGGGAGGACTAATGACCTGTAAACAAGCAAATCCTTTTCTGTATGATTACTTTTAAGAGGTACCAAGACAACAAACTATGCTTTTATCAAAAACAGCGTTACCAGTTCCAGAAATAAAAGTTAGACAATGAGTTTGGTGTCTAAAAAGCGTTTTGCGCAGGTAACAAGCTGTGACTTTTACAGGCCAAAGCAACACATCAAGGAACAAACATCTACTGAACTGTATTCTGGCAACTGCTTGTAATATCGAATAAAAAGAGAATGAAACAGGCTGTTGAACCTTATGATCAAATTCTTGCATCTTTAAAACTATAGGAACAATTATTGGTTCAGCACCAGACTTTTCTTTCCTAGTCACCATAGTTTTATTTTCCTCTGCATCCTTGACATTTTGACCTGGAAATGCAAAATTCAGAAGGCAAATAAGAAAACTTTAACAGGAATAGTGGCATCTTTTAATCTAATACATTTAGGCATACTGCCATCAACATGAATGAATGTCTCGATTATCTATGGAATCAGTCTTTATCTAGTTGCACAAATTTAGAACAAGAGAAAATGAATCCAAAGGCCACAGAGGACTTCTTTGCATGACCCCATGAAAGATGACTTAATTTTAAATCCACAGAGAGGATAGGGAAAATGAAAGAAAAGATGAAATCAAACATGGATCTTACGTTCAGTGACTTTTCCAGCTAGGTGCATAGATTCCAGAGAAACTGACACTTTAGGCAACTGGTCAACACAAACTTCTTCTAAGTTCGCTTGCCCAAGAGAGCTATTGCTATTCTCATCATGATTACCACAGATAGACGGAGAATTATTTTCCATTTGAGTGGCAGTATAACCATCTGATGTAACAGGTAAGGGTTTTGCCTCTTTGCTTTTTGCTGGATCATCAGCAGGCAATTTGTTCTCGTCATCCATTAAATAAATGCTTGGGTCCAGATGTATTCCCTGATAGCAAACATTGAGCACCACTTATAGAATTTTAAATTGCACAAAATATAGTGTAAGCTAAAATTGGCACTCAAGAGAAAAGTATTATATAGAAAAAAGAAAAAAAGAAAAAAAGAAAAAAGGATTGGGGTATCACAACTTTCCATTACAAGTGGAGCGTGAAGGTATACCAGAAGTTGGATTGTATTTCACCGATAAAACTTTAAGCTTGGTTTTGAGGTGAAAGTTCCACGATTCTATCATTTTCTTTTCAAAGCTCACCATCCCATCAAATTTTGCAATGATTATTCAGAGAGTGGTCCATTTCTGTTCCGTGTTTCATGACAAAGAACCGCAATAATTTTCTTGCAGTTTTGCATTCAAATTAGAAGCTTCAATTCTTGACATGCTTGACATCTTATCTATAGCACTTCTCCTACAGTCTCATAAGCAGCGGTATCACACCAAAAGATTATGTGACAATAAAAATTCCTTAAAGGAACGATAATATGTCCATACCTCGATAATGATCGGCTTACCATCTTTCATTGCCTTCTTTAAATCGCCAGCAAGGCCTAGAGAATAGATTAATAGCACAGGAATTATGATCAATTACTAAAAAGGCACTGAAAGTAATCTTTGAGCAGAAAATATCTAATGACATGCTTCATGTAGAGTACAGTATGATAATCTGCTAATAATGGGGTCAAAATTATAGAACTGAAGAAAAGGCCAAGAAAGGGATAAGAGAGATTACCTTTACGAACAATTCTGCATTCTCTACAAAATTCTGTAATCAGCTCCTCAGGTGAACTATAGTCTCGTGCCCAAACAGGAATGGATGCTAGTGGTGCACTAATAGTAAATTGTGCATGAGACTCTAGATCATTGTGATAAATTTTCATAACCGAAAGCATGTTAAACAAAAACAAAAGTATAGTGGTAGAAGAAAGCATACTCTGTCGAGGTCCTCAGAAGCTCATATACCATATCTGTCTGTGTGTATGGAATTTAGAAATAGAAAGAAAACTATGAGACAAATCGCCTTCATGGAAAAACTCCACGAAATTGAGGGGGTAAGTTATTACCTGTAAGACATTCGGTAAATTCAATCTCTGAGCAAGCTGTGTTGCAATGGTAGATTTACCAACGCAGGCAGTCCCACACACTAGGATAACCAAAGGCACTCTTTGATGGTGAAATCTGGAAAGAGAATTAATCCCAGGTTTAGAGCAAACTCCATGACACCTCCTGACATTTTTCTTTGACCAGTTTACTCTTATTTTACAATTCCGTGGAAGACCATCCTCTTAAATAAGCTTGCTTTCACTTTGAGAAAATATGTAACCAGAAACAACTCACAGAAACAAGAAGTAGGATACTTTTAACCTTCAAAGTTCATTATTGTCGATTATCGGATGCTAACACACACATAGAACAAAAAAGGAGAAAGAAAGAGATAGGAACAAGAAAAATAATCATGCTGCTGTTTACTTATATTTGACAAACCCTAAGGAACAATGGCATTGCAAAGTAAGTCTCAGAACAACATGCACTGCACATATTGAAAACCATATAGATTTTCTAGCCATTCACCCTTCAATTGTCAAGTGCAAGTCACCACATTTCCTCCATTCAACTTTACAAAAATACTTCAAGGAAATGGCCACTCTTTCTTTATTGTTCATATCATCTCAAGAACAAAAAGACCAGGCCAATTGTAATCTTGCTACATGTTTTGGAAAGAAAAAGGTTTGGGAGGAGGTGACATAGATTCTAGCAGAGCTTAATTACCTAGTCATCATTTTGTAACGATTTATATAGTCCTCTCCATAACCCCGCCGCTCCATGAGCTGCATTATAAAAAGCAAAATGGAAGGAAACTAAGTAGAGTTCAAAAGTGATAGTAATCAAATTGAAGCTTATAATTCCTTCAAATGAATTATTACAAAATAACGAGACATAAGGCTCCTCAACATATGATTAGTGAACAGACCCAAAAAAAGAAATACGTGACTAGCAAACAGGTTCTACATGGTATCGGCTCTGGTGGATCCATTAACATCTCTCTTTCATCAAGACAGCATATTTTGTGTACTTCTCATCTGCATATTAGCAATCTATAGCTCGTGTTTGATCTGAATGTCAAATTTCCATTTAGATGTTTTCTTGAAAAAAACCTAACCAAGGAAAGCAGAGGAAAGGGATAAATTACCTTGAAGAGGTTAGCTTCCAAATCAGACTGAGAGCTGCAAGACAGAACTCAAAATAAGAAGCGGCACAGTTATGTTGTCGTGCAGGAGCAACCCTACTCAGAAAGAGAGAGAGAGACCTACACATCCAGAAGGCTGTTGTCTATGAGCAGTTTTTTCAGTTCAAGGGCGATTTTGATGGCAACGTGATTCGGAATCTGACCCAAATGCCATAAAGATCATTCATCATCTCCGAGCTTCAATAAATTTCACTACTTCATCTAAAACATAGAAAATACAAGAATTGACCAATGCGACTGCTAACCAGACGAGCCATAATTAGAAGTATTCTTCACAAAATTGGCTCATCATCACATTTTTATCAGCACACAACCGCATTGGGAATCAATTCATTGAAATGCTGAAAAGCCTCTCAAGCATCATAACCAGAGCTCATACCAAAGGATTACAGATATCCAGTGGCTGCTGTAGCCTAGGAAAGCTCACATTCAAGAGCACTGAGATGCGGAACTAGCAGTACGTGGAAAGTCGGAAAGTGAAGAAGAACCTTAGTGACTGTCAACATTCTGCTGAGGAGAAACCTCGAGAGAACGTAGTAATGATCGCAATTATCCCCCAACCACACCTTCACCTGCAAGAAAAACATCAACGCGAGCAGAGTGAAATCCAGATTCCCTCTTTCGAACCAGAAAACCCGCACGCGATCGCGTCTTCCTCGGGGGGAAGATGAACGAACCTTGACGAAGTCGTACTTGGAGGAAGCGTTCCGAGAGGTGAACCTGGCGGCGGGGATGGAGGAATCGCCGCCGCCGCTGCCGCCGCCGCCGCCGTCGGATCGAGGGGCGTCTCCGTCGAGCTCCTCCCCGCTCCCGCTGTGGCTGCTGCTCCGATTCGGCGATCTCCACGCGGAAGGCGACAGCTTCACCTTCCCCTTGTCCTTCTTCATCTCGCCGGCGGCCGCCGCCGCGAGGTGGCGGTGATCGAGGACGGACTCCGGCTCGGACATTGCTATCGTCTCTGTCGATCGATCAACGTGTGCAAGCGAGATGGAAGTGAGAAGAAACGCTTTTTACGATCTTCCGGAATTGCCCCCGTGGGGACAAAGAAGAAGTAAAACGAAATTATAGAATTTTCCTAAACTTAGAAAACTATTTCAATTTAGTCCCTGTACTTTCAATTTCGAATTAATAAAAGGTGGATCCATCGAAATGGGCAATTTGTTTGAACGAATATGCACGATTAGCCGTCGGTTCTTTCGCACGCCTTTGCCTGCACTTTTCTCGAATGTCAGAATTGTCTGCATAAATTGGCACCGAAAAAACTCCTTTGGAAGCCTTTGTGCCAAAATTGAAATGTTTGGTAGCACAGCCTCGAAGAGATCAAAGACACTGAATGAATTCCATGATACTTTTGAAAAGTTTGACTTAAGTTTAGCATTTAATGGTTTTTCTTCTAATTTTATCCTCATTAATATTTTTGTATTCCTCCTTTTGCCCTCTCTGTCATTCCTTGTCCAAACTTTGGAATTGGAATACATAGAGGAGGTGAAAGACTCAAGCTCCAGATGTGGCCTAACCCACCTTGTTGAGGTCTTTGTTATAATTTTTTATTTCAAAACTAATTCACTGACAATCGCACAACACTTGTGTTCAATTTCGAGCCCTAATCGACACCATCGAGAGAGGCCTAGACCAATTTCAAGGCTTGTTGTCCTTGTCAACGACCGCGGTGATGTGAAATAGTGTTGAGATTGAAGCAAAGAAGAGAGGAAGAAAGGTGATAGACACAGAGATGGAGATCGATTTACCATAGGGTCAAGACTTAGAACCAAGGAAAGAGAGGGGGACGGCATGCTCAGCCAAACGGAGCTGTCCACAACGGAATCGTCCACAGCCTATTGGAATGGCACCCTATTTTCCTCTTCGAGTTCGGAGGAAAGCCAAAAAACTTAGAATTGATTGGCACGATTTCCCCAATTTTGAGCTATTGTATTATTTAAATTAGAGCTACTTAACTCGAAATTGGATCCACATAAATGCTAAACGCAGTGCAATCACGACGGTGTATTTAGGACATAAATGCTCTATTTTCTCACAACAGATACGCAGTCTTGCCGAATGAATCACTCCAAAGGAGGGTGCAAAAACGACGGGCCAAGCTTGGGTCAAGAGACACCGCCCTTAAAGGAAAATTCACGAAGAAGTTGGGGGCAAATCGACATGAATTAACAAACTTGTGGGGTTAATATGCGAATTTCGGAATTAACCTCGAAATTTAATCAAACGCCTCCTCCTTCTCCTCGACAAGTTCGAGCTTCTCCCTCTTTGCTCGCGCTAAGCAGCCAACCGGCGACGACATCCCTGCCACCGCCACCGCCACCGCCACCGCCACCGCCGCCGCCGCAACCTCAAGGTCTCCATCTCTCTCTCTCTCTCTACCACGGATTCTCGTTTTCGGTTCGTTTTCAGTACGCGAAGAGGCTCAATTCGGGTGATGCGTCTAACCCGTTTGATGAAATTCCTCAACCAGGTCGCCGGAGGATCTTCCCGCGTCGCCCGGACGGTTGAACCCGCCGCTCCGACGAGGATTCCGCCGTCGGAGAGAGGGAGAGCTACGGCCGGAGGAGAGCGCGAAATGCTGGCCAGAAGGGTGGTTTCCGTCGCCAAGGACACGCCGAGATCGCTGTACTCCAGGTTCGGCGGCGGGTCTTTTATTCGGCCCATTTGATTTTTTGTCGTTCATTCGTTCGGAGTTCTGCTGCGTAAATTGGCGGTTTGTGTTGTTTCGACGCGTTCGGTTGATTTAGGAAGGCCACCGGATTGTTTCGGTTGAATTGGTTGACTTGAATACTTGGTGCTTGTGTTTTTGCAGTTCCGCGCAGCCTTCAAATGAGGGCAAAAGCGGTTACGCTCGGAAGGCCGTGTCGTTCGTGCTGATTACGGTAACGGGCGGTGTCGCTTTGAGCGCTCTTGACGATTTTGCTATCTACAATGCCTGTAGCAGGTAGTTTCTCATTGTTTCTTTATGATTTCTCGGGTTAAACTTCTTGATGGTAACAAGTAATGGGGAACTGCCAGAGAATGGGGAAATTTGATCGTTTGAGTTAACATTAGTACATGGTTGTAGTGTAGTAGGTAGTGAAGGTTGAGCCCAAAAGATATCGATTGGGTTGGAGAACTCGGCTTCCTTTCGTATGCTTGACTTTATAGAATCTCATAGCTAATGTGGCTCTATTTGAGGACTATATTGCCTACTATACTTTTACATACCCAAAAGAGAATAAATTGGGAGCTTGTGCTCAAAAGATATTCATGGGTGGAGTGCAAATTTGTCCAGGCTTAATGCCTTCCAATTATTTGGCATTTTCACTCATGATCTCAACTCAAACCATTTGTTGCCATGGCTGGCATGAATAGTTGATATACATAATACCGAGCATTCAATCCTTTAGGCATATATGTCCTGTATAGCTTTAATGAGGAAATTTGATTGCAATATCTTTGAGTTGTAAGTGCACAGAGCAACCAAAAATACGTTCCTGATTTACATGACCAGGTTTTATGATTGCTGACATATATATTAACTGATACAACCTACAATATAGCCTTTTGAGTAAAGCTGATGAAGCAGAATTAGAAAAAGCAGATCAATGTAAGTGCTATCTTTGAAACCAATTGCTCTCTGGGAAAGAATCTTGAACTCCAAAATTTTTTGGCAAGTCCAAGGAAGGTATTATACAAAATAATAAATAAATGCTCATAGTAACCTTGCTCTTCACTTCAAGGCTGTGCCATCTGGTTGCAAGTGAAGAGAGGTTTTCCATGTCCTTTTTTTTCCTTTGTAGGTCCTAAAATTTGGGAACATGCACAATTCAATCCAAAAACAATGCAATTAGGTAGTCAAGTTCTTGAACTCCCTAAAATTAATCCAGTCATGTCTTACATTATCTCCATTAGTGAATTGTGACCAGGAATTCTGTGTAGCACGAACACTTATCCCTCAACATCCAGCTTGGCTAAAAGGTCCATTTTTGGAAGAAATTAATGGGTCAAATGAATCTTGACCAACTTGCTGTAACTGCAAACTACACGTATGAGTAATTTCATCAAGAGTCTTTTATATGGTCGTCAAACTTCACTTGGAAGCCAAAAATTGAGTCTCTGAGAATACTTGCAAGAAATGCAATTCCTAAACAGAGATCCTGTTCACAAGATCGACAGTAGGAATTTTGTTCTTCAAAATTCAAAAGTGTCCTTTAAATCTCGAAAAAATAAAAAATGGGTCGTTGTACTTTGCTAATGCTTGACCTGGTAGTCACGAGGATCATTTTTCTGCCTTTTTTTTTTTTCAGTTACAAGCTTATTGTCCCACAAGTTACTCCAGTTCTTTTTAGAGTGATCCTCTATGCTGCTAGGCAGTAATAATATTTTGTTAGCATGCCTTTCCTTATCTTTCCTTAAATTTGCTGGTTCGTTTGTTTCTTGCTAAACTTATTGGTAAACGAGTGTAAATGACCGTTAATCATCACTTTGTTTGTTTGGTTCTCATCATCATGATTTTTCTAATGCTTCCTTGGTCTTTTCCTTAATTCATTTAGTAAAGCTGTGGATAAAGCAAGTAAGAACAAGGCAATCATAGATGCCATTGGGGAACCGATTAAGAAGGGTCCCTGGTACAATGCATCTCTAGCAGTTGCTCACCAGAGGCACTCTGTTTCTTGCACATTTCCTGTATCTGGTCCACAAGGCAGCGGAATCTTCCAGTTGAAGGCAGTCAGAAATGGAGGTGTGTATATTCTATTGAACTGATGAACTCTCATCGTCTCTGTCATGGTGTTTTTGGGTTATTTCTGATGAGAAAAGAGGTGTCATTACTTTTTCTGAAATGTGATTGCTAGATTACTCTTTTTACTGTCCTTCCTAATCGAAGGCCTTTTCAGTTTTTAGACTTGTATATGGTTTAGGTACATCATAATAAGTGAAAGTGTATAAAGCTGGTTCTGTAATAGCAGCTGTAATTCCAAATTACTTCGTTTATGAAAGTTCGAGTTGAATGAGTGTGAGTTGCAGTGTTATTCTTCTTGCATTTTGCTAGATCCTATCTGTACGCCGTATACCGAAATTGATTGCCATAACTGGAAAATTACAGATGACACATGGTTGTCCTTTCTGCGTCCTCGGGATTGGGAAATTTTAATCATGGAGGCGCTCCTCCATGTTCCTGAAAATGAAGAGAAGCAGCGAACTTTTCGTATAAGTCTGTCGGATGATCTTCCTCCTCCAGATTGTAAGGCATGCACGAGCTGCTCAACCCCAGGGCAGAAGCAAGTAGAAACGCAGAAGTCATCTGTTAGCGCTTGAGATTGGCGGTTTTGTATGCGTCACTTTATAACTTTTCGGGAGGCTTTTGTTTTGCAAATTGCATCGGATTGATTTGTGTTACATAATAATTTTGTTTTTTTGTTTTTTTTGGGGCTGACTCTAATATTTGATGCAATAAACTTGGCTGAAAGCCATCACACTGTGACTGAGAGTTCCTCTGCTAGTCAATATAGGCTCATTTACTTTCTTCTTTGGTTTGTTCAATTGGTGTACATGAGGCAAGTCAAATCCCTACTGACATATTCATAAGGAATACTGAACAACTAGAATAAGCCTAAGGGAAACTCACAAATTATAAAGTTTCGAGTGATTTAGCTCTTTGGTAACATTAAAGAATTCCAGCACATGCAACCACTGATCCCATCTCTTGAGCCTGTGAACTGCCACTGTGTCTGGCACAAGATCATGAGAGCACCTTCCGTTGGTTCCTGGATAGTCATACATTGCTGGTTTGCCTGTGAACCTGTTCCTTGCCTTGTTCCCCGTCTTCAGCCACCTTCCGACCAACTTGTCCTCCGGTCCAAATGTATCATTCTTAGGAATTTCCGAGCTAGCAATCCACTCAACAAGATCCCAGGATAACACAAACCCCATCCCGGACATGTACCCCTCGTGCGGATTCATGCTCGCGCAAGGAAGCACGAACCCGTAGTACAAATCCTGTCTTGGCAGTGGCTGAAGCGAGGACACCAGCCGTGGCAGCCGAATGTAGACGTCATCATCGGCTTTCATGATGTAGTCAAAGCGCCTCGGGAGGATGTGTGGGAGCGAGGAGAAGTACGTGTAGGTCTTACCGAAGTTCATGTTCTCGGTGCAATTGAGGATGATTATGTCGTTGAACCTCAGGGTTTCGAGCGCCAAGAAAATCTTCTGCTCACGATTGGTCACGCTGCAGAACACAAACTTGACTTCTACTTCTGCTTCAGGAAAAGATTGGATGCCGTACACTAGCCGAAGAAAATGGCGGCGGTCGTAATTGTTCGGCCTTGTCAGGACCCCGATGAGGAGGCTGAACCGAGTGCCCCTTGTAGCCGGCGCTTTGTCGAGGTTAAAGCTGTTCCCGGGCAAAGCTGTAAAGGGGAACTTGATTGGGGCATTAAGCAGAACGAAGAAGATTACGAAGACGGCGAGGACAACAGAAGAGTTCAACATGACGAGGAAGATGCTCCTTTGCTTCATTAGATCCTAGCCGATCAATTGCGTGCAACAATCAAATAAACGAGTACTACAAGAACAAGTTCAGAAGAGGTGTTAATGATGTGATGGTATATATAATAATAAAAACCTTCACGTTGAGCTCATTTCTGCTCAAGTTACCATGCTTGCTTCTGCATGTGAATGAAGAGCCTGCAGTTACTGCTTGCTCATTGGATATCGTTCCTAAGTTGTATGCTCGGCGTGATACTCCAGCAGTAGGGTTTTCTATCAAACCCAAAGGAGCAGTCAGAGTTTTCATGAGAAGTTGCTAGAGATCTAGGAGCCGATATGATACTTAGGCTCTATTTGTTTTTTTTTTTTTTAAGAAAAAATATTTTCAAAATATGACTAGATATCATGCTTAAATCAAAAGCTCAATATTTGCATATGAGAGCCTGGGCATGGATTTAGAGCCTAGCACCGGGTTAATTGGGGACCATCAAGGCCAAACCTCAGTCCACAAAGGTTAGGCTTGGGACGCCAACGCCTCTAAGACGTCGGCATCCAAACTTGGGTTCATAGAGGTCGAGCCTATGACCCTAGTGCTCATGCCCAGATCCCTAATGCCTAGGCTAGGGCCCATTGAGGTCGAGCCTAAAAGGTTGGTGCTTGTGGCCTGTATCCCTAGTGCTCAAGCCAAAGTCCATTGAGGCTAGGCTCAAGTCTATGGAGGGTGGGCTTGAGACCCTTGTGCATATGCCTTGAGTACATAGAGACCGAGCTCGGGTTCCTAGCACTTGCGCCTTGGCCCATGGAAGCCACGCCCCAATTCATAGAGGCTAGGCTCAGGACACCAAATCCCGTGCCTTAGTTTGAGTCCATCGAGGTAGAGCCCAAGACCCTAGTGCTTGGGTCCCCTATGCCCGAGCTCAAGATCTTGAAGCTCATGTCTAGATCTCCCGCGTTTGAGCCTGGGTCCATTGAGGTCAAGGGCTAGGACTCTAGTACTCGCACTCAGGACTGGGTCCCTAGCGCTAGGGCTCAAGTCCTTAGTGCCTATGACTTCTCGCTTGAGACCAAGTCCATCGAGGTCAGCTTAGGTCCCTTGTAGTTGGGCTTGTGTCCATCTAGGCTAAACTTGAGACCTTAGTACCCGTGCCTAGCACCATCAAGGTTGGCTCAAGTCCCTTGTACTCATGCTTGTGTCATCCAAGCTAAACTTGGGATCTTAGTATTTGCACCTAGCTCCATCAAGGCCAAGCTTAGATCTATCAAGGTTGAGCTCAGCATCCAAGGGACTTGGTCCAGTGCCCTAGCCAGGTCCTTGGCATTCGCACTTGGGTCTATCAAGGTCGGGCTTAAGAGCCTACCCCTTGGTCCTCCTATCTTAAGCTTAGGACCTTGAGCCCATGATTGGTTCCCCAGCACCTTGGCTTGGGTTCATTGAGGTCGAGCTTGGGATCCCGGTGCCAATGCTCAGGTCTTAGTTGCCCATATGCAATCAGCCCGAATAGTGCATTCTAATTAGAAAAATCACTTTCTTACCAAAAGAATGAAAATATTTTTTAGATCAATTTTAGGTTTCAATTAAACGGTAGAAAATATGATCATTTTTTAGGAAAATGACCATATGAAAAATATTTTTTTAGAAATGTTATATTTTTCGCGAAACAAATAGAACCTAATACTATTAACATTTATGAATACAATTCTCTTTTGATGGCCCAAAAAATGGTATATTATATTAAAGTCGAAATGCTTTTATGTTTATTGAGTGGCATTTCACTTTACTTTATGATTGTCATTGGACGAGCCACATAATCAAACGATAATAAGGGCCGATTTATCGATTTGTCGTCCCCAATCTTCTGCTGTTATTGAGTATAGTTTTGTAAAATTAAGGATAAAAGAGAAATTATCAGATGTGTATTTTCCAAAATTTATCTCTTTTTGGCTTCCACATCTCATTAATGTTTGAATTTCGAAGGGGAGAAGTTCGAATTCCAGAGGCGGTGTTAGGGATTCTTACATGGAGTACTGTGGTGGTGAGTTCTGCAGTCGCTCCCCCAGGGTTTACTCGCCGGCTGTCGGCTTATGGGTTCCCTAGATTAAAAAAAAAAATGTCTGAATTTCGAAAAATTAAGCGAAATTTATTTACAACAGAATGCATTTTTTTTTATCCGTTTAATTTCACTCTACTTCCCCGATAGACGCTTTGCTTCATATATGGGATTGCCACGCGGCACTTCACACCACTAAGACCAAATTAAATCTCGACAAAACTACCTTATAGAAACTCCCCTATAGAAAGAACAATAAAATTTGTTTAGGTGTTATTTTTCTAAAGGATCGATCCACGTCCGAAAAGAAGCAAAAAAGAAAAAAAGAAAAAACAAAGGCAGAAAACCTATACGTACATACATATATATATATATATATACATATATTTTTCTCAAAATTTTTTATATATTCATTTTAGGGATAAATGTATTGGAAGTCTTAAAATCCATAATAAAAATAACAATTTAGTTTTAAAATTTTTAAAAAGTACAAGTCCTAAAACTTGTTATAAAAATGTAACAACGTCCGAAAACTTGAAGTCATAAAATTTTTAAAAAATATAATTAATTTCTAAAACTTGTCAAATTAATCCAATTAAGTTTTTTTAATAATAATATTTTTGAAAATTTTAGGATTTAATTATACTTTAAATGTACTTATTCCATTTTTTTTTATTGATTTTATCTTTCTTTCCAATTTACGGAGGAGGGCCCCGGAAGAAACCTACGTTTCTTTGCCAACAATCCACCCCTCCGAAGAAACGAAATTATAAACTCACCCCGTCCTTTCCCCCTCCCTCTCCCTTACTTTCACTTCCAACCTCTGTCGTTCGCTGCAATTCTCCCGATCTCAGGCAACCAGTCGGAGCCCTCGCCGGTGGCCGAGCTTCGCAAGCTGTACTCTCTCTCCCTCTCTCTCTTCCATTTATTTTGGGTGTGGCGACCTTGTGGGGATGCAGGATCGAGGGTTTAGTCCGTACCTCCGCTCGCTCGATTTCGATCTCGAAGTCTGTAGGGGAGGGGAAGCGGGGGAGGTTTCCGAGCGTGGGTTTTGTTCAGGCTAGTGCGATGATAGTGGGGGATGATGTTGGGGGCTGACCGAGACGCAGCTTGCTGCGATTGCTCGCTTCTGCCGTGGACTATGCTTGAATTGTTTTGGGGGGGATGTGGATTAACTATCTGTAGGTTCGGCGCGGAAGGTTCTTGGTCTTTCGCGGGGACTCGTTTTGTGGCGACGCCCGTGATCGGAAGGTTTTTGGGTTCTGGGTCGTCGAGTTCGGAACCTGTGGACTTTATTGTCTGAAGATTTTTGAGTTTTTGGAGTATGCTTGACTCTTTGGTGATTCTTGGTTTAGGCCTGGACGGTGGTGGGTTCGTAAGTTTCGTGACTATGCTTGAATTGTGGGGAAAAAGGGATGTAGATTATTGGTCTGTAGGTTCGGCGTGGAAGGTTCGTTGGGTGGGGGGTGGGTGTTGGTGGAGAGGACTCGTTTTGTGGCGACGCCTGTGATTGGAAGTTTTTGGGTTCTGGGTCATCGAGTTCGGAGCCTTTGGACTTTCTTTTGTGAAGATTTTTGAGTCTGTGGAGTATGCTTGGCTCTTTTGTGATTCTTGGTTTAGGCCCGGATGGTGGTGGGTTCGTAAGTTTTGTGTCTGAATTACCCATTTCGCAATAGGGGCTCGCTTATATCGTTCCGATCTTCTTCTGATGGTTGGGGCTTGTAGCACGGGATAATCAATGTCTGTTGAAGCCGAAGCGTACATGGCGATTTTTTTGACAAGCTCAAGCGCTCTTTTGAAGCAAATTTTGAATTTTGACCGTGTATTTCTACCCTTGGTTGCTTTTAGCATTGTTGTTTGGAATAGTTGGCAAGACTCGAGGTAGAGTGGGCATAAGGGTGTGTTGGGATATTTGCTGTTGGTATTTTTTTTTAATTGGCTCTGAGTCTCTTTCTGTGGCTGAAAATGCTTAATAAATCTTTGTCCTTAATCTGTGGTGTTGTTGAGATACATCTGCTTTTGAACAAAGCCTGCTTGTGATGTAATATTGCTTGAATTTGATGAGACATTGGTTGGCTAGTTCCCCTCTCGTGACTTAGGTTGAGCTTGGTTTAGTTTGTTTAGCATGTTCCCATTGTACATTTGATCGTCGATTCTCTATATCATCTTTGCAGTATCATATTTCTTTCATTTAACTTGAAATTCTGACCTAGTGGTGACTTTGACAATAAAAAGTTCCAAAAAGTTATACTGGGGATTGCTGCATGGTTATCTTTCTGATACAAGTTTG
Organism: Eucalyptus cloeziana; assembly: GCA_014182715.1. Classification (NCBI taxonomy): domain Eukaryota; kingdom Viridiplantae; phylum Streptophyta; class Magnoliopsida; order Myrtales; family Myrtaceae; genus Eucalyptus; species Eucalyptus cloeziana. The sequence goes on along the minus strand of CM024641.1, from coordinate 53,449,724 downwards.
TTTGAGGGCTTGATATTTTCTTTAGAAACATCATGGGAGATGAGCATATCTGTGTTACGCGTGTCTTTTGTTTCACACACTTGATTGAATACGTGACAAACTCTTATTGTCTGAAGATGTCATTTTTCTCTAATTGTTCTTGCGATGAAGTAATACATACTTACAGTTGGAATTACTTTATCAGTTATGTTATGCGCCTTTGATCTGAAAATGTAGGATTCTACCCATGACACTTTCAAATTGCTTCTTCTTCCATGCACTTTGATGTGTTTACCATAAGCCTTAGGCTTGGTTGCTCTGTTCTTTTGAATGTTTTGAATTGCTCAATTCAATCTTGATCCTACTTGGAAAGGGGTGGACATGTTATAGCAATGATTAGCTGATTAAATAAAATTAGGAAGCATGTGCATGTGCGCTGCTGCAATAACTTTATAATATTGTCATTTGTGATGTACTTTCCTGTCCCAATTATATTGACTGGATTAGTCCCTCAGCCTGTTACCATTTGGGGACAGGCCATTAGAGTTTGAATTTGCAATGAAATAACGGATACTCTAAGTCCATATTAGGGACTTTGTCTTCATGGAAAAGAACAATATGAGTTTTTATATATGTACATTTCCAGTAAGTTGGTCAGGATAAATGGCTTTTAGATAAGTCCAGAGCTGACCCTCTTTTGAGTTATCTAGGGCTGAGACCATAGTGTAGTTATTGCCTCAACGACTGGTAGTGTGACAATTGGTAGTTTTCTTTAGGATAGACATTTGGTGGAGTCTTCTTGGAGGTTCGACATGCCCTTTTCACTAATGTTCATATGCCATTGTTTCAAGAGAGAAATACAAGAGAAGTTGAAGAATATTTTTGTCCATACTGCCCAAAAAGAATTTTTTCGTCGCTTTCAATTTCAGTTTCTTAATCATCTTCTCTAATTTGCTTTTTTCCCTGTATTTTACGCAGTTACCAAAATGTCTAGGAGATATGACAGCCGCACGACAATCTTCTCCCCTGAAGGTCGCCTCTACCAAGTCGAGTATGCAATGGAGGCCATTGGCAATGCTGGGAGTGCAATAGGGATACTAGCTAAGGATGGGGTCATCTTGGTTGGTGAAAAGAAGGTTACTTCAAAGCTTCTGCAAACCTCAACTTCAACGGAGAAGATGTACAAGATCGACGATCATGTTGCATGCGCCGTTGCTGGAATTATGTCTGATGCCAACATTTTGATCAACACTGCTAGAGTCCAAGCTCAACGGTACACATATGCGTACCAGGAGCCGATGCCCGTGGAACAGCTAGTTCAATCGCTCTGTGATACTAAGCAAGGGTATACTCAATTTGGTGGGCTTCGCCCATTTGGTGTTTCATTTCTGTTTGCAGGATGGGACAAGAACTATGGTTTCCAGCTTTACATGAGTGATCCTAGCGGAAACTATGGCGGCTGGAAAGCTGCGGCTATTGGTGCCAATAACCAAGCGGCACAATCGATTCTGAAACAAGATTACAAGGATGAGATCAACCGAGAGGAGGCAATCCAGCTTGCCCTGAAGGTGCTGAGCAAAACTATGGACAGCACTAGCCTTACTTCCGATAAGCTTGAGCTGGCCGAAGTGTTCCTAATGCCTTCTGGGAATGTGAAGTACCAAGTCTGTTCGCCCGACTCTCTGAACAAGCTCTTGGCGAAATTCGGGGTGGCACAACCTTCTACAGAGGCGTAAAAGCTCTTTTAAGGACTTCTCCGGGTTTTATTTATACTTTGGGGCTGTTTCAGGTGGTTCTTGTACCTTTGTTGAATTTAGATCTGCAACGACTGTTTCGTGATATTGACCTTACGGCTCCCTCAATTGGCACTCTCTCAACTATTGATCCAGTTTACATTATAATTTCATTTTGTCATGGTTTTCCCCATTTTCTCTTCCCTTTTTCTGTCGTGGTGTGTTCGTTCGTGCTTGCTTTGCTTGCAGTGGCGCTTTCGCTTCCATCTGACTTGAACCTGTGCCATTTCAATTTTTATGAGTGCTATTACATGAATGCGCGATGTAATTCTTTGTTTTCATGGTCAAAACATGCACAATGTAATTCTCTGGGGTTTGCTTATTTTCCTCTTTTTTTTTTTGGTAACTTTTTTTGTGAAAAAATTGCAATATTGTTCAAACTTTGTGGAAGTCACGAAACTTTAAAATACAAATTAGTTAATCAATATATCTATGTTCACCTCAAATTGTAGATCAAATAAATTGTTGATGTTATCTCTAAGTTTGTCGCCTCAAATTGTAGATTATTGAAATGGGACTCTCCTCTTATTGGTGTTATCTCTAAGCGTGGCACCTCAAACTGCAGATTATTGTTTATTCAAATTGGACTCTCCTCTCATTGGTGTTATCCGTAAGTGTGTCAACTCAAATTGTAGATTATTGAAATTGGACTCCCCTCGTTATGTGAAATAATCTTGGTCCTTTCTCAACTAAAGTAGCAAGAGGTATGCGGACTAATTTGTTATCCCTCATTCTCTCGCTTCGTTTTTTTATTATCTAATTATAAGTCGCTGTGTTAAAAATATTTTATTTTATTTTAGCGTATAATTTGAAGTTTCTCCATATATTAATTAGGCGATAAAAGATTCTATTGATAATATGCATTTCAAAGATACTATAATACTTACAAAATATTTTATACTATGTTCGTATATGTCTACTTTTACACTAGTTAATTGTTGTTTGTACTTTGATAATTTTAATTTTTTGGTCGACGATGTGATAATTAGTCTTATATGTGCCTTCTATGACTAATCATGCACTAACAAAAAAAACTGAATTATTGCTAAAATGTTTCATGCTCCATTTTAATTTTATTTTTCTATAACAAGTTGTGCAATACGCCACTAAAAATTTAAATTTTCTACTACAAGAGTCCCTTATTTATTTGATTTCAACCACTGGGAAAAGAACAAAAAACCGAAAGAGAGAATTATGTAATTTTATTAGGAAAGAGTATATTGGGCTTTAATAGATAAGTATGTCATATATCATCAGATCATTATTATCTCGTATCTTATTGATCAACATTATCTCATCTTCATTGGATCATCATTATCTCTTAATTATACCCCCTAATCGGCCAAGGAAGCTCGTCACAACGCTTTGAAGTTGAAGGTATCAACTTTCTTCGATTTCTTTCCAAAGATTTTCAAGCTTCGACTGGAATTCAGTGAACTGTATGCTTCCAACTTTGTCTTCCTTTCTGTTCGTTGAATCTGAATCATGTCCAGTAGCTGCGCATCGCGCACTTAAATTCTCTCTCCGTTTCATGATCAATTTACAGTGATGCACATGGGGTTTCCGTTGCTTCCCGTGGCGTTCGCGCACATCCAATGGCAAGAAGCGGGACGGTTTCGGAACCTTACCGGATAATGTCGTAGTGGATGTGCTCAGCAGGCTGGAAGTCGACCGGCTCAAATGCGCAATAAGAGTATGCAGAAGGTGGCATGCTTTGATCGCGACGGCTCACTTCGCCCGACTGCATCTTCAAAGAGCTTCTTCGGTAACTGTCGTGTTCCCCTCATGCTTCGAGGACCCTGAATATTACAATGTCGGTCTGTTCTTTATCAACTGGGGCTCTATGGAGAAGAAACCGATTGCAGGAGAAAAGTCACCGCTGGCTTTGCGACACATAACTGTCGACAGATCTTGTCATCTTCTAGGTTGTTGTGACGGACTGCTTATCTTAATCAATATTCGCACCGCATCTATGTATGAGATTCACAACCCCGTCACGCGGGAGCGAGTCCCGTTGCCGCATGAGGGCTTGATCTGCGGTTTCTTTCTCCATTCGCTTTCGAACAAATACCGGCTGCTTTCTTACAGAGAAACTCCCAATGGCTTCTGGTATCAGGTGGATGGTCTAGGGCCAGCGGCGTGCATAGACGTCGGGATGTTTCCTTATCGTCCTAGAGAACAAGAAGCCCGTCTGGCGTAAGGGGTCGTCTTCACTGGATGGTGGTCGGGAAGGGAGGCATGTCGCCTCCGTGTTCGCATTCCATCATGGTCTTTAGCGCTGGAGAGAATGAATTTCGTTTTATGCCTCATCCGGGAGATTCATGTCTACTGAGCAAGGGACATTCGAACATGCGCTTGGTGGAAATGCAGGGCCGCGTATACGTGCACGCGATTCAAGTTAAATTCATGAGCATCTGGGTTCTGGAGGACCATGCAAGCTGGCAGTGGGTAAAGAAGTGCAATATCAATCTACAATGGAACTTAAATCGGCATCCGGTTCATGATGAGTACGTAGCAAGCTACGAAAACTACAAGAATATGCAGCTTATAGACATCCGAGATGGGGAGTTGCTTCTGTTCTGGCCTCGCCGGGGACTCTTTCAGCATAATCTGCAGTCGAAATCCATCAAAAGAGTTCCGTTGTCCCCATTTATGGTCACGGACAGAATGGAGACCAGGGTGGTCGTCGCCGAATGCAAAAGAAGCCTCTTGTCCTTGCAATATCTTCTGTCAGATTAGTTTGACCTTAAAGGTAGTAATGGTTACGATGATAGTGTTGTTTTGTTTAGGGGGGGAAAGCTAGATTGTTGATGCTCTGTGATCGAACTCTTTTTAGTCTTCATTCCCAGGACCAGAATAATTTTTACTCCTCTGTTTGGGTTTAGGAATGATTTTGCTATTTTGAATTTTTGAGTCTTGATAAATCTTTGTGGATCTTATGCTTTGACTTTATTAATCGCAAGTTGTTCGGAACCTTTAGGCTAAGTTTGCTTCTCATGATTTCTAGATAAGATTTGAAATCAAGGGTTTTGTTTATGTCCTTTCCACTTTTTGATAAATTGCAGTAATAAATTTGGATATATTCATATCTTATTATGTAAATTGCTTTGTAAAAGCTCACAAACGGGAGGATAAAAAACAACATTAATGTAAATAAACTAAAAGTTCACAAACGGAGAGGGAAAAAAGCTCTAGTGACACTCTTGCCTACTTTATTTATATTTATATTTTTCATCTCTTATTTTAATAATTTTCTTTTTTATTTCCTTCTTCCCTCCGTCATTCTCTAATAAAATTTTATTATAATATTAAACTGAACTAATAAACCAAAATACCTAAAATATGTAATAACTATAAATATATTTATATTTATATTTTAAGATAAAGTTAAATTTGAATATATAAATAAAAAATAAGATTAAATTAAAAACCTAAATTTTTAGTCTTGGTTATTTTGAATTTCTTATAATAGAATTCAAATATAATTTATATTGAAATATAATTTTAATCTTATTAATTTAAGAAATGTGTTATTGGAGAAAAATAACTTTCATGTTATGCATATTAGAAATTCTATCCACGTTTATCTCACCTCTTTCATGGGATAATTTTATGTGGGCTATATCTCTCTTATACTCGACTTTATTCTATTTTGAGTAAGTACTAAGCGCAAAATATGATAAATTTTATTTTGTCATGAATTTTGTCCTGATTGCCAAATGTAGAGCATTCGCATGTTGACGCTTAAGGAATTTACTTTAAAAAATTAATTAATATAAGTTATTTCCAAAAATTTGAAAGAAAAAAAAAGTACCAGAAAAGTCATCAATTTTCACAAACTCATAGTGATCATTTGGGTTGGTTAGTTGTTCCTCAACAAGTGATTAGTTGGGTTGATTAATTGTTTACCTTAATGGCCATGATATTAAGTAAAGCTGTCAAGAAAGCAATATATATATATATATATATATATATATATATATATATATATATATATCACATTTGGTATGATAAAGAGTAGATTTCCTTATTTCTTTTTCGGCCTAGTATCCTTAAAAAACCTCCAACTTTAACTTTTGTCCAAATTCTACTTTTTATCTAATAAAAAACTCTAACTTTAGGTCCAGTCCTAATTTTACCTTAAGCATTTTTTTTGTTTAGTAAAAAACTCTCATTTTAGGTCATGTCCCAATTCTACCTTGAACTTTTTTATCCTATGAAAAGCTCTCAACTTTAGGTTTTATCCTAATTTTACTGTTTACTCTCAATTTTACCCTAACATTTTTACAGTCTCATAAAAAAATCATGAATTTTACTTAAGTCATAAATCTACCCCTATTAACCATCCATTCAAAAGTTTCTCATTGACAACCGATAGATGAGACATTCCTAAGCACGAGCTATATGAGCATCTTAAGCACGAGCTTTCTGATTCAGACAAGCACAAGAGATTGAAGACCAAGTACAAAATTGCTAATGGAAGATTAATGGAGGTAGATTTGGGACTCAAGTAAAAGTTGATGACATTTTATGAGACAAAAAAAAAAAAAAAAAGTAAAATTGAAGCTGGACCTAAAATTGGGATTTTTTTATGAGATAAAAAAAAAATTAGACTGGAATTGGTATTGGATCTAAAGTTGAGGGTTTATTATGAGACAAAAAATAGTTTAAGATAAAATTGAGACTAGACCTAAAGTTGGGGCTTTGGTGTGAGACAAAAAATGGATTAAGATAGAATTGAGTCTGCACGTACGAATGAGATTTTTTATGGGACAAAAAATGATTTTGGATAAAATTAAGATTAGAGATAAAGTTAGAGGTTTTTTATAAGATAAAAGATAAAACTGGAACAAGAGATAAAGTTAGACTCTTTTTAGGGTAGCCTTTCTTTTCCTTTATTTTTTTATTTTTTCCTTTTCCCATCTTCGTAGAGGTTTATAGGCTGCATAGTTAAAAAGCTTAGATTCTGATTCAATCTTTTTGAAAGATTAGTAAAATCAACACAGAAGAGCACCGAGGATGTGCACGCTTCTATTTCCTGAAAGGAACAGCCAGTTCAATCACTAAATTAATAGTGGATGAGGGTGTTTGCAAAGGCTTTGTCTTTCACTATTCACTTTTAATAACAAAATCAGCAGACAGACATGACTAAAAAACGCACGCGACATCAACAATTGACGTGGCACTTTGAAAACACAGAATATTTTCCTGTGGACAAAGGTGTTTGCGGAGACTTTTTCTTTCACTACCCACGTTCAATCTATAAGAATATATATTATAAAAAGAAATCTTTCATTGGTATTATTTCTAAGTTTGTCACCTCAAATTGTAAATTGCTAGACTCCTCATTTTATTAAAATCTTGGTGCTTTCTCCACGAAAGTAACATGACATACGTGGACCCATTTTTTGTCCCTCATCCTTTGGCTTCAATATTTTATTATCTAACTATAACTCATTTATATGTAAGGTTTTGTTTTTAGAATGTAATTTAAAATTTTTCCCATTTTGGTTAGGCCATAAAAGTTTCTATTGTTAATAACATTTCATAGATAGTATAATATTTAGGATATAAAATATTTTATCATGCGTCCCTACATTTTTTCCATTATATTAATTAATTGTTTGTCTTTTGATAAATTTTTTTTTTTGCCCGACAATGTGATAATTTAGTTTTATACGTAAGTAATGATGCGTTAAAATATTATTGTATCTATGCTAAATATACTGTGCTACGTTTTAATTAAAGTTTTCTATGATAAAAGTATGCACAGGAGAATATTCAATTACCAAGATAAGAAATAAATGGAAGAGGAAAATATGTACTGTACATTTTGATATCTCATAATGAAGATTACATGAATATACTTATTGACTTTATTAGATATCTATCGAAGGTAACACAATTTCAATCATAATCGATTGAGATATGTACCATCAAAAGAGTATATGCATGATCGTAAGATACACGAAGAATGGAAATAACCTAAGTGTCAATTGCTCTCGCTGTCCCCACTGAGCGGTGATTTCCGTCGACTCTGAGGTATCAACTTTTTTCTATTTCTTTCTGAAAATTTTCAAACTTTGATTGTATTCAGTGAATTGGATGCTTCAAATTCGTTTCCTCCTTGTTCGTTCAATCTGGATCAGGCCCGATAGCTGTGCATCGCGTGCTAACTCTCTCTGTTTCATAATAATCAGAATGGAGCACCTTCGATGTCACAACGCTGAATAATTTGCAAAACCTTAAGAAAAGGCATTACGGAGTACAGGTGACTTGTGTCAGCGGTTGGTTTTGCAATTGGATCAGACACATATTTGTTCATCTACCGACTGTGATGCCTATGGAGATTTCTCGTTGCTTCCCGTGGCTTTCGCACCATCGTCGGAAGCGGGACGGCTTCAAAACCTTACCGGATGATGTTGTCGTGGATGTGCTCAGCAGACTGGAAGTCGACCAGCTCGGCCACGCAAAAAGAGTATGCAGGAGTTGGCGTGCTTTGATCGGGGCGGCTCACTTCACCAGAGTGCATCTTCAAAGAGCTTCTTCGGTACCTGTCATCTCCCCCATGTTGTTCGACCGCAAGGTCGGTGACCGGGGCTTTTTGTTCTTCCCCAACTGGAGCTCTCAGGTGAAGAAACCTATTAGAGGAGCAAAGTCACGAGGTTTTCGAAACATAACGACCATGTGCACTTGTGATCTTCTAGGTTGTTGTGACGGACTGCTTATCTTCTCGGCGATTCTCCCCTTATATATATATGAGATTCACAACCCCGTCACGCGGGAGGAAATCACCCGGCAGCAAGATGGCTCGATCTGCGGTTTCTTTCTCCAGTCGCTTCCGAACAAATATCGGCTGCTTTCTTACAGAGAAACTCCCGATGGCTTCTTGTATCACACGGGCGGTCTATGGCCAGCGGCGTGGAAAAATGTCGGGATGTTTCCTTATCGTCCTAGAGAACAAGAAGCCCCGTCTGGGGTAGAGGGTCGTCTTCACTGGATGGTGGTTGGGAAGGAAGGCATGTCGACCCCATGTTCGCATTCCATCATGGTCTTTAGCACTAGAGAGAGCAAAATTTGTTTTATGCCTCATCCAGGAGATTCATGTCCGTCGAGCGATGGCCATTCGAATATGCACTTGGTGCAAATGAAGGGCCGCGTATATGCGTATGCGATTCGCGATAAACTCCTGCTCATATGGGTTTTGGAGGACTACGCGAGTTGGCATTGGGTAAAGAAGTGCGATATCGATCTAGAAAGGGACTTCAATCAGCATCCGGCTTCTGAGTCCGTAACAAGCTATTCAGACTATAAGGGCATGCAGCTTATAGATAGCCAAGATGGCGAGCTGCTTCTGTTCTGGCCTCACAGGGGATTCTTTCGGTATAATCTGCGGTCAAGGACGATCACACAAGTCATGTTGGGCCTATCTAGGTACGGAATGATGAGCAGGGTGGTCGTCGCCGAGTTTAAAAGCAGCCTCGTGTCCTTGAAAGATCTTCAGTGAAGTTAAGTTTGATTTTCTAGGGTTTAGGGTTTAGGGTTTAGGGAGAAGTTTCATTGTTGATTCTGGTTTAAGATGGTTGGGAGACTTAACAGATTTCTCTGTGATCGATCTCTTTAGTCTTCATTCTCAGCACTCCGTTTGGACTTTGGAATGGATTTCTATTATTTGGACTTTTGTCTCTTTTGATAATCTCTGCCATGCTTAACTTAATACGAATCGCTTGTCACTTGAAACCTTCCAAAGCATTCCGATATTGACATTTAAGGCATTACACAACCTTTCAGGAACTTAATCAGTGTTAGGCTCCGTGTGTTTTGTATGAAAAATGAATTATTTGAAAAATATTTTCCTAAAATTGATCGATTAAATCGCCTGAAATAATTAATTAATGAAAAATATTTTCATAATTAATAACATTTATGTTTAAATAATTTCATGAACAATGAAAATATTATTTGTTCAGTTATATTTGTAAATAATAAAAGCTATCATTTTTAGGAAAATATTTTATAAATTGTTCATTTTCCATGAAACAAATGAAGCATTAATTTATTTTCAAATTTTAAAAGAAAAGTTGGGAGAAATCATTATGGAGAAGTACCAGAAAAATCGTCATTTCTCACAAAGTGATCATTTGGGCTTACTTAATTTTCCTCCAAAAGTGATTAGTTGGGTTGATTAAATGTTTATATGCATGGTCACAATATAAAATGAAGCTGTGTCAAGAGTAAAATATCTTTATTGAGTTTTTAAAGAAATATAATGAACTGAACATATTAGTATAATAGGTGGAACATCTTTTTTGTAATTTCATGTAAAAAAGTAAGTGTGAGCCCTTGTCATGCCAAAAAAATTAGACCTTCATATTATATGAAAGAGGGTCTTAAAGATTTATTGTATTGATGCTAGGCCACCTATGGGAAAAGTGTCAAAAAAAAATATTAAATTTATTGCATTGGTGACAATTTAATCCTAATTTTTTTAATAGTTCCAATTTGGTCTTAAACTTTTTGATATAATGCTAATTTATGCCTTTTGACTAATTTGGTACGGTATTGCTGATGTGGACACCGACCAACCTATATGACACCATTAGCCTTAACGTGGACAATTTTTAAAATTGTTTTAGCATTTATTGATTTTTAAATTATTTTTAGATTTTCTTTCTTTTCTTTTCTCCCCATCTTCTTCCTTTTGCTAGTGACTAGGCATTGGCCATGGTCGGATTGGCATCGCCTAGGCGAGGGCAAGCCCCAATGAGGGCTCCCCTTGCTAGATTTGGTGAGGCCAGCCCTTGCGAGGGTGAAGGCAATGCTTGGCGAGGTTGCCCTGGCTTGGGTGAGGCTTGATGTCACCCAATTTGGCCTAGGCAAGTCAAACCTCGTCGGGGCTCTCTCTTGCCCTGCTAGGCCTCACATGTTCCCGGTGATTGTGAGCCTTGCCCAAGTGAGGCCAATTCAACTATGGCCGGTGGCTAGTCACCCGCAAAAGGAAGAAGATGGTAAAAAAGAAGAAGAAAGAATAAAATAAAAAAAATATTATTAAAATATTATTAAAAATTGTCTACATTAGCGTTGGCAGTGTCATGTAAGTTAGTCGGCATTCATGTTAATAATATCCCACCAAAATTAGCTCGAATGACTAAATTGACACTATATTAAAATGTTTAAGATTGAATTATCACTTATGCAATATGTTTATGACTTTTTTTGATATCTTATAATGAAGATTACACAGAGTGTACTTATTGGCTCTCTTAGATGACTATTGAAGGCAATACAATATCAATCATAATCGATTGGGATATACATCGTAAAAAGAAAGATATATGCATGATCCTAAGAAATAAGGGAAATGGAAATATCTCTCTCGCTCTGATCTCTATTTCCAATTTCCTCCCCACATTTTCCTCCTCTCCCCCCACCCCGTCTCTCTCTCTCTCGCTGTCCTTTACTGACCGGTGATTTTGGTCCGACTCTGCCTTGCTACCTCGCTGCTGCGAAGTAAAGGTATCAACTTTTTGCTGTTTCTTTTTAGAATTATTAAAGCTTCGACTGAATTCCGTGAAATGTATGCTTCGACTTGGTTTCCTTTTTGTTCGTTGAATCTGAATCATGTCCAATAGCTGTGCATGGCGTGCTTAAATTCTCTCCGTTGCATTATCAGAAGGAACACCTTCAATGTCACAACGCTGAATAATTTGCAAAGCCTAAAACATTACAGAATACAGATGACAACGTCAATGGTTGTTTTCACAATTGGAGCAAACACATCTTTGTTCTTTTACTCACAGTGATGCATATGGGGGTTTCTTGCTGCTTCCCGTGGCTTTCGCCCCATCACTGGGGCAAGTCGATCGAGATATCCGATGTTGAGAAGCAGGACAGCTTAGGAACCTTACCGGATGATTTGGTAATGGATGTGCTCAGCAGACTGGAAGTTGACCAACTTGGCAACGCAAAAAGAGTATGCAGAAGACGGCATGCTTTGATCGTGACGGCTCACTTCACCCGAGTGCATCTCCAAAGAGCTTCTTCGGTAACTGTCATGTGCTCCATGCTCTCCGAGCGCCGGTTCCATGTGCCCTTTTTGTTCTATTGGGACTGGGGCTTTCCGGAGGAGAAACCAATTAGATGAGCAATGTTACCGGGTTTTCAACGCATAACGACCGTGTTCAGGTTTTGTGATTTGCTAGGTTGTTGTGACGGACTGCTTATCTTCTTTGCGACTTTCCCCTCTATATATGATATTCGCAACCCCGTCACGCAGGAGCGAATTGTGATGCAGCAAGAGGGTTCAATCTGCAGTTTCTTTCTCCATTCCCTTCCGAACAAATACCGGCTGCTTTCTTACAGAGAAACTCCCAATGGCTTCTTGTATCACATGGGTGGTCTAGGGCCAGCGGCGTGGAAAGATGTCAGGATGTTTCCTTATTGTCCTAGAGAACAAGAAGCCCCGTCTGGCGTGGAGGGTCGTCTTCAATGGATGGTGGTTGGAAGGAAGGCATGTCGCCCCCATGTTCGCATTCCATCATGGTCTTTAGCACTAGAGAGAGCAAATTTTGTTTTATGCCTCATCCAGGGGATTCATGTCTGTCGAGCGATGGCCATTTGAATATGCACTTGGCGGAAATGAAGGGCCGCGAGCGACGGCCATTTGAATATGCACTTGGCAGAAATGAAGGGCTGTGTATAAGTGTATTTGATTGGCGATGAACTCCTGCGCGTATGGGTTTTGGAGGACTATGCAAGTCGGCATTGGATAAAGAAGTGCGATATCGATCTAGAAAGGGACTTCAATCAGCATCTGACTTCCGAGTCCGTAACAAGCTGTTCAAACTATAAGGACATGCAGCTTATGGATAGCCAAGATGGCGAGCTGCTTCTGTTCTGGCCTCGCAGGGAATTCTTTCGGTATGATCTGCAGTCGAAGATGATCACACAAGTCTTGTCGGACGACTCTAGGAACAGAATGATGAGCAGGGTGGTCGTCGAGTTCAAAAGCAGCCTCGTGTCCTTGAAAGATCTTCAGTGAAGTTAAGTTTGATTTTCCTTTAGGGATTAGGGTTTAGGGAGGAGTTTGATTGCTGATTCTGGTTCAAGATGGTTTGGAGACTCAACAGGTTTCTCTGTGATCGACCTGTCTAGTCTTCATTCCCAGCACTCCGTTTGGACTTTCGGAATGGATTTCTATCATTTAATGACTTTTGTGTCTTCATTCCATGCTTTTAACTTTATGAATCGAGTCACTTGAAACCTTCCAAAGCATTCCAATGTTGACATTTAAGGCATTATACAACATTTTAGAGACTTAATTAGCACTGGGCTCCATTTGTTTTGTGCGAAAAATGAACAATTTAAAAAATATTTTCTTAAAAATGATTGCTTGAAATAATTAGTTAATAAAATTTATTTTTGTTATGGATAATATTTTATATTTAAATATTTTTGCGAATGATGAAAATATTTTATATTCAGTTGTATTTGTAAACGATATAAGCAATCATTTTTTTTTGGAAGATATTTTTAAATTATTTATTTTTGCGAAACGAGTAGAGCTTTAATTTATTTCAAAATTTAAAAGAAAAGTTGGGATAAATCATCATGGAAAAGTACCAGAAAAATCATTATTTCTCACAAAGTGATCATTTGGGTTTGGTTATTTTTCCTCCAAAAGTGATTAGTTGGGTTGAGGTTAATTGTTCATATTCACGGCCACAATATAGAATGAAGCTGTGTCAACAATAAAATATCTTTTACTGAGTTTTTCTAAGAAATGCAATGAAATACATTAGTATGATAGGTGGAATATCTTTTTTTGAAATTTCATGTAACAAAGTTTGAATCCTCGTTATGCCTCAAGTTTATATAGATACTTGACAAGCGTTCCGGCAAGCTAAGTAATTTGTTAGTAACAGTCTTATGACGAAAATAAATTCGACAGCAAGAGGAGGGCCGGCTTTGAAGGCCTGCCGGATGATGTCATGATCAAGATCGACATGCTTGGGAGACTACAGGCCGACCAACTCGTCTGAACACGAAATCTGCTCAGGAGGAGGCGGCGCTCATTCATTTCCACAACTCATTCGGCTCAAATGCATCTGCAAAGAACAACCGTGCCAGTCGTCTTGTACACCTTGTGTTATAGTTCCGATCATCGGGCTGGTGACACGCTCGGTCTGTCTTTCCCATGACTGGGACCTCAAGAAGAAGATGAAACTGGTTCGAGCAGCGGAGAGGGAACCGCGGTTGTGATTCTTAAGAGCAATGTGTACATGACCTTCGCTTCTTGGTTGTTGCAATGGGCTGCTCATCTTCCTCGACGGCACTGTGCCATATCCATGCCGTTATCATATCTGCAACCCTGTTGTCACTCAGGAGAGAATCACCTTGATTCAAGTAGGTTTCATCTGCAGTTTCGTTTCGTTCTGCATTTGCCTGCAAATGAGTTCCGGCTGCAATTCTGTGAAGAAACGGGCAACGGCCTCTGTCATCACGCAGGTGGCTCATGCTCAGCAATGAGTGGTTAACAACTCTGGATCAACACTGAATAAACACTAGAAATATTGGCGGCTATATTTTTCCACAAAAACGAGTACTATCGTTCATATAGAAAATTTACTATACCTTAGCATTGTCAACGACATAAAAATACTAGCACAGAAACACAAAACCAAGAACACAGTGGGCAGGATAACTTCGACACAAAAACTGGTATTGGCCAATTCTTCCGTCTGTACATTGCAACACAATGGAACAAGAAATAATGGAAGCACCACTAAGAATTGAAAACAGGATGCTATCAGAAGAAGGGTAGAGAACACTTCGTCTCATCTTCCACCAGACAGCTCAATTGCATCTTGATGATACACGGAGTCTTCTCCCCAGTCGAATCTTCTCTGTATCCTCTCATATTCTTGCCTTCGAGTAACTTCGACGTGCTGCCACTCCTCCCACCTCTCGGCCAGCCCTTCGCCCTCCAGCATCCGAACAACATCCGACATCGCTGGACGGTCCTCTGGCGATGCTTGGGTACAAAGAAGAGCCACTTTCATCATCATCTCCACCTCTTGCATGTTGTAGTTTTTACCTAAGTTACGGTCTACGATAGCATCAAGCCGTTTCTCCCTCTCCAGCTTCTTGACCTTCATGCACACATGTAAAGTGAAGCGATCAAGCATAAAGAAGTACTTCACAAAGCATGAACATCTACTCAATTTTAGAACAAGCCTCCAACAGGAACAAGTCACCCGATTTACAGTCTAAAAGCACCCACAACGGCTTCAAAATCAACAGTGGAGATACTCTGCATTGAACCACCAATGCTTCAAAATATTTTGAAGGCATTGTGGGTGATTTCGGATTTTGAACCTCTGCATTGAACCACCAATGCAGAGGTTCATAAACTGCAAAGCTTAAACAGCTTAAATGCAGATTCAAGATTTTAAAAGCTTAGCAAAATCAACAGGGGAGAGCAACAAGGATATGCACGCTTCTAATTTTTGAAAGGACTGCAATATCCTCTTTCTCGAATTGGCAGAGGTCAGAAAATGACGATAAGAGTTAATGCAAAGGGAAATCCCAGTTTCTTTAATAAAGCAGCCACTTTAGTGAACATAGAAACGAGACGAAAATAAGACGCTCTAGCTACATGGCACATGCCTGGAATATTGATTTCCCACAGCACAAAATGTGGTTGAGCATGGATGCATGGGCATCAAAGCCAGTATCATCATTCCCATGTGTTCAACACAGTTCTGGAACTTGTGTAAATAATGATAAACAAGCCAGCAGTAGTACTTCGACTCTGACAAATAGAATTTGTTTAATCTATTCAGCTTCACTTAGAATGTCATAGATAGTACAAACCAATCATTCTTTGTTAGCCAAAATCTTCCATTCTGAGCAGCCTACAATAACAAATGGATAACTAGAAAAATAGGAAGGGAGGAGGAAATAAATTCCATAAAGAAACAACGAGAAGAATAAACTGTCTTACATGGTCAAGCAGTAGCACATCATCTTCTTCCTCTAGACGTGAGAAGTCAATTGCACGTTGACCTGTTACCAGCTCTAAAAGCATAATTCCATAACCAAAAACATCAGTCCTCTCTGAGGACTTCCCAGTTGACAAATATTCCGGGGCAATATGGCCCATTGTCCCACGAACTTGAGTTGTAACATTAGTCTGTCTCACATCAACTAATTTTGCAAGGCCGAAATCACCCACAACGGCTTCAAAATCCTCATCGAGCAAAACATTAGCAGCTTTTACGTCCCGATGAATAATCTTAGGATTGCAGTGTTCGTGAAGATACTCCAGACCACGTGCAGCACCCAATGCTACCCGTTTTCTTCTGGGCCAGTCCAAAACAGGCTCCCCAGGTTTGATCTCTGCAGCAGCCAGATCAGATTAGTGCCTAGATGATAACAAATGAAAAAAACATGAAAAAAATATTAAGTCTTGAGCAACAATAAATGTCTAAATATGTCGTCCATGAGATGTAATTAATTTTCTTGATCGTCATCCATGAGTATTAACTATGTAATAAAGTATAAAGAAGTATGAGTCAGGAATCTAGTTTTGATAAGACTTTCAACACTTTAACTAGTCTGACAAACTTTTGTTACCAAAGTATAGTGCAGGAGTATATCTAACAGGAAAAGACTGGACAAAAAAATGGTCAAACTAGGCTTGAAGTTCACTGTAAAGTCTGATTTAATGCTTTTGTCCAATAAGGAGATCACCAAACTGATTTTTCACCGTAGTATGATTTCACAAATGAATTACCAATATAGCCTCTTATTTCGCTTGGAAGCAACACGAAAACGCATTTTCGTTGAAGAGTTATTCAACAACAGTTTGTGGACTTGCACCAAGCATTCTCACCTCGAAGCCGATAGGCAACACTTAAGTTTTGCATGAAGGGATACACCAGCAAGCGCTCTGTAGGTGTTGTGCAAAATCCAATTAACCTCAAAAGATTCCTATGAACTGCAACACTTATCATTTCGACTTCACGTTGAAAAGCTATTTCTCCACCAGGGCTCTCAAAATCAGTTAATCGCTTCACAGCAATTTTCATATTATCAGCAAGCACTCCTTTGTAGACTTTCCCAAAACCACCCTGACCCAGGACATTTTTCTCATTGAAGTTGTCTGTTGCAAGCTGCAATTCCCTCCATGAAAATCGTTTTAACTGGCCAAATGCAATTCGCCGGTCTACTTCACCTGCCAGTAGGACGTAATAGTTAGTACTGGAAAAAGGAACATTAGAACAGGAAATAAAAAGTAGCTCTGATAAATCCAGTTTAGGGCTTTCTTTCCTACGACCAATCAAATTCAAACTCTGTACACCAACTAAATTCTACTGACTTCAACGTAAAACATCCTCTTAGATGCTAACAATACCATTAGTCATGTCATTGACAGAAAGAGCAACACATACCTGCGACATCTACAAATACTTCACGTTTATAGCCTTTGTGTCGACCCTTATATAGAAAGAGCACCAGAATGACAAGGAGGAGAATAAAAAGCCCTCCAACTATACCAACTATAATTCCAACTTTCGGCTTATGCGAAGCACCTGTCAGAAATATGAACTTTACATCATCAAGGCATATGTGCCTTATATGACACTGCCTGGTTACAGTAAAATAATTGAGAGCATTCACTACTGCAAACTACCTGAATCACTGCCATCAGAGGCACATGAACGCAGCTGATTAATGCCACAATTTAATTTGTTTGCAGAAAAGCTGCAATTAACAAACAACAAGAAAATCAATGCTTGTTGATACTCTAGCCCATTCGATAAGTAGAATATGCATGTGCCTCTATGCGAGCACGTGCGCGCGAGAGAGAGAGAAAGATTCTCAAAAGAAGGAAACGACCAAGGGTAGAGGTTTAATTAGTTAAAATGATTGATCAATAAGTGTTACTGTTGCCTTACTTGTATTTCGGAACTTGGAGGAATAAGTGAGCAGGAATTTGACCTTCAAGGTTGTTAAAGGCAAGCTGGCTGCATAAAGAGCTTAAATAGTGCCCTTAGAATTTGCTGAGTAATTGAATAAAACTAGGAACTAGCTCATAGGAATCAAATTAATTTTAAAAAAATAAAATAAAACAGATGATCAAGTATGATGCAACCATACTGACTCATCTTGAAGCAAAGAAGGAATGGCTACTTACAGATTGATCAAGTTATTAAGAGTAGAAAGTGACTCAGGAATGGTTCCACTGAGGTTATTTTGACTTAACGACCTGCTAGCACGGTCACAAAATCTTATCCATTAAGGCTGCAATTTCCATATAGATTGTTCCAGATAGTAAAAGCACTGGAGATACTGATGCTTACAAAAATTGAAGCTTTAGTAGATTCCCAATGGAAGGTGGTATTTGACCAGTCAAACGATTGTTCTCCAGATCCAAGTTGGTCAAACTTGTCAAATTTCCAATTTCTGGAGGTATCTCACCAGTTATGCCATTCCCTTGCAAGTTGCTGCATCAAAACAATGGCAATATTCAGAAAGGACGACAAAGGCAAGCACAATGGAAACAATTTAGATTGATTAGAATAACCTTAGCATGAAAGGGAGCACAATGCTATCACTAGGCACAATGTAATCTTTTAAATTGGAAATAAAAGTAAATTTCCATCACGGATTAATTAATTGAGTTTTTCAAGTTCACACAAGGTTTCACAAAGATAAAAAGGAGAAAGCCCATTAACAATGCTAATGAACTCCATGACTTTGCCAATACTTCGACATGTGAACGACTCTGGCCCACACTTACAGTGTAGTGAGCGTCTTCAGCGCTCCAATTTTGGGAGATAATGTACCTGAAAAGTTCATTGATGACAATGTTCTGCATACAAATAAGTCAATCTGAAATTAGAGCCTCCATGTGCAGTCAACCTGAAGGAAAAGCCCAAAGTAACGATAGCTTACACAGAAACGACATTGTTATTTGGATCACAGATGACATTAGACCAAGTGCAAGGATTAACTTGATTTGGATTCCAGTCTGTGAGCTGACTGGTTGACGCATTTAATGAATTTCTCAATGAGAAAAGTGCATCTCCTGTAAAACCAGAAGAATTGATATTCAGCATCTAATCAAGCTAGCAGCAGTGGCTCAAAAACTAAGATCACCACCAAAAACATTCAGAACATAGAAACAATCATAACTATATTAAAAATGCAGATCAAGAGAGTCTTTACGGTTATACATATCATGTCACTGAATAAGCTGAATGTCCTCATTTTTGTACATTATTAAGTTTTTAACAGAGGATGTACAAAAAAGTGTGCTAATTAATATGGCGCACTCAGCATGTTTTCGTAGCAGATGCTTCTGGCGTTCACTTTGTGGCAGATGCTTCTGTCTTTCAAAAGCTATAGTAACTCTAGTTGAGCATTAGGCAAAGTTTTGAATATACAGGTAGGGAAAACCTGAAGAAGTCAAAACCAGGTTTCTGGAAGATTTAGGGACATAACTAATTCCCTTTTGATTGTTTCAGCCGAGATCTACTCTCAGAAGGATCCAAGGAGACAATAAACTTCTAGTTAAATCATTTTAAGACGGGAACCATCTCTTCACTTTCATTCTGACCAACTAGCAATTTTGTTTTCTTCCTCAAAGAAATAGTACTCAGCAAAAGACATTAATATGTTCGAGCTTACCCAGCAAGTATGCATAGAGACTTATAGACTTACAATCTAAATGGGCCTTTGGGTCCTGTCCAGTGCTCAGCATATAAACTCACTAGTCAATATAAATATTAAGGCATGGAGAAGCCATTGGACGTTTCTAACAGAGATCAGACCTTCTTATGGTACATGTTGTCCTTGATGAGAACCGAAGTAACTCCCACCAATAATTAGAAAACCATATTGGATTGAAAATCACTTAGGACTGTAGTTCCAGCTCAATCAATTCAGATGAAATCCCAGTGGGTAAAAGAAGCGATAAACATATTAATTGTATGCAGAAGACACTACAGAAGAATTGCCCAAAAATGCAAAAGACAGATCAGTTACTTCTGCCAAGTCACAGGTTGGAGCTCCAGACTCCACAGTATTTCAAGTTTCAATCATAGATCACTTTAAAGAATTAAAACAAGATCATTGTGTTAACAAAGAAAGCTATAGCCAGGTGGCATGGACACATGCTTCCTTGCCTTGTGCTGGGTTCCACAGTATATAAAAAAAAATAGAGAGCCTCAATTGAACAGGTTTGACCATGTCAAATCTGGTGTTGACAGCCTCCAAATTAAGGGCATGAGCCAGACTGGACCTAAAACTCTTTCCATGTTCGACTGGTCAAACCGACCAGTCCAGTGTGAACAGTCAGGGCTCACAAGAATACGAAATAACATTTAAGATGTTTAAAAAGATCAGGAAATGCATCAGGTCAAGTCTCAAATGAATTTATGTACCTTGATAATCAGATAAGACAAAAGACTGCAGGCAAGCCAAAGCCAAAAGAACGAGAGAGAGTTCCATCTTTATAATATCAACTGAAGCGCTCACAGCAGTGGCAAAGGATATCCGTGTGCCATCCCTGTGTAAACAACCCAGATTTTAGTAAATGTCAAAGACAACCAAAAAAATGCATACTGACACACAACTGCACAATTTAGAATCTGCTATATGAGGGTAGAGATCTGTAGCAGATTGCCGATGCATCTTAACCAGAGTTATTCTGTTTATCATGTTGCTGATGATTTTTTCTGGTCAATTGTTGCTTGACCACTAGCAAAATCTACTTAGTATTTCCACTTAAAGTTTGTCCTTAATGATGTAACTTTGCTCATGAAAAATACTTTATCGCACTTAATGCACCAGTCTGGCCTAAATCCTAGGGACAGATGAACTTTGCACTGGAAACAGATCATGCATGCGATAGATGACCCATGACTACTGAAAATAAAATGTGCAAAGAAATCATTTGGCACTTTACACCACTAACCAGTAAAATTTTCAGCTCGGAATTTCACTAATCTGTTACTGCAACCATAGGGCTTCACTGTTTGATGAAAGAAATTGACACCAAATAATCTCAATGCCAATTCATCTCAATGGAGGATTATGCCCATTGTTTTCGGCAATTAATTGTCAAATTCTTCAGGGTGGCTCAACTCTGTCGAAAGTCACTAGTAATAAGAACTCGGGGCACCTTATTAGATTGTGAAAGTGTGAGGAAAATAAACCTTGAGAGTAAAGTGATTGCACGGGCAAAGGGGGTTATCTGAAAAAGGAGTTTATGATGCAAAATGAAGGGTATGGCCAGATATGGACAAGCAACACTACTCATAACCCTTACCTATGAAGCTTATCCTCTACAAGAAGAAGATAATTTGTCATGAAACTTATCCTCTACAAAGGAATCCTGTAGAACTTCTTAAAATAGCAACTTTGGCATCATCAGCCTAAACAAAACATCTGAGACTGAAGCCCATCAGGAGATTATGGGTCCTTTTGAGTCCTCTCACTCATTAATTGCAAGAAATTGTACTCACACGCAACACAAAATTAGCATCTTCAAGTCCTATATTTCAGTCAATTCACCAGCAAATATATATGCCTCAATATTTAGTATTCACCTCTTTCAAAAACCAAAAGGATTAGGGGAAAGAAAGAGTTTAGTAGGAACATGGATCAGTCAAAGATGACCGAACTGTATCCAAAGAATCACGGGGAAAAAAAATTGAGAAACAGTCAAACTAAGAGCCAAGCAAAGTAAATGCAACTGCCAATACTCCAGAGGTCCAGCATCAACAGTTGTCTTTGGTACTGAACTTTCATATTGCAGTGCTAATAGGAAAGCACACTCTAGACCTTATTCACTCCAATCAGGCTCACTCATGAAAGATTAAGAAAGTGCTGAGCAATAACCAAAATGTTTCTAGAAAAGGTCACACCACCAAGAGAACTCTGAAAGAAGGGCAAACTTTTTTCCCCATCAGCTCCGACCTGATGAATTCTTAATTCTTGTTAATTATGAACAAGAAGTTGCTCATCCCGAGCTAAGTAAACCAAAAAACTAAGCAGACTCTAAGATCGTTGCAGGTAATTATTGCAAGTACACACCACAAAACCCAAGGCACCACCACCCCGGCGGCGCTCTTGTTGCTCAGACTATACAGGCTAAACAAGGAAAAACAACGACCCATTAAACCGTTGAGAAAGAACGATCAAAATGCAAGATTGACAACAACAATGGAGGATCTCGGGCAGCACTAAACGAAGTTCTGCAGCTCGCGGATAAAATCCACCCCCCCCCCTCCTGCCCCCGAATTCTTTCACAAAACAATTCAATCAGAAAGAGGAACAGAACAACAAAGACAACAAACCAAGAAACAGTAACCCACCGGACCAGCGACAGGGGACGAGAACCCAGGAATCAAAGGACCCAGAAGCCAAAAAGGTAAACCCACCTGCTGAATTATCTCTCTTTATCTGTTTCCGAGCCTGGAATAATGGTTTATTCCAAAAGGGCAAAGGGAACTGAGTTGGACAGGCCACTGAATCCGAGAGAGGGTCGGGCTTAAAGGAGGGAGAGAGAGAGAGAGAACAAAATCTGTAAGAGAACCTTCTGTCCTTTTGCCTTTTCCTTACAGCGTCTCCATTGAATCTGAGATGCAGAAGAGGAGAAAAAAGATTTGGCCTTTGAAGGGAAGTCTGCAATTATTATTGCTGTCCGCCTTCAATGATCCGACAGCAACGTCAAGCGGAAATCGCGAGTGGGTCGACTTTTGGTGCGTGGCCAAGTCCGCTCCGCCCAGTCACTGCGCTTCGTTCTGAACGAACTTTGAAGCGATGATTAAAGAAAAGATTTTTAAATGATTTTAGTGCCACCAAAAATTGACCCAGATAAAGAAAAGGTGTTTTTTAACTAATGGATGGAGCACTGGCTCATAGACCACCTAAAAAGAATTATTGACTATTTGATTCATATCTTGACCTAAGAAGTCCAATGAGAGTAATATTAAAATAAGTACATTCGAAATCCTAAATTTTGTCAAGAAAGTGTAATTGAGTTCTAAAACTTATAAAAAATGCAATTATGTGTTTAAATTATTGCGAAAGTGCAATTGAGTCCTAAAATTTTTAAAAAGTGCAATCAAATCCTAAAACTTATTACGAAAGTGCAATCGTGTACTAAAACTTTTAAAAATTGCCATTAATAAAAGGACTTGATTTGACCAATTTGATAAGTTTTAAAATTTGATTGTACTTTTTGGAAATTTTAGGACTTAATTGCATTTTCATAACAAGTTTTATGATTTGACTACACTTTTTGACTCAATTACAATTTGTTGATAAGTTTTAAGACTTTCAATGCAATTATAAAAAAAAAAAATACAGCAAAAAATTTCCAAACTGTTATGCACATGACATATTTACCTCAAATTATATTTTGTGTCATAAAAATTCTCAAATAGATACATTCGTGTTACATCTACCTAAACTAAGTTTCATGTCATATTTGTGCCACATCTAACCAAACTGGGACACTTGTGTGATATTTATATAAAAAAAAAAAAAATCCCAAATTTAACACGGGTTTGGGTAATTGTGGCACGGATATACCAATTTGATGGATATACCAATTTAAGAATTTTTATGAAGGTAAATGTGGCACGAGTATACCAATTTGAGAGTTTTTTGTAGTATTAGCCTAATAATAATCCAAACCTTTTTTTTTTTTTTTATGGTGAAATTGGATGCTTTAACATATTTGTCTCGATTAATTTACTATATTTAGTTTCCAAACTTTTTTTTTTTAAAATATTTTTAGTTTTAATTTATTTTCAATTCTATTTCGATTTGTTAGATAAATTTTAGAATTAATCTATTTTTAATATTTAATTGGTTTGTTATTTGTTAATCTCTATAGGATGATATTTTTTTCTTATCATTGTATTACTTGTTCAATACGTTCACTTGCATTTGGAATTTTATAGATAAGTTTTTGGCACTGTTGCCTGGGAATGTTTGTTTAATACTAATTAATATTGATACAAGATAATTATAAATTTAATCTAGCATTTTTATTTATTTATTTATTTATTTTTCCTTTTAGGGTGTACATCGGTTTATGACACATAGCCAACAAGGGAAACTTGTTGAGTTTGATCCATAAATCGAACGTACATTTAAAAGGCGATTAAGAGAACATAGAAATTATGCTAATAAGCTAGTACATCGTGAGAATGAAAATCCACGTAGACTTTTGAGAAATTATGCTACACCAATAGTTCGGGGCACCACATCAAGCATTAGGAGACCTATAGTTCAAGCAAACAATTTTGACATCAAGTCATCGCTCATTCAAATACTTCAATAATTAGTGCAATTTAGTGGGCTATCAAGTGATGATCAAAACACTCAGATTGATGCTTTTTCTTGAAATCCATGGCACCATTAAATATAATGAAGTTAGAGATGATGCTATTAGATTAAGATTATTTCCTTTCTCTCTTAGAGATAAAGCTAAGGGTTGGCTCTCTTATCTTCCTGCAGGATCAATCACAACATGGAATGATATGGCTAAAAAATTTCTTGATAAGTTCTTTCCACTTGCAAAGTCTACAAAAATGTGTAATGATATTGCTAATTTTATGCAGATGAATAATGAATCATTATATGAAGCATGAGAAAGATTCAATAAATTTCTTAGGAGATGCCCACATCACGGACTACCCTTATGGACGCAAGTATGAATTTTTTATAATGGTTCTAGTACAAATCTTTGTTCTAATGATTGATGTAGCTATAGGGGGAACTCTAAATAATAAAACACTAGAAAAAGCCTACAACCTATTAGATGAAATGGCATCCAATAGTTATCAATGGCCTATTAAGAGGCTACCAATGTGAAAAGTTAGCGGAGTTCATGAAGTGGATGCTTTCACTGCAATTGCTGCACAATTTGAAGTATTTAACAAAAAGCTAGATAACATGAAAGTTTTAGTTATGAAAATTTAGAATTTAACATGTGATTTTTGTGATGGAGGACATGTTAGCATACAATATCAGGTAGGTATCCCTTTTTCATAACCTAATGCAAATGCTAACTTTGTTGGGAATTTAACAGGTCGTAGAATAATCCCACTCCAACACATACAATCCGGGATGGCGTAATCATCCAATTTTTTTTTTTTTTATGGAATAATCAGAATGTGATGAGGCCGCCGCTGAAATTCAAACAATTAGAAGAGAGAAAATCAAATATGGAAGATAAGATATAGTCACCAAACTTATTAACATTACTCAGGATTTCATCAAGAGCACGGATATGAGATTTAAAAACCAAGAGGCTTCAATAAAAAATCTAGAGATGCAAGTGGGTCAGTTAGCAAATATGATGTTAGGGAGATAGCAGGGTTCTTTGCCTAGCAACACAGAGAAAAATCCAATTGAAAATATAAAGGCTATAACCCTGAAAAGTGGTAAACAAGTGGGAGAAGAAAATGCATAACAAGAGATTTTTAGAAATTCAGAAGAAGAGATCAATAAACAATCAAATGAGGTAAGCAAGAGTAAACTTTTTCTAGATAATCCCAAGCCATATGCTCCATCTATTCCATTCCCTTAGCGACTCTAGTAGCACAAAATAAATAAACTATTTTCTAAATTTCTTGATATATATATTTAAAAAAAAAAGCACATTAACATTCATTTTGCAGATGTCTTAGTGTAGATGTCTAGTTATGCAAAAAAAATTTAAGGAAGTTTTAGCAAATAAAAAGAAGTTGGAGGATTATGAAACTGTAAAGTTAAATGAGGAGTGTTTAGTCATTTTACAAAACAAATTATCTCCAAAGTTAAAAGTTCTAGGGAGTTTTACTATTCCTTACACTATTAGAGAATGTAAGACATTGTGTGATTTTAGTGCAATTATTAATTTGATGCCTTTTTCAGTTTTCAAGAAATTAGGATTGGGCGAGGTAAAAGCAATCACATTGGTTGATTGATCAATTAAATATATAAGAGATATTGAGGAAGATGTATTGGTAAAAGTTGACAAATTTATCTTTCCTTACATATTTCATGGTTCTTGACGTGGAGGAGGATTTTGAGGTATCACTTATCTTAGGTCGACATTTTCTAGTAACAAAAAGAGCTCTTATTGATATATAGGAAGTTGGTTAGTAGAGTTCAAAATGATATTGTTTCCTTTAATGTTTTTGAAGTAATGAAAAATCTATTTTACGATAATTCTTGTTTTAGAGTTGAAATAGTTGTCAAGTTGGTGAATGAGGTTTTTCAAGAAAATACTTTTAAAGACCTATTTGAAGTATGTTTAGTTCGATAGGACA
This sequence comes from Eucalyptus cloeziana, assembly GCA_014182715.1. Lineage (NCBI taxonomy): Eukaryota > Viridiplantae > Streptophyta > Magnoliopsida > Myrtales > Myrtaceae > Eucalyptus > Eucalyptus cloeziana. The sequence goes on along the minus strand of CM024641.1, from coordinate 53,423,611 downwards.
AAGAAATTGAGAAAGAGAATATGAAAATATCATAGAGGCAATTCCACCATATTCAAGGCAAAAAACAATTAAATTTGAGAAGTTGGGTAACACACAACAAAGTCTAAGCCATCAATTGAAGAGCCTCCAATTCTTGAACTCAAACCCTTACCTTCTTATTTGAAATATGCTTATTTAGATGGAGTTTCTTATTTGCTAGTAGTTATATCTTCTTCTTTGATAGATTTGATGGAGGAGAAATTGTTCGGAGTATTGAGAAAGCATAAGAATGCAATTGGATGGAAAATAATTGATATAAAAGAAATTGGCCCTTTACTTTGCATACATAGAATTTTGATGGAAGAACAATACAAGCCTATCATCCAATCTCATAGGCATTTGAAGCCTTACTTTGAAGATTAGTTTTCGTTCTTGAGAGATCACGTTCTAGGAATTTAATCATCAAGGCTATCTATGAACACATCTTACAATAAGGGAAGTTTTCTTGTTCCTATTTTTCTTTTTTACATTTAGGGCAATGCTTCATTCAAGTTTGGGGGGAGACAAAATTTTTGCTAAATCTATTTTTTTTTTTTATCATGATTATATTTCTTGTTGTGAATTTTTGTGATTCTTGGGTAAGTCTAAATTTTGTTCGAACTTGTAATTGATGTGTGAGTTAATTATGATTCTAATTATGTTGATCCACTTACTGAGCACTAAAAGTCCTTAATTTTTGAATTGTGTGTAAATCTAGAGAACATTCATGTGAAGTATGTGATTTTCATACATCTCACCCCAATCTTAGAATTTCTTTGATTTTCTCTTGAGGCAAAATCCTAGGCTACATCTAATTAAGAAAATGATTTAGGTAACTTTTGGATTGATTGACCATTTCAAGCCAACCTTGTTTATTTATTCCTAGTCACCCCATTAAGCTTTAATTATTATCCAATTATTTATTGACACCCATATATGTTTAGCTTAGCTTTTATCAAATTATATCATTGTCCCACGCCCCATGAACATGTTGATTTTTTTTTTTTTTTTTGGGATAAAATTTTATTTAAGCCTAATAGCATTTTGGGAGGAAGGGTGAAGCATTAAAAAAAATTGTTTGCTATGGTTGTTTGAGGTGTATCATCGAAAAAAATATTGCTTTTATGGTTCCTATCTAACTATTAATTGAGTGAGCCTTTTGGATATTTAATGAGTTGGAAATTTTTAAGTTATATTAGGAGGGACTTTGGGAGGAACTCCACCAAAAAAAATTTCAAAAAAGAAAAAGAAAAAGAGCAATGAAAAAAAAGTAAAAAAAAAAAAAAAAGAATGCTGATATGTGGTGGCACAAAGATTATCTTGAAGAAGTGAAATTGGGGATTATGCCATTGGCTCTAATTAGATCCTAGAAATTAACTTGTTGATGGGTGATTTGTGCTTAAAATTACCGTTATAGCCTTACATTACAAATTGAGAAAAATCCTATTGATTTTTAGTTGGTAATTAGCTTACACTAGTGAAGAGAGGAAGGAAAAGTAAACTTATGAGAATTGGTCATAATTACAAAGAACTTTTGAGAGGTTGCATACTAATGTGAATTTATCTAGATTACATAAAATTTGAAAAGATGAGGACTCACACACACACACACTTACACTTTTGAATCACATTATCAAATTGGTTTTAACTTATAAATCAATTTCAATGTTTGGATGAAATTTGTGTTTTTCCTTGAATTGTGAATTTGAACAATTGTGGAAAGATGTCATGGAGGAGGTCGTTGGCTTCAATACGCATTATATCTAGTTTTTGCTCGAGGATTAGCAAAATGTTAAGTTTGAGAGTTTGATAACTAAATAATAATGGAGTTATTTTACCAATTTTAGGTAACAAATACGGCACTTTATAATGCAATATTCATTAGAAACTATTTGGATTTCCTTCTATTTACCAAAATCTTCCTTATTTATGTAGAATAATGAGATATGGAGAAAATAAGGAAAAAATGGCAAAAAGAAGGAAAAGAGCATTTTGTGATTCAAGAATTTAAATAAAAAAACGTTGGAAGATGGATACCAAATCAAGGATTCTGCAATTTATTACTTGATTTTATGTGTGTGAAAAAAGAAAAAGAAAAAGGCAATTGCCTTATATTAGGATTCTTGAATCTGTCCTATGAATTGGATAACATTGAGAGCTTGAGGGACAACTAGGTTTTTATTTTTAGATCGTTTTTCATTGTTCTGGAGTTTTTTTAAAGTATTTTCAAGAGAAGACAAAAAATGATACATAATTCTTACTCTTTGACTTAAGATGCTAGGTTTAATTTATATTTATATTTTTCTTCTACTATGTTTTAATTTTCTTTGTTTAGGGTTATGGTGTAACCTAACCATGATAATATGAATTCTATGACTTTTATGCTTTGCAAGTGATTTCATTCATGTGAGTTATATATTATTGCACTTGATACTTTTAAGTGACTAGCTACCACTTGAATGATCTAATATTTAGGTTTGAGACTGAGAAGTCATAATATGCAATTGCTTCTTATGATATATGATCATGAATTAAATGTGGATAGAGATGTACCGCATTATTTGTATAGCATTCGATGATAAAGTGATCTAAAAAACTCATTATAAGTCAGAATATTAATAGATTTTAATATACTTATGTTTATTTAAAATTATTTGGAGATATAGTGGATTAATAAACTGAGCAGGTTTGTTATACCTAGAGATAAGATAATAAATAGATTATGAAGTTTCACAATCACATGTTTGATATCATTATTATACGTATAACAATTGGAAATTTATATCTAGTGGTTTTAGTGAAATCGTAATGAGTCGGATGCTCTAACATATTTATTTGATTGATTTATTGTATTTACTTTCCAAAATTTTCTTTTAAGATTTTTTTATTTTAATTTATTCTCAATTCTATTTTGATCTATTAGATAAATTTTAGAATTAATTTATTTTTGATATTTAATTGGTTTGTTATTCATCAATCTCTATAAGACTATATTTTTTTTCTCATTATTATATTACTTGTTCAATGCATTCACTTGTGTTTAGAGTTTTATGAACAACCTAAAATGGATATTGTTTCAAATAAGGGTTTGAAGTGATCAAATTATCTCAAATAAAGAATTTTGGCTAGTCGATGACTATTCCAACCATATGAGAAGTGGTATTTTAGCAAAAAAAATTCTAATCATATTTTTAAATTTTCTTTCTTTCTTTTTTCTTTTTCCTCTTCCCTCCCTTGACGTCACCCCGCCTCATCGATAGTTGATGGTGGTCATTGGTCTCAAGCAAGGGTTACCTTGCTTAAGGATAGGCGGCAAGGGCAACCTCGCCTTCGCCAGTCCAAGCGAGGGTGACCCTTGGCAACGTTGGCAAGAGCCACCCTCACCTGAGTCTAGCAACCTCTACCATGGTCGGCAGAAGGAAGAGCGCAAAAAAAAAAAAAAAAAAAAAAAAAAAGGAAAGGAAAAATGAAAAAGAAAAATTTTGCAAAATAAAAAGATAAAATTACCCTTCAACCAGCAATGATAGGGTATTCTTGAGATGATATAACCATGTCAAGCATTTATTTGATATAAGTTCTATTTTAGGTATTCATTTGAAAAAACGAGAGCATTTCGGGTGCGTTTGATTCAACATTTTGAAAGCTTATTGGAGAAATGCAAAATAATTTAGTCTAAAGGATTTTAGGCAAATGCAAAAGTCATTTTAGTAAACTATGTTTTGAAAAACAACTTTGAGAGAAATGCCGTTTGATAGAAAACACATTTAAAAAGCTCTTTGAGTGATTAACATTAGTTTTTTCAATTTTTTTTTGTTCAAAATTGAAAAAAATAGTGTATGTATCTTTTTAAGTATAAATTTTGAAAATAATATTAAAAAAATGAAATATATAATTAAAAAACAAAAAAACCAAACCCTTCGTTGTTCTGGCAAAGGGCTACGACCGCCAGCAAGCTAGATCTAGTGTTAGCGATTGTCAGTTGAGGTCGCTCGAGATTAGGTGACCTCCCGCAAGGGTTGCACGATCCTAGTAAGGACCGCTCCTGTGACAGCCTGAATTTTCTTAGTTGATTTCGATTAAATAAATCAGGCTTTTCGTCGACGTGTCTATAGTACTATTATTTGAGTTGGCCACTCATGAGATAACTGGTCTATCTGGGGAAGCAATTAAGGGATCTAAATGCAATGACTTGAGAATTCGAGGAATCGACCGCTCGACCGTGTCCATCCGCCGAGTTCATTACGGCACTGTCGAAATCGATCAGAGATCGGAGATAGGTCGATTTGACTGAGATATGTGATCAGAGTGTGGGTGATTCCACCTGATTGCAAAATACTCGTCGATCGGCACTAGACCGATTTTTCTATCGTTTTGGTACCCGGTGTCCGTATTTGAAACCTCGAGATTTTCACGACAACCGAGAGTCGCCAATGTGTCGAAGATGTACTATGTGACTCGAGATAAATTGATCACGGGTCAATTGCACTAAAAATTCCTAAAAACTACCCGGTAGACTAGGTCACGCTAAAAGCACGCCAGATTGAAATTAACCGCTTATTTAAACCCGATTTCAGAAATTGAAAGTTTTGTGGTGTCATGAGCTACTTTAGGAACGTCGACTTATCCTCCGAGAAATTTTGAGAGATTCCGAGATTTTTACGGAAATCCGATTCGGACGTCGCGGAAAATAAACGGAAATTCGGATTGGCCGAATTGAAGAGATTTTCAACTTGCAAGCCGAGCTATATGGTACTGGGGACTTATAGAAAATTATTTGAGATTTTTCTACCATGAAATTTGACCTCAATTTGGGAAATTGAGTGTAGAAATTGAAGACAAAAAGAAAATGGAAATTCGGAGCTTTGCAAAGGACTTCAATTTTTGGCTTCAATTTGGGTTTAATGGTGGTATTATCTTGTTAGAAAGAAATGGGGGAGACAAGCAATTAAGGCAATGGCTAAGGATTGAGAATAATGGGCCCCTCCTTAGCTTCTTTTGCAAGATTTCTTCCATCTTTATGCTTTGCTCTCCTTCGACGCCCTCTACTTCTATCTCCCTTTCATTCCTTCTCGTTTTTCTTTTCATCCGAACAACCCATCCCCATTTTGATTTCTTCCTCACGTGTCTTCCCACCACCACCATCATCATCCAACATCCACCCCATCATCTTTCTTTCCTTCACATCATCTTCATCATCCATCATCCGCTCCACCTCTCCACTCACTGAATCACCCACACGTTCACGAAGCCCCAATCATCGGTCAACAAACCAGCACCGAAGCCACCGAAGATTGACCAAAATCTCCACCCTTCGAAGCCAGCTCACGATCCCATCTCCACGCGTGGTCTTCTCCACGCTCGAGCGACGCCAGCAGCTTCGGCCACACGCACACACCTTTAACCCAACTTTTCATCCTTTTGTTGATCTCCTAAAGTCCAAGTCTTCAAACCCAGGCATCAATAGCTGCTTCTCCATCTTCGCGGCCACCGATTCAACCGAGGAAGCGTGTGTCTTCGTCCACGAGCAGCTTCATCTTCGCTGCTTCGTTCTTCTCGGTCCACGTTCGAGCAAGCAGCCCATTTGAAGTCTTCGGCCCAATTGAACTCAGGCCCAGTCGTGGGCAAGTCCAGTGTTTAAGGCCCAATCCCATCTCACTTGAAGTCGGCTCAAGAAGCAAGCCCATTTGAAGCCCAAGTTTCAGTCCTTTAAGCCCGCGCCACTTGAAGCCTGCAGCAATTTCGAAGCCCAGTCCAAGTGTGTAACAAATCTCAAGTTGGGCTGAGATTTGTTGGGCCCGTTTTAGGCCCGGCCCGAGTGTCCACCGACGTCGCCGAAAATTAAGATTTCGGCCGCCGTCGCGTCGTCGTCGCGGTGAACCGGTTTTCGCGATACACCGGTGAGTTTATTCTCTAAACTCTTCTTAGTAGGTTTTGAGGCTAAGGGGTGTTTAGATTTATTTAATTAGGAATTAGGTGGTTAGTTAGATTAAATTAGTGATTTAATTATTTAATTGAGTATATTAGGTGGTTAGCATGGTTTAGCTAAGGCCTATTTTAATTGTGTTATTTATCTAGAAGGGTTCGGAAATTTTCCGGGTCCGTATTGGTATTTAATTTAATAATTTTGGCCTAGGTTAGTATTTTTAGAAATTAAATTGAATTAATTAATTATTTTTCGAAATTAATTATTTATTAATTATTTTTCCGGAAATTAGGCCGGGATGGCCGGTGACCGGAATTTCGTGCCGATTGCAATGGTGTGGTTAATTTCTGCAATTGAGTGTTAAATTATGCAAATTGAGTGATTATTGGATTTTTAGTATTTAATTCCAAAAATTGTGAATTTCCAATATTTACTCAGAAAATTCCGGTGTCGGATTTTAACACCGAAAATGATTTTTATGTACTATATAAAATAGTGGGATTTCAAAAAGAAAGAATGTCAATTTTTTGGGGTCGAGTTGACCGTGTACCCACACACGACTATTTTCATGCGTATTTCTAATACGAAGAAAAAGGCCAGTTCACCATTTTAATTGAAGCATTTGAGTGCAAATGCACGGTGCCCGTGCCATATTTGAATGATCGTGTGATGACAAAGAAAAATCGTCCCATTTGTTGAGCTGGACGTTATCCTTATTTGGGATACCCTTGATAAAGGGAAGCCGGTCGCAAAGAGATTCTGGACCCTATGCTCCTTCGGGAAAGCCGTCGACGTAGTGACGTGCCGTGCTCAATGGGGTGAGACGATGCTCGGCAATGCCAAGAAGACCGCCGAAAGAGTAGGCCGTGCTATATGCCAAGATCAAAACTAGGAACGCATGTTTATTTGAGTATTGTGTTCTAATTAATTGAGCTTGAGTGATGCTCTTACTTGTGATATGAAATATGCTGACCTGCAGGGTGGAACTGAGACGAGGTAAGTCTCATTGATTGTGTGATTGCGTGCTTAGAACGCTTCTAGCGTCTTTTCCTCCTAGCCGCAGTTTAGAGCTAGACTTGTTGAGACATTGTCTCACCTGGTTATCAGTATAACCACTTTAGGTCATCAGTGGAGGGACCGGAGCCGAGAGGAGGTGATTTGAAGATAGGTCGGATAGACCGCTTCTTTTTGGAGAACAGTCTTTTGTAGTCTTTTGACCATGACTTTGTACTTGACTCAAAGATATGTTTATAAAGGCATGTTTGTTTGTAAACTTGTTGTTCCGCTTTTCTATCCCGAGATGATTACCGTCGGGGATTTGTTTTCGCTTCCGCATGTGTAATAAAGTAAAAGGGTCGGCGACTAGTCTGGGAAGTCGCAAAATTTTATCGACCAGAGAGAGATGGGTACGCGCTCGGGGTTCGGGGCGTGACAGCTCCCCAAGCAATCATCGCTTGGTTGCTTAAGGTCGTGCGACCTTAGGCAACCTTGACTGACAGTTGCTAATGCCAAATTTGGCTCACATGCGACCATAGCTCTTCGCTAGACGAGCAAAGAGGCTGCATTTGGGACTAGCTTTCCCAAGTATCTTTGGGTGTCCAAAGCCCATTTGAGCAAATATTGGGTGTTTGGGAACATTTTTGAAACTCACCTTGAAAGAATGCTGGCCTTCTGAAGGCTGAAAGCCTAAGGCAGATCCTAAGCTGCCTTGGGCTTTCAGCATTTTCGGATTGGCAAGTGCACTATTCATCTTCTTCGTCAGATTCTTAGATGTTGGTTGGCGAGGTTGTGATGGCTCGGTGACGGGTTGAAGAGAGGCTAGCGTGGTCCCGGCACCTCGGCGACCCATGAACTCGACCATCGCCGACTAGTCGCGCGACCCAGATCTGGGTTGCGACAAGGTCGGTCACCGCGACCTCTAGTGACCCACGACCTCGCCGCGACCTCCGGTGACCCATGACCTCACCATGACCCAAATCTGGGTCGCAGAGGTTGCGGCGACCCTAGCGACCCACGACTTCGCTGTGACCCACGCTGTGACCGCTGTGAAGGGCCACTTGAGGTCGTGCGACCAGGCGGCCCTCGTTGGCGGTCGCTAGGGGTTGCTCGACCTCAGGCGGCCCTCGTTGGTGGTGTTCGGCGGCCGCGTGAGGTCTTGCAATTTGAGACGTCGCGGCGGCCGCCTACCCTTCATCGCCAACTATAGTTTTCCTTTCTTTTTATCATAAAAGTCCTTTATAAACATAAATTTCTCCAAACATTATTTTGCCAAAGGATATTTCACAATACACTTTTAGATTACAATTTACCAAAGACAATTTGCATTTTGGAAAACTCATTTGACTCATTTTCTCAATAGATTTCTCCAAAAGTCTAACCAAACGCACCTAGAGTTTGGTCCTTTTTTAATAAAAATAAAATAAAGGGGCAAAATCGGAAATTTAAAGAATTAGTAAGAGTACTATTGAAAAAAAAAAAAAGAGTTTCAGCATTTGGACAAATGCTAAAAACTCAATGCTTGTCCCTATTAGTATTGGGTTTTTAACATTCCAAATATTGACTTTCACTTGATAGCTTTTTCAAAATGGTTATCAAACACTCAAATATTTTTCCAAGGGAAAATTCTTTGGAAAGGTTGAACCAAACGCATATTCATAATCTTATTTGAAATAAAGTCTACTTTTAACTTTTTATTTGAGAATATGACAGCAGTTCACGCCCCCATTCGGAAATTTTCCCTAAGTTTATTTTTTCCCGTAAAATTTCCCAAAGGTGATTGACCTTGCACATAATATTACCTTTACGCCGGAGGTATAACCACTTTGGCAAGCAACGATCGTCGGCACCCTCAGCAAAGGAGTAGCCCACTCTTTGAAGAAGATGTCTGGTTAAGCTCCGGGGAACGGGCTTGTATCCCGTCGACGACCGACCCCCCCGGCCGACGGCGGCCGGCGTTCGACCGCCGCGGCGATAGTACCGCCGGAGTCCGGACTCCTCGGCGTGAACGGCCGTTCTCATGCTGCTCCCTCTGCGGACCGCTCGTCTCTCCCGGCGCTCCTTCTCGTCCTCCCCGCTCTCGAGTTCCGACTACGTCCGCGCTCGCCTCGACTCCATCCTATCGAGCCGCGCCCCCTCGCCGTCATCCCTCCTCCAGTCCCACGGCCTCGTCGTGACGGCCGGGCACTCCGGGAACGCGTTCGTCGCGGCGAAGCTCGTCTCTCTGTACGCGTCTCTCGGCCGACCCACGTGCTCGACCCGTGTGTTCGATCGTGTTGAGGCGAAGGACGTCTTTCTTTGGAACTCCATCATCAAAACCCACTTCTCGAATGGCGCCTATTCTCGGGCCATCGAGTTTTACTCCCGGATGCGCGCGGCGAATGAGCTGCCCGACCAGTTTACGATCCCCATGGTTGTCGCTGCCTGCGCAGACATTGGGTCGCTGAATTATGGGATGTGGGTCCACGCTTTGGCGTGTAAATGTGGTCTCTTTGCGGGAAGCTCGGCGGTCGGATCTTCTTTCGTGTACATGTATTCGAAGTGTGGCCAAATGATGGATGCCTCTTTGGTGTTTGATGAAATTCGCGTGCGAGACGTGGTGGCTTGGACCGCGCTTTTGATTGGATACGTGCAGAATGGGGAAAATGAGAAGGCATTGGGGAGTTTGCGCGAGATGCTGAGGTTAGGTGGGATGGAGGAGAGACCCAATTTTAGAACCGTGGAGGGTGGATTTCAAGCTTCTGGGAATCTGGGTGCAGTATCAGAAGGTCGTTGTCTTCATGGTTTAGTGGTAAAAAGTGGACTTTTGTGTTGTGAAGTAGTTAAGTGTTCAGCTTTGTCTATGTACTCGAGATGTGATTCCCCTGAAGATGCTCATTCATCTTTTTGTGAGATTGTCGATAAGGATGTTCTCTCGTGGACATCAGTAATCAGTGTCTATGCAAGGTTTGGATGTATGGCGGAGTGCTTGTCTTTGTTTCATCAGATGCAATCCAGTGGAACATATCCAGATGGAATTGTTACCAGTTGCGTGCTTTTGGTTTTCGCCAATACCATGAGTGTCTCAGAAGGGAGGACGTTTCATGGGTTGCTTATAAGGAGACATTCTCTGTTAGTTCAGGATCAGATGGTTCACAATGCGTTATTGTCCATGTATTGCAAGTTCGGGCTCTTAAATGTTGCTGAAAAGCTTTTTGCCACTAGAGCGCATGAACTTGCAAAAGAGCCGTGGAACATTATGGTTTCAGGATGTGGGAAGTTGGGGATGGAAGAGAATTGTATACTGTACTTTAAGAATATGCAACATCTAGGCATCGAATCTGATTTAGATTCTTTGGTCTCTGTCATTTCCTCGTGTTCAAAATTAGGAGCAACCAATCAGGGCAAGTCAGTTCATTGTTATGCCATCAGAAGATCAATTGATGGGAATGCCTCATTTGCCAATTCACTCATAGGTTTCTATGGTAGGTTGCGTAATTTGGCAGCTGTACAAAGAATCTTTTCAAGGATGAAGAGAGATATTGTCTCATGGAACACTGTAATATCATCTTATGTTCATAATAAGCATTATGAAGGTGCCATTGCTCTTTTTGATAGAATGGTATCAGAGGATATGAAGCCTAACTCTGCAACATTAGTCAGCGTGCTTGCAGCCAGTGCTAATCTGGCTTCGTCAGAGAAAGGAGAAAGGATCCATCAGTATCTGGAGGAAGAATTGATTGAAACCAACCTTCCTCTTACAACTGCATTAGTTCATATGTATGCTAAATGCGGAAAACTTGACAAAGCACATGAATTATTCGACTTAATGAACGAGAGGGACGTTATTTCTTGGAATGTTATGATTTCTGGTTATGGAATGCATGGACATGCAAAATCTGCTGTTGAGATTTTCCAGCTGATGGAGAACTCAAAGGTTAGACCAAATGCACTCACTTTTCTTGGACTTCTGTCAGCCTGTGCATATGCAGGTCTTGTTGAAGAAGGGAAGCGTCTCTTTTCTAGAATGCAACATTATTCCATTGAACCCAATGTAAAGCACTATACTTGCATGGTAGATCTTCTCAGCAAGTCTGGTGATCTGCAAGGAGCTGAAGAGTTGGTTCTTTCGATGCCTGTGCGACCTGATGGCGGTGTATGGGGGGCTCTATTAAGTGCCTGTGCCATCCATGAAAAACTGGAGGTTGGAATGAGAGTTGCAAACCGTGCGATTCAATCTGAACCAGATAATGATGGATATTATGTGTTGCTTTCTAATATGTGTAGTTCCATGGGGAGATGGGAAGAGGCGGAGATGGTCAGGAAAATGATGAAAGGTGGGGGCGTGCAGAAGCAAGCAGCCTGGAGTGCAACATAATTGACTAGATCTTCTTGCAAGTATCTCACTTTTTCAGATGAAACAAGCCATGACCACTTGCAAGTATATTGCTTGCACAATTACAGGAGAGCTATGTCAGTGTATGTTTTGAGCATGGGGGAGCCAGGATCCCTCTTTGTCAGACATCACTGGTCCAGGGGCTGATGAGGTCATCAAAGTTGATTGAGTTGGGATCTGGAGTTTGCTTTGCATTCGGCTTACGGTGAGAATTGCTGTCGCTTTGTGCTGGCAACTTTATCAACTGACAAATAGTTTCATCTAAGAAAGAATTCAAGATTGTTTTTTTTTTCTTTTTCCCCTTGGCATAGAAATGATGGCTCATCTTGCTTTCGCTTACTATGTTGGGGAGAACGGTGATGGCGGTGGTTTAGGAGTGATCTTTGGTTTTGGGAGTATGATGCTGGAAGGTTAAAGGTAATTTCTGCAATTTTATGTATGTTGATGCATGTGCACAATTGACATGGCTGCTGGGTTCATAGCACAAGTGGAATTTTAAATAGAAATAAGACCCTGCTGAAGACTGAATAAATTGCTTATAAATAGACTTTATCGTACTCCACCAGGATCATAGTTATTAGAATACTTGACTTAGCACATAAGAATACCACTGAATCAACCATTTAGTGAGCTAAATGAAGCAAAATTAGTTTGGCATGATAGCAATTTCTTTGTAATCTTATTCATTATAATATCCAGTATGTTTTGCATTGACTGATAACTATTTTCTAGCTCAGAGAATCAAGGAATTTCGAAGTGATGAAATGGATGCCATGCTGCAATTGTTGTCATTGGCAGCCAAAGCTGATTTCTAACCTGACCATGGTGCTTCCTTTGTCTGTCAGTGAGTGAACTTGCTAATCTCAAGCCAGCCACCATCATGTTGCGATCTTCCTCGCAGTTTTACCTGTGTGTTTTCTTTCATTGGACATCCATTTCATACTATTTTTGTGTCGTTAGAATTTCGCTCTCGATAGTTGTTCTTTGGCTAAGGCTTAATAATATCTATTCCATTGGATTGCAGGGTGCTCTCCCCAAGCAATCACAATTGTCTTGAATCAAGCAGATGTAATCTGACGAGAAGCAAACAAATGGCTATGGAGAATGCGAGCAGCGGGAGAACTTAATGAGCCACAGTCACTGGCCAGTTGAGGTTTGTCGATGCTGTTTTGCTGGGTGAGGAGGCGACAATACATCCCTGTTATGTTCCATCAACTATTTGTAATTTTTCTTTTTTTACTGTAGATGCTGATCAAGTTATTCAGTTGCCTGTGCTATTCAACAGTCTCGATGCGAGACATCTTTTATTAATATTAGTATTATCTCCACATTTATAAGTTCCCGGCGATGCTAAGACTCCTCCATATCTTCAGATGGCTTGGCCCGAGCTCGACATGGTGAAGTTGTTGCACAGAATGCTTGAAGCTTGGTCGGTCGAAGACAAAATTGTTTGTGCACTCTCCATTCAGGATGAGTGTTTTGGTAGGTGGCCCTTTGAACTTTTGCATCTGGGAAATGTCAAAACCCAGAGTCTCTCCGAATCACAAACTAATTTAATCGTTGCCTAGAACTGTTCTTATGGCATCATTTCTATTTTTTTAGAGAAGAAGAGGGATCTATTGAAATGTGGAATGGGACATATGACATCGACTTTATTTTTATTTTCTTGCTCCTATTTATTGCAAATTTGTGTTTTCTCTGCTAGTCGGCTTATTTGTTCCCATCCATACCTACATCTGTTGAAAATAATGGCCATGGAGTAGATTTTAATTCAAGACTGGGTTGATGTCGACTTCCCACTCTTCAAAATTCAAAATTCTTTAAGTTAATTGTTTTTTCAGATACTAAAATAATACAGAAATCAATTGAATAAAATCAATGAGAAACCACTCTTCCAATTGAACACGAATGAGGTACAAGTTCAGTACATTTTTGAATAATTTGAAGGCAAAAAATCAAAGAAATGTTTGGTAAATTCGGTGCCGTCACCACCTCTGATCACGACTCAGCCGTGCTGTGCCTGCCGGGCTGGATTGGTCGGGCGGCCATCCTCACCTCACAGGGGGCAACATGAGGATTCAATCACGGTTCATCGGTCTCATCCTATTGAGTCGCGACCATCCTATTGAGTCGCGACCAGAAGAGGCTCCCGGGTTCTGCCATCTTTGCCTCTCTCTCTATCTCTCCCTCATCGCGACTACTATCGGACATCCCGAGGCCGGTTTCCGTTATCCGATGTCGTATCCGATGTCGTGTCCATGGTGACGGGAGCAGCAGTCTCATCCAGTCAAAGAACGGGGTTGGTCACTGCCCACCCGGAAAAGGAAATTTGAGGAAAATAAGCTGGTCGTCCCCCAGCCAATTTTGACCATCAACAGTTGAAATTGAGGGAGCAGTTAAACGACCACTCACCAGAAAAAACGGTGGAATACCGACGAAGCTCCACTTTGACATAATGGTTTATCGAGAAAGCTGGTGCGGTGGTGATGGCGACGAGCAGGAGCATGATGAAGATGTTTGGAAATCAAACCTGAAATCTGTACAGAGTCGCTTCTAGAAAGATTGTCCCTTTCTAATGCATAACGATATCGTTGGGGATAGGTCGAATCACCTAATTTTTGTAGCATGCCCCACAATTGAACTGACGGTAAATTCGCTGATCTTGATTTAAAAAATTAATACCGTGGACTTTTTTTGTTGCACTTTTGAAAACGACTCTCGTTCTCATATAATTGAGGATTATTAACATAAAAAAAATCATAAACGATATATTTATAATAATTTTATCTCAAATTAATATTTTTAGCATAAAAAATCTAAAATGTGATATACCTATGATAAATTTACTTTATGTTAATTTTCATTAAATTTTATTGTCAAAATTACTGAGTTAAATGATCATGGTATTAATTCAATTTAATGAAAATTAATAGATGGATATTAATTTGTCAATTTAATAATTTTTTGATAATTTTAGAAAATTAATTTATGTAATCAAAAAAATTTATTATATATGTACTAGTTATAATTTTTATGTTCATAAAGTTAATTTGAGATGACATTATTAATTTATTAATTTAAGATTTTTTTTTATGATATCAACTTACAATTAAAAGTCAATTTTGCTTCACACCTCTCGAAAAATGACAAATCCTTTGGGCCCTGTTGATCCAATCAATGTACTCTCTTTATCGATTCCCCCTCTTTTTCACTTGTGAGTGGAGCTCAAGCTGGCACGTGAATATTAAAAATCGCATTCTCTTTAAATCCAGCGCCACAAAAAAAAACAAGAAGAAGATTAAATTAACTTTTAGTTGATTAATTAGCCAAATTACCGACGAAGAAGAAGACTCCATTCCATTCCTCTCGTTGAACACGCCGGGCGACTTTTGTCTGCATCCCCTGTTTCTCCTCCCACGTTCGAACGGCGCAACAAGGACCATCGCCCGCTCTGCAGCCGCATAGGTGGACCGTCGCCGTGTTCCCCGCTTCACGAGGCAGCTCTTTCATCGCCATACCCACCATTGAGCTCTGCTTCTAGAGAGGTGGAGGCAGGGGCAGGGGCAGGGGCAGGGGCAGGGGCAGAGCAAAGGAGGTTCGAGCTTTTGAGCATCGTTCCGATGGCCAGGTGCTGCAGCTTCACGGCGACGAGGGACCGGTGCCTCCGCTTCTCCTTCTCGCGGTCGGGCCTCAAGTCCACCGTCACCGACCTCGGCGACGGCACGGTGATGCACTGCTGGGTCCCCAGGAGGCCCAAGCCGGCGAGGCCCGACCTCGTCCTCCTCCACGGCATCGGGGCCAACGCAATGTGGCAGTGGAACGACTTCGTCTCCCCGCTCGCCGCACGCTTCAACGTGTACGTCCCCGACCTCCTCTTCTTCGGGGACTCCTACACGACGAGGCCGGAGCGGAGCGAGGAGTTCCAGGCCCAGTGCGTGGTCACGCTGATGGAGGCGATCGGCGTGAAGAGGATGAATGTGGTGGGGATGAGCTACGGAGGGTTCGTGGCGTACAGCGTGGCGGTTCAGTTCGGGGAGAGGGTGGACAAGCTGGTGCTGATCTGCGCGGGGGTGTGTTTGGAGGAGAAGGACATGGAGGAGGGGATGTTTCGGGTTCGGAGCGTGGACGAGGCGGTGAGCGTGCTGCTGCCACAGCAGCCGGAGAAGGTCCGGGACTTGATCCGCATTTCGTTCCACCGGCCGCCCAAGCGGATGCCCACTTGCTTCCTCCAGGACTTCATCGATGTGAGTAAAATGTTTGTCCTGGATAATATCATGTTCGTGGGTCGGACTGGGTTATGAATTGTGACTTTTGCTTGAATGCGCTGAAAGTCAGTTCTTTGCGAATCTGTGCTAGAACGTCGAGATCTGCTTCGATAATCACGTCCATTATCGAAATTGACATTCCCATAGCGTCATCATCTTGCTATGGTTGGGGCATTGATGTTGCTAATGGATTGTAGTTACCTCAAGAATTCGCGGTGTTTAGGACATGTGGTTCTGGGGAAGTGCAGGTGATATGGATGGATGACAGTAATCCAGTTGGTACTGAGAAGGCATCATAGTTTCATAGGCTAAATCCGCATACATATATGGTTGACGGTGGTTCCGATCTGCTTGTCATTACTGTTTTCGGGAGATTAGGAGGGGTTAGAGTCACTTTCATGGAGTTCTGGACGCTGCTGATACATGTTTGTTTGAATTGAAACCAAACCTTCTCTAATTGATCCGACAGGACATTTAGTGGATGCTCTGTTCAAACTTCGATGTTTTCTCGCAGGTGATGTGCACAGAGTATCTTCAAGAGAGGATGGAATTGATTGTTGCTCTACACAAGGACAGAAAATTTTCTAACCTACCAAAGCTAGCTAAGGTTCATGCTTCTCATCTGTCGAGATGTCCTAGATCTCTCTTCCTTTATGCATCTCTTCGTCCTGCTAAATTGTAGTTGGCTCTGATGCAGTCGCCGCTGATCATTTGGGGGGAGCACGATGTTGTATTTCCAATGGAGTTGGCTGAAAGATTGAAACGGTTAGCCTATTATACTGTCTTAATGTGCCGTCGCACTGGAGGCCCTTTTTGCTCGAGGGAGGAGCAATTAAGATGCTACTCTAGATTATCATATGGTTTTTACCTGCAATGAGGTTGCGCATTTTAATTGAAAGGACTCGGACAGTTGAAGCAGCCGTTCTCAATTTCCTCTTTCGGAAACTTATAGAGACACCCTGTGCGTTTGGTTTGAGTACACAGCTCCCTTCATTTTGAAAAATTCACATTGTCCGCTGATTCTTGTTGCGGGACTCAGAATCTCACGAACGCGGGGAATGTAGACAACATTGTCTACGACTTTATTGCATTCCGATCTGTGTTGCCTAAATCTATATGTCATCAAACTACAGGATTGTGTCCGTCTGATTTTACCCTTTCTGTTTTGTTGCATTTGAACAGGCATGTGGATGGAAATGCACAGCTGGTGGTCATCAAGGATGCAGGGCACGCCATCAATGCAGAGAAGCCCAAAGAGATGTACAAGATCTTAAAAACTTTCCTCGTCGATCCTCCCACTTCACATGAGCCTGGAAACCAGCTGAACGGGCAGAAGGCGGACTGAATGTATTGAGTTGCCGAGGTTTCGATCATATAATTCTCATGGAACGTATGGCATTCATAGGACAGCACTGGAATTTTTGAATTACTACTGTAATGCATGCAAGATGAGGACAGCAAAATACAATTATAGAATGTACAGAAAGTATATCTTTATCCATGTTTTCGATGCTGTATGATTGAAAATACCAGCATTGAAAATACCATGCAGAAGGAACTCGACGAACTAACAGTTTGGACAAAAGAAAAGGGAAATCCTAGACCACGGAAATGCTAGAATTCTTTCTTCTTAAGAAGAATGATCTACCTCTTGCGAGAGCTAGATATTCATATGGCCAAGCCGGCCCATTATTTTTTGCGAGACTTGATTGCCATTTCTTTGTCATGATCATGTTAGGCTTGGCTTAGGCACTAAAAAGACACCGGCAAATTCTCTTGTGAAAGTGGCTAGTAGTTATCTCCCATAGGGAGGAGGAGGGAGAGGTGAATAGGTGATTATAAAAAAATCTTGACAATTTAAAAGTGGAATAGAACAAGTCAAAATCAAAGAGGGCAGATTTTGAAACAAAGTTCAAAAACTATTATGCAGTAGAACAAACTTTAGAAGCACCTTGCGGGTGTATAATGGACTATAACAATAAATAACGAGAGTTTAAGGATAAGAGAGAAATTGCATATAAGATTTATAGTAATTCAGATTATAGTCCTCTATTCACTTTTCGATGCTAACAGCTTGTTAGTTGGATTTCACTAGATAATCAATGCAATGTTATGGTCAAGTTGTGCTGCTTATACCCGAGTACTTCCACCCAAAACTAGTATTGCTTATACCCAAATTAATAGGACTCACTATCTTACACCAAAGCAGGTACTTATAACATTGTAAACACCTCTCAAATGATTACAAAATTTAAGCTTGCGAAAGATAAGTGTATATGGTCAAAGTACAATCAAATTTTGAAATTATATATCCTACACTTCATCTTTTACATGCTTCTCGATACCTCCACTTGCAAGTTAGCTGTTGGATAGTTTATAGATGATCGAAAGAGTTTTTCAAAATGCAAATTATATTTGATAAATTGTAATCTAAAAGTTCATTGTGAAATACTTTTGAGTAAAATTATGTTTAGAAAAATTATATAGATACAAAGCACTTCAGTTATTAAAAAAATTTGTCCCTAATAGACTAGGTGGCCACCAGTGATCTAGATCTGTCGCCAGTGGATTGTCGGCGGCTGCCGAGGACCATGGCGAAGGTTGCCTAGGGTTGAGTGACCCCTGGCAAGGGTTGCGTGACTTGCACAACCCCTCATGGAGGTCGCTCGACCCTGGTGAGGGCCACCTAGGTCTCGCAAACCCAGGTAGCCCTTGCTGGCGGCCCTCGTAGAGGTTTCTCAACTTCGACAAAGGCTAGCTAGGTTGCATGGGTTAGGGCAAGCTAGGTTGCGCTCACTCGACCCCAACGAGGGCTAGCTGGGTTGCGCAAATGTAGGCCCTCACCGACGTGACCCTCGCGAAGTTCGGTTGACCCCGATGAGGGCCAGTCGGGTCGCTCAACACCAGGCAGCCCCTTGTTGGGGTTGTGCAATTGCCGAGGGTAGTCCGTTGTTTGGATCGATGACCTAGTTGGCCTCGTGAGGGTTGTGCGACCCATACGCACTCACCTAGGTCGCACGACCCTAGCGACAATCACACGGCTTGCCGGCGATAGCCGCCTAGGTCGCCGATGATGTTGCTAGCCTCTCTTTACTTCCCCCTACCGAACTGTCGCAGCCATAGCAACCACGCGGGCTAGCGCAAGGAGATGAAGATGAATGGTAGCAAACAATGGCAAAATTGAAAAACCAAAAAATCAGTGAGGATAAAACTAGGACTTGCCTTCGGCAAAAACTAAAAGCCCAAGGCAGCCTAGGACTTGTCTTGGACTTTCAACCTTTCAAAGGCAAACTTTGCCTTGAAGGTTGGTTTCAAAAATGAAACCAAACACCCAATATTTAGCTTAAAGATCTTTGGAGGCCTAAAGTCCCTTTCTAAAGCCTTTTCCAAATGCAGCATACGTGCGCTTCTAGAAAGGTGATTTGAGAGTGGGCTTGGAGCGACCAGTTTACATGGGACGAGTCCATTCATAAGCGGCACGAAAACACAGGACAGCATACATCGGTCGTCCACAAGACCATAAACTCCAATCAGATGATAATGATTTCCATACACTGAAAAGGCATGTGGAGCGGAAATTGCACAGCCGGTGGTCATAAAGGATGCAGGGGCACGCCATCAATGCAGAGAAGCCTAAAGAGATGTACAAGATCTTAAAAACTTCCATCATCGATCCGCTTGCTCCACATGAGCCCGGAAACCAGATGAATGGTCGGAAGGTGGACCGAAGGTATGATTCGCCGAGGTTTCGATCACGTGATACTTGTGGAATGGGTTACATTTTGCAGATAGCACTGGAATGTTTTGATTTGGCACGGTAAAAGCATGCAACATTAGGACAGCAAATGCGATTATAGAATTTACAAATCCACTTGCTCCACATGACCCCAGAAAACATGAATGGTCTGAAGGCGGACCAAAGGTATGATTTGCCGAGGTTTCAATCACGTGATACTCATGGAATGTGTCACATTTTGCAGATAGCACCGGAATTTTTTAATTCGGCACGGTAAAAGCATGCAAGATTAGGACAGCAAATGCGATTATAGAATGTACAAAAGGTAAAGTATCTTTATTCATATTATCTAATGCTGTAAGATTTCGAATACCATTTCAAAGGAACTGAGCAAACCAACAGAATGGAAATTAGTGCTTCTTCTTTCGATATATTCTCAAGAAGATATGTGAATCTCGTAATAGTTCCTTTTAATCTAATACTTCAGGTGGACAACCTCCTTAATGAATCTGTCGAAGTCATTGTACGATGACCCTCCACGACCAGCGGCTTCCAAAGCTCTCTCCTTCCACTTCTTAGCATTCTCCCTCATCTTCTTCCTGCCGGCCCCTCCCATCACTTCCTGAACAAGAGCTTCTATTTCCTCACGCCTCACATCCTGGTTCACTTCCATGCCGATCCCCCATTCCGTACATGCGTACCGACAGTTTGTCTGTTGCTCGGCAAAGAACGGCCAGCAAATGAGAGGAACGCCTCCGCAGATAGCTTCCAATGTAGAATTCCACCCGCAGTGGGTTAGAAAAGCACCAACCGATCCATGACGCAGGACCTGATCCTGCGGACACCAGGTCGTCAAGAACCCTCTGTCTTTCACTTCCTCAAGGAACTCCTGGGGCAAAATTGCAGAATCACCCCCCACAACATCAGGCCTGATCACCCACAAAAATGGGTGCTTGCTATTTGCAAGGCCCCAGGCAAACTCCTTCAGGTGTTCCTCAGTCATGACAATCATACTCCCATAGTTCACATACACAACCGACTCGGCTTCTCTCTGATCGAGCCATTCGAGGCAGCTGTAGTCTTCCTTCCACAGATTCGACCTGAAAGACTTGACTGAGCTCGAGGGGATATCCTGGACGAGCAAGGAAAGGGGCCCTGTACAGTAAATTCGTGGGGACATGTCTGCAATTTTCTCCAGTACTTCGTGTTCAAGCTCATTGAAGGTGTGGAACAAGATAGCAGATGATTTCAGGCAGTGCTGCGCTTCTTCTCGTAGGAAGTCAAACAAGATGTCGTTCAGGTCTGTGGTCCGTATGAAGCTTGGAATGTCCCGCAGTCGGATGTTTCTCATTCCAGGGATCCAGTCAACAGGACGATCCAACGTCCCGTTGTTCAGGAAGTCTTCATCTGTTACGTGTAATATGCAGTGAGGATCCAATCAAGAACTTTAACAAGAGAAACAGATGAACGGAAATAACTCATGCGGAGAGAGATAACTAAATAAACAAATAAAGATCTGGTGCATTTATCCGAGAGAAGCAAAGACGAATACATAAACAAAGGCCAGTACCTTTGAATGGAACGATCCCTCTCTTGACAAGCTCTTTGTACTGCAAATAACCCATGAACCCACAAGCTGAGGCAGTCCAGAACTGAACCTCTGGGACTCTAATCTCTCTCGCAGCTTTACTGGCGAAGCTCATCACCCCATCTGATATCACACAACTCACGGGCGGAAGAACTTCGTCACTTTTGATCCTGGCAAGCAATTTCTTGAAAGGGCCCAAGCAGTTCTTCCGGAGTGAGTCGCAGAGGGCCGGGGAATCTTGTGTCGCATCGCGGTCTGATGGCGGGAGGCCGTCTGGGATCGTCTCAAAGCGGAAGTTTTCAAGGTCTCGGAGAAAGTCGAGTCCCTTAGACCGGAGGAGGCGGCGGTGGTTGAACTCAGTGTTGACGAACGTGACGAAGACGCCGCGCGCGAGGAGGAGCTTGGCAAGCTGCATCATGGGGTTGATGTGGCCTTGGGCCGGGAAGGGCACGCACACGGCGTGCGCATGAGCATGGGAGTTTCTTGATTCTTGGGATGACGAACCCATCAGCCACGTCTCTCCCTCTCCGTAGAGCAAAAGATCAAGAAAGTGTGTCCCAGGTGATGGAACTTGCAACTGATCTAAGTCTGCCAAATCTGTTCAATTTCGGTCGGTCTTTTCAGATTTATATTAGATGCACCAACAGAAAAGTTCATGCAATCACCGTTAGACACGTGGGAGATGCGTATGTCAATAGGGTGATTGTATATTTCATTTGTTTACACTAATCATAGAGCGCATACGACTATTCTAGTCTTTTAGATGTGACTTTACCTTAATAGTGTCATTGTGAGGTAAGGTGACACCTACCTTCAACACGTTACTGGACCTTTGACTGGTCATTCGTTATAATTCGTGCCCAAGATCAATTTCTTAGCTGATGAAAGAATAGTTTGATCGACAACGACAACTTCATCACGCATGTATGGGGAAAAACATTACAATATTACATGTTTTCCTCATGGTTTTTTTGAGATTTTGCACAATTATTGCCAGACTATTTTAAAAGTTGAAAATGATTTAATATCAAAACATTTTAATATTTGTGCCTACGGAGTGAAATATATAATGAGAAAGCAAAATAAGGGATTTGAAAAGATTTAAACTTACGACCTCCTTTTTTTGATACTATGAAGTTTTTGTGAGACCATTGCTAACAGTTTTAAAAATTTAAGACATTAGATGAATGCGTTGTTTAATAGCAAATATTATAAAAGGTTTATCTCTTTAGGTAAGTAAATGTCGGATCTATGAAATCTCATTTGTAAAGATACTCTCAAAGCTTGAGTAGGAAATTGCAAGTCGAAATTATTTGTGCTCAATAAAGTGAGAATCAAACCCTCTTATAGTATTTTCTACTAACACTAGTCATTTCTCAATCTAGTGAAAAGGATTTATCATCCCATTGATTTCTAACTATTGAACTTACTGATATCTTTGACCCATCGGAAACTTTTGGCACTTTTAATGTACTTTCCCCTTTCTTCATCTTGCTAAATTGTAGTTGACTGTTGATGCAGTGGCTGCTGATCATTTGGGGGGAGCATGAAGAAGTATTTCTGATGGAGTTGGCTGAAAGATTAAAACGATCAGCCTATCATACTATCTTACCGTGCCGTCACACTGGAGACTCTTTTTGCACGAGGCACGTTGCGATTTAGATCGTAGAGTCCAGATTATCTCATTTTGTTTGCCCGTAATGACGTTCCGCAAGTTACTCGGAAGGACTCTGGACAGTTTAAGCAGTTGTTTACCCTATCAAACTCCCTCAACCAAGCTGAAAAAGTCTGCCACTCTCATTTTCCTCTTTCGGAACTTATAGAGACCCCCTATGAATTTGGCTCGAGTACGCGCAGCTCCCTACATTTTAAAGTTCCGCATTGTCCGCTGCCTGTTTACGTGGAACTCGGAATTTCACGAACTTAGGAATGTAGATGACTTTCTATATGCATTTTGATTCAACTTCAAGCCATTCCAATGGGTGTTGCCTTGTGTTTTTTGATCAAAGAACAGGAATGTGTCCGTCTGATTTACCCTTTTCCTTCTGTTGTATTGAACAGTGGTGTGAATGGAAATGCGCAACTAATAGTAATAAAGGATGCAGGGCACGCCATCAATGTAGAGAAGGACCAAAGAGATGTATAAGATCTTGAAAACTTTTCTCATCGATCCGCTCACTCCACATGGGTGAGGAAACCGGATGAACGGTCGAAAGGCGGACGGAAGGTCTTAAATTATTGAGGTTTTAATCACATGATACTCATGGAACGTGTCGCATTTGGGGATAGCACTGGGATTTTTGAATTACTACTGTAATGCATGCTCGATTAAGACAGCAAATGCAATTATAGAATGTAAAGAAAGTAAAATGTCTTTATTCATAGTATTTAATGCTGCATATACTAACAGACTTGAAACTAGAAGAGGGAAATCTTGAACCATGGTGTTTTTAGTTCTTCTCCTTTCGATCGATTTTCAGAATACGTGAAAATCTGGTAATGGATTTTTTTGATCTAATCATTCAAATGGACAACCTCCTTAATAAATCTATTGAAGTCGTTGTACGATGGCCCTCTGCGACTGGCGGCTTCCACAGCTCTCTCCTTCCACTTCTTAGCATTCTCCCTCATCTTCTTCCCGCTGACCCCTTCCATCACTTCCCGAACAAGAGCTTCTATTTCCTCACGCCTCACATCCTGGTTTATTTCCATGCCAATCCCCCATTCAGTACATGCGTACCGACAGTTTGTTTGTTGCTCAGCAAAGAACGGCCATTAAATGAGAGGAACACCTCCACAGATACCTTCCAAGGTAGAATTCCACCCGCAGTGCGTTAGGAAAGTGCCGACTGATCCATGACTCAGGATTTGATCCTGCGGACACCAACTCGTCAAGAACCCTCTGTCTTTCACTTCCTTCAGGAACTCTGGTGGTAGGATTGCAGAATCACCCTTCACAACATCAGGCCTGATCACCCACAAATATGGGTGCTTGCTATTTGCAAGCCCCCAAGCAAATTCCTTCAGGTGTTCCTCAGTCATGACAGTGATACTCCCATAGTTCACATGTTGGAAATTTGTTTGTAAAAACAAAAAATAGTGCATTTTCTTTGTCCCACGTAGGAAAAATGGGAGGAAATGGGTCAATTTATAAGTGTGAGATTTCCTTTGTATACCAAAATGAATGATTGGGTGTGAGCTAGACCTCACCATACCCGTGTGGGTGCGCGAATAATTGGCGCACTTAGCACTTGGTTCGCTTGGGCGCTCACGATTTAATTAGCACTAATCCCTTTGTTATTTTATTTTTATTTTTATTTCGTATGGTTATCTTATTAACTTTAATTAATTCAAATGTTGTTTTGTTTATTGAGAATTTTTGGAAATTAATTAATTAATAAATAATAATTTCAAAAATTTATTTATTAGATAATAATAATTATTTTTTATTCCGAATTTTTTGTTTGTGTCTTTTCAGGACAACCTTTGAATAAGATACCCGTTCAGTTTGCAACATTTCTCTAAGAGTTGCATTTGTTCGGTTTTTAATTTTTTACGAAAGGACGCCTTTGTTCATTTGAGCAATTTTCAAAAGAATGTGTTTGTTCATTTTTCGCAACTTTTCGAGAAGAGTTGTCTACATTTTAAGACTGTTTTATATATACTTGTCAGATTGAGGAAGAATGTGTGATCATTTTTCATCTCTTAGAGTCTTCTTTCTAAAAAATACAGCCATCTTTTCAAT
The DNA here is from genome assembly GCA_014182715.1 of Eucalyptus cloeziana. Lineage (NCBI taxonomy): Eukaryota > Viridiplantae > Streptophyta > Magnoliopsida > Myrtales > Myrtaceae > Eucalyptus > Eucalyptus cloeziana. Next base: position 53,398,965 of record CM024641.1, on the reverse strand, counting down.
TGTTTCCTAAAGAGATCTTGGAGAAATATTAGAATTGCTATCTAGTACTCTCATTTAAGACTTTATTGTATCCTGGAGGATATTTGCCGGTGACCATTAGCAACTTTGTGGGACAAATAAATCCTTAAAAAAAGTGATATCACGCCTTAAAGTCCGACTCGAGTACTCTAAAGATCCGTCTTCATTGTTTTACCCAATTCGAAGCCATATTTTCCCAACAATTTTAAGGATTTATTTCGTTCAACAACGGAGTCGAAGACAATCAAAGTGATGAATTAAGACATGGTCAAACTGGACCGGTTCGATAGGAACGACTTTGCTCGCTGGAGGGACAAGACGATGTTCTTACTCACTGCTCTGAAAATTTCCTACATACTGGATCTTAACTTGGCGCCTATAGAAGGTTCGAAGCCTACTATCGAAGGAGGAGAGTCAAGTGCGGAAGCCATTGAGAGGTTAATAAAGAGAAGAAGAAATGTGCGGAGGACGAACTACTTTGTTGAGGACACATTCTGAATACTCTATTCGATCGCTTTTACGACTTATTCACTGAAATGAAGCCGGCTAGAGAAATTTGGAATGCAATGAAATTCAAGTACAAAGCGGAGGAGCAAGGTACCAACAAATATCTAATCGCAAAATATTTTGATTTCAAGTTTATTGATACTAAATCTTTGCTAGAACAAGTCCATGAATTGCAAGTACTTGTGAATAAAATTCGCGCCCTCAAGATTGATATTCCAGAAGCTTTTCAAGTTGGAGCAATTATTGCGAAATTGCCTCCAAGTTGGAAAGACTATAGAAAAAGGCTGATGCACAAGTCAAAGGACTTTACTTTGGAGCAAATACAGAAACATCTTCGCATTGAGGAAGAGTCACGTTTACGTGATAATTCTGTTTTGTACAATTCCAAGGTGAATGCTGTGGAAAGGAAAAGGAAAATCGGCCAGAATTTCAAAGTAAAATGTGAGCATAAATTTAAGAGAACACAAAAGAAGAAAAATGGTTGTTGTTTTATCTGTGGCAAACAGGGACACTACGCCAAGGAATGCATTCACCGCAAGAGTATTTCAAAGGACAAGAACATTCCAACGGTGAAAGCAGATGCGAATCTGGTTGAAGAAAATTATGTGGCCATGATTTCAACCATGTTTTTGAATATGAAAGTTTCTGAAGTTAATGATACGATGGCTATGATTTCTGAAATTAATTCTACCACTATCCAATCTAGTTGGTGGTTAGATTCTGGAGCAATAGTCCATGTGTGCAAGGACAAATACATGTTCAAGCAATTTGAAGAGATTGTTGACTCAGATGTTCAAGAGGTCCTGATGACGAATAATGCTCTTGCAAAGGTTGTTGGAAAAGGCACGGTGGAGATAGACTTCACTTCTAGAAAGAAGATTACTCTTCTTAATGTGTTATTTATACCCGAAATTAGGAAGAACCTAGTTTCTGTTGATTTACTTTGTAAGAGGGGGTTTCGGGTTTTGTTTGAATCCGACAAGGTTATCCTGTCGAAGAATGGACCGTTTGTTGGAAAGGGTTATGCCAATGATGGCATGTATCAACTGAGTATCAATAATAATATTGCTAGTCTGCTTATATTGTTAAGTCTTCATTTTTATGGCATAGTAGGTTGGCACATATAAATATTCGTTATTGAAAAATATGAAGAAGTTAAACTTAATAAATTTCAATGGCGAATTTGGTAAATGTGAAACATGTGCTAAGTCCAAACTTACTAAGGAATCATTTCCTAGTGTTAAAAGAAATTCGAATTTATTGGATTTGATTCATAGTGATATATGTGAATTCAATGGTATGCTAACACGTGGAGGTAAAATGTATTTTATTACCTTTGTGGATGATTGCAGTAGGTTTTTGTATGTTTATCTCATGAGATTGAAGGATAAAGCATTTACCATGTTTAAGAAATATAAAGCTGAAGTAGAAAATCAATTAGAAAAGAAAATCAAAGTTCTACGTTCAGATAGAGGTGGAGAATATTTCTTAAATGAATTCTCTTCATTTTGTGAAGAACATGGTATTATTCATCAAGTTTTAGCACCATATACTCCACAACAAAATAGTTTGGCTGAAAGGAAAAATCGATCTCTTGGAGAAATGGTTAATTGTATGCTTTCAAATTCAAAGCTACCAATTAATCTTTGGGGAGAAGCATTACTTACCGCATGCTATATTCATAACAAAATACCTTCCAAGAGAAATGACATAACCTCTTATGAAGTATAGAAAGGTAGAAAACCAAATATGTTATATCTTAAAGTGTGGGAGTGTTTGGCATACTACCGAGTATCAGATCCTAAGAGAACAAAACTCGGTCCTAGAGCTATCAAAAGTGTTTTCGTTGGGTATGCTGAAAATAGTAAAACTTATAGACTTTTTGATTTAGAGTCCAATGTCATTGTAGAATCAAGGGACATTGAATTCTTTGAGAATAGATGTTTCACGAGTTTTGAAATTATTGAAAATAACTCAAAATCTATGGAAACTCAAAGAGATTCTCAAGAGAAAGAAACGAATGATTCTAGAGACATGATTGAACCAAGGAGAAGTACTAGAGCTAGGAAACTAAAAGACTTAGGTCCTGATTTTATTACTTATGTTTTTCTTATTGAAGGAGATGGAGATAATAACGTGATAAATAAATATCCTTTAGTATTAAATTTAGAAGATGATCCTAGAAGCTTAGATGATGCTATGTCTTCTAGAGATGCTTCTTTTTGGAAAGAAGCTATGAATGATGAAATGGACTCAATTATGTCCAATAATACTTGGGTATTAGTAGAGTTACCGAAAGGATCAAAACCTATTGGGTGCAAATGGGTTTTTAGAAGAAAATATCATCATAATGGTTCTATTCAAGCTTTTAAGGCTAGACTTGTGGTCAAGAGATATAGACAAAAAGAAGGAATAGATTATTTTGATACGTATGCTCCTGTTGCACGTATAACTTCTATTCGAGTTCTTTTTGCTCTAGCTTCCATTTATGATCTTTGTGTTCATCAAATGGATGTTAAGATTACTTTCTTAAATGGAGACTTAAATGAGGAAATTTACATAGAACAACCAGAGGGTTTCGTTCTTCTTGGAGATGAAAGAAAAGTATGTAAATTGATTAAGTTTCTTTATGGGCTTAAGCAAGCTCCTAAGCAGTGGCATGAAAAGTTTAATTCGGTCATATTGTCAATTGGTTTCATTAATAGTAGTGCTGATAAGTGTATATACTCTAAATTCACTAAAGACTATAGTGTCTTAGTATGCTTGTATGTTGATGATATGCTTATCTTTGGAACGAATATGATCGGAATTATTGAGACCAAGAAGTATCTAACTTCAATGTTTAAAATGAAGGATTTGGGTGAAGTAGATACTATCTTAGTTATTAAAGTTAAGAAACATAGTGGGGGTTATTCTTTACGCCAATGTAGTTATGTTGAAAAGTTATTAAATAAATTTCAACATCTTGGTTTCAAGGAAATAAGTACTCCATTTGATTCTAGTATTAAATTAAATCATAATACTGGTAGAGCGGTGGCACAATTAGAATATGCGAGTGCTATAAGGTCTTTAATGTATGCAATGCATTATACTAGACCTAATATTGCTTATTCAGTATGCAAGTTGAGTATGTATACTAGTAATCAAAGTATAGAACATTGGAGAGCTATTACCATAATTTTTGGTTATCTTAAGAGAACTAAAAATTTAGGATTGTTCTATAATAATTATCCGGTTGTATTAGAAGGATACACCGATGCTAGTTGGATTACAAGTGTGGGAGATGAGCGTTTCACTTATGGATGGATTTTCACACTAGCTGGAGGTGTTGTATCTTGGGCAAGTAAGAAACATACATGTATAACTCACTCAACAATGGAATATGAATTTATTACCTTAGCAGCAACTGGGAAAGAGGCCGAATGGATTAAGAATTTGTAGTTGGATATCAAATTATGGCCTAATCCTATGCCTTATATTTCTATCCACTGTGATAGTCATGCTACTTTGGTAAGAGCCTATAATAGCAATTATAATGGTAAGTCTAAACATATTAGTCTAAGATATGAATATGTGAGACAATTGATTAAAGATGGTACCATAACAATTGCCTATGTGAGGTCAAGTAATAATCTTGCCGATCCTTTGACAAATGCTTTACCAAGACACATGGTAATAATGACCTCATAAGAAATGGGGCTGAAACCCTTTAATTGAAATCACAATAATGGTAACCCGACATTTTTCTAGAACATCACTAGTTATAAGGTTTAATGGGTAAGAACAAGTTATTGAATGTGTTGTTTGATACCGACATAGCCCTGATATGAGAAGTCAGTATCGTCTGTTATGTTTTGTAGGTTGGATTGAATTCTTAATGAAGTATAGTACAAACTTGTAATGTGTTGATAGTAATAGAAATACATGGTAGATACTACACCTATATGAGCTTAGAAGTGGTGCCGCTTCTTACAAAAGTGAGGGTTTCTTTCTAGAGAGCTCATGAAACAGGATCAAACACAATGCCATAATAGTGCGGAGTAATATAGAACTTCTTGCTGAAACAAGATGTTAGTGTATGTGCGGTATGTCCGGTTCTACTACATAAAAATACAAGTTTAAAGCCGAGCTACTTATCACTTTGATAGATCTTTGATATACTTGTACTAAGTAAATGTTTAACTCGAAAGAGACTTTTATGTATGTATATTAATTTTACTGAAATTTTGGCTGTACAGTTTTAAAATTTTAATTTTTGAAATCTTTGTTTTACAACAAAGTGGGGAATTGTTGGAAATTTATTTGTAAAAAAAAAAAAAAAAAAAAAGTGCATTTTCTTTGTCCCACATAGGAAAAATGGGAGGAAATGAGCCAATTTATAAGTGTGAGGTTTCCTTTGTGTACCAAAAGAAATGAGTGGGTGTGAGCTAGACCTCACCATACCCGCGCTTGGGTGCTTGAATAATTGGCGCACTTAGCACTTGGTTCGCTTGTGCGCCCGTGATTTAATTAGCACTAATCCCTTTGTTATTTTATTTTTATTTTTATTTCGTATGGTTATATTATTAACTTTAATCAATTCAAATGTTGTTTTGTTTATTGAGAATTTTCAGAAATTAATTAATTAATAAATAATAATTTCAAAATTTTATTTATTAAATAATAATTATTATTTTTTATTCCGAATTTTTTGTTTGTGTCTTTTCGGGACAACTTTGGAATAAGATACTCGTTCATTTTGCAACATTTCCCGAAGGGTTATATTTGTTCGGTTTTTAATTTCTTACGAATGGACGCCTTTGTTCATTTGAGCAATTTTTGAAAGAATGTGTTTGTTCATTTTTCGCAACTTTTCACGAAGAGTTGTCTACGTTTTAAGACTGTTTTATATATACTTGTCAGATTGAGGAAGAATGTGTGATCATTTTTCATCTTTTAGGCCCTGTTTGTTTGTGTTCTTTATTTCTGTTTATGAACAGATTTTTTGTTTTTTGTTCGGGAACAAAAAAAGAACAAAACGCGTTTGTTTGCGTTTTTGTTCCAAATTTGTTCTTTTGTTCTCAAGAAAAAAAAAAAGAACAGAAACAAGAAACAAAAAAGTTGTTTCTTATTTCTCGGAACAAAAGTAAAGAACAATTTTTCTCTCTCTTCTCTTCTCTTTTCTTTTCTTTTTTTCTTCTTTTCTTCTTCTTCTTGCTTTGGCCGGTCGTCGGCCTCGGCCATGGCCGGCGACCGACCGACGAGGGTCGGCGGTCTCACCAAGCCCGAGATCCGGCGAGGCCGAGCTCGCCCAGCCATCGGTGAGGCTCGACCTCGGCGGGCCACCGCTAGCGGCGACGCCGACCCAGCGGTGGCCCGCCGAGGCCAGCCTCGCCGGTGGCTGGGCGAGCTTGGCCTGCCGGATCCGGGCTAGGCGAGCCCGAGCTCGCCCAACCGGCCGCGAGGCTCGCGAGCTCGGGCTCGCCCAGATCCGGCTAGGCCGAGCTCGCCCAGCCACCGGCGAGGCTCGGTGTCACGCCCCGAACCTTGAGCACGCGCGCATCCCTCGGTGGTCGATAGAATTTTGCGATGTTCCCAAGACTTGTCACCGACCCTTTTCATTTTATTGCACATGCGGAAGCGAATTCACTAATCCCCTGACAACAACATATATGGGATAGAAAAGCAGGACAACCAATTTGAAATCAAATACACTTTTATAAATACTTCAAGCTTATACAGAAGGTCTATGTCATAAAGAACTACTAAGCCACCTATGCTCCTGACCCTTCTGCTTTAAGCTCCGGGTTCTTCACACAAGGGACCTGAAAATGGTTATTCAATAACCAGTGAGATATAAATCTCAGCGAGTTACACCCCTAAGCCCCGGTTAGTACACCAACTCAACTCAGGGTATCTATCCAGAACTACCCCACCACAAGCAATAACCAACAGTCGATTCGCATACAATCTTGCCTGGTATGCCATACCTTGCACGTTATAACTCAGCACAATACACGCAAAGCACATGACCAGTAGATGATGCAGTTCATCAATCACACACGAGTCACATCATAAGCGATCTCACCTGGCCATTGCCACACCCTGCACATTATCGATTCCTGTGTGCATACCATAAACGATGTGATTCACTCATGCATATAATTAATGCATATAACAATTTCACACATCAATTCATCAATTCAAATCGAGTCATCGATCAATCGACCTAGTCGATTACATGTCACCACGACCTTTTCCTCGGTTGGTACAATCAATACTATCTATAAGTCTGATCATGGTCTAGGATTGCTCACTCTAAGCTGATATATAGATAGTATAGCTCACACTAAGCTGATAAGGTTAAGATATACTGCTCTCGCTAAGTTGACATATCGCCCGCATGCTGATATAGTATACCCCTGATGCTCATTCTAAGCTGATAAAGTGCACTGCTCGCGCTAAGCTGACATATCAGAGCTCGTAGGTTGATATAGTACACCGGTATACTGCTCTCGCTAAGCTGACATATCAGAGCCCATAGGATGATATAGTATACTATTCTGGCCATTCAATCAATTCACTAATTTTTTTATCATCTCCGATAAAAATAGCCGTGTGTGGGTACAAGGTCGGCCTTAACCAAAATACCATATTTTCACTTTTGAAAATCCCACTAATTCCAATAATCCATAAACACATTCTTGGCGTTGTAAACCGACGCCTAGTATTTTCCACTTAAAATACCTATATTTCACAATCGTCATACAATTACACCATTCAACAATCAATTCATGCGGATGCCCATGCATTTACACGTCCATTCACTTCATAAAATCAACACACATGAAATTAGGCAATTTTTCACTCTCGGGTGAACAGTGCTCGTGAACAGTACCGCGTGAATAGTGCATGTGAACAGTAATTGTGAACAATGTCGCGTGAACAGTGAATTTCCAGAAATTTCCAGAATTAAATAAATAATAAACTAAACTCAGAAATAAAACAAAACATTAATTAAAACAAACAAACAATTAATTAAGCAAAACAATCTTAATTAAACACATAAGCACAATTAAGCAAATAAATCAAGATTAAGCTAAACTAATCGAATCAATTAATCTAACCACCTATCTTAGGACTAATATAACTTAATTAAATCACTTAAACTAGAATTAAATCTAACTAAACCAACCTTAAGCAAGTTTAGGCACTAATCGAAGGATTAGGAGCTAAACTCACCCATTAAGCGGGCCGGAGGCACCGACGCGGCGGCGACGACGGTGGCTACGCATCGGAACCTCTACAACGACGATCCAAGGCGGTCCCAAGCTCAACACAGCAACCACAGCTCGAACTCCCACTGAACTTCTGAAAAACAGCCTTGTCGGAGAAGAAAACAAGTTGAACGGCTTGGCCGGAGCTCCGGCGAGGGGGTTGGTCGACAACCAGCGGCTCCCGGGGGTCTTGGGAATCTTGCTGGAGGTTAGGATGGGCGGAGGAAAGGCTAGAATGGAAGAAAAATGGCCGAAAACGTGAAATAGTGTAGGCTGCAGGCGGACCGACGGACCGGCGAGTGGTAACTTCAAAACGGCATACTGGACGAACGGTGGCTCCGTTCGGGGCGAGGTTGGGTTTGTTGGAACGGTTTGGATGTCCTCTTCGCAACAATATGTGGTTAGTTTGCTGATTCTACCAGGAAGACTACTTTTGACTCGATTCTTCACTGAAGGGTCGGTTGGAGTAGAAGCGGAGGAGGGAAAACGAGGAGAGAGGAGGCTCCGTTCGAGATGGGGACCGAATGAGGAGAGAGAGAGTGATGGGAGAGCTGTTGCACTCCTCATTAAAGCCATTAAATGGCCACTTCAATTCCCCAAGCATGACATCATCTTCTCTCTTCTCTTTTTGCCCTTATCCACAAGCTCTAGGGGCATTTTGGTCATTTCACCTCACACAAATTACAAATATGACCTTGGGCTGAAATTGGTGGATGGGCCTAAGGATTGGGCTTGGCCATGAATAGGAATGGGCTTAGGAATTTGTTGGGCTCAAATGGGCTTAAGTTTGGATCATGGGCTTGAAAGATGAATAGTTGGTTTAGACCCAATGGGCTCAATTGCTTTCCTTAGGCCCACCTTGGTGGCTGTCCCACCTTAGGCTTAAGGCCCACATTGGCTTAGCTCGGCCCACTTCCTTGCGGGCTCGCTTTCTCAATCCGAAAATCCCCTTTTCAATTGCTCGGCTTCGCTGGCTCTGTCAACTGTTGAAGCGGCTTCATCCAAAGTCTGTCCCAGACATTCCCGATAATTTGAAGTCCAATCCTAAGTTCTTTTGCCATGTCAATTTCGCCCTAATGCCATTTTGGTTATAACTCAGACTGACGGGCGGCTTAGAGGATTCACGCTTAACCGACTCGTGCCAAACCACGTTCAAGACATCTTGACGCATGGACGTCCTTGACTGCATGAAATTACGGAGGATAGATTCTTATTTCAAAGTACACGATCATTGAGGATCGACATAGGGTCGTTCACGGATTCGATAATGGCAAACAGAATCACCCGTCGTTCCATTATGTTCTATCCGCGAATCGACTCCCAATCGTCCTTGAAATCGGCCTACCTATCTACAGAATCGTCTTCACGCAAGTCTCATGGTCAAGTCGTTTTCCCAGGTTGAGTCCTTTAGCCGTACGAGTTTTGTCCTCATTAGCTCTTCCCCTCAAGGTCAGTATCTCAGGAGTGATCAATTCCGAGTGAGATTAACCAACAATGCATTGACGAAATTCACATTCATCCATCCTTCAGAGGACTCGAATTTCAGGATGTCACACTCGGCCTCGCTGGGCCACCGCCAGGTTGGCGTAGCGGTGGCTCGACGAGCCTCGCCGTGGCCGGGCGAGCCCGCCGCCCTCGACGACGGGGTCGCCGGCGCCGGCCGGCCTTGGCCGAGGTCGGCGACCGGCCAAAGCAAGAAAAAAAAAAAAAAAAAAAAAGAAAAGAAAGAAAAAAATGAAAAATAAAAAATAAACATTAAAAAATTAAAAGAAACAAAAAAAGAATATAAATTTACCAAACATGTTTATGTTCTTTTTTTTTATTTTAGGAATAAGTTTACAAAACGCGCATTTTTGTTCAAAACTGTTCCCGAAACAAAAATAGTTTTTCTATTTCTGTTCCCCTGAACAAAAAAAAAAACGTAAACACAAACAAACGCACCCTTAGAGTATTCTTTCTAAAAATTACAGCCATGTTTTCAATTGTTTCCTAGAGAGATCTTAGAGAAATATCAGAATTATTATTTAATACTCTCATTTGAGACTTTGTTATTTGAATCATGGAGGATATTTGCCGGTGACCATTAAAAACTTTATGGGGCAAATAAATCTTTAAAGAAAGTGATTTCACGCCTCAAAGTCCGACTCGAGTACTCTAAAGATCTATCTTTATTGTTCTACCCAATTCGAAGCCGTATTTTCCTAACATCACATACACAACTGACTTGGCTTCTCTTTGACCGAGCCATTCGAGGCAGCTGTAGTCTTCCTTCCATAGATTCGACCTGAAAGACTTGACTGAGCTCGAGGGAATATCCTGGAGAAGCAAGGAAAGGGGCCCGGCACAGTAAATTCGAGGGGAAATGTCTGATATTTTCTCCAGTGCTTCGTGTTCGAGCTCATGGAAGGTGTTGAACAAGATAGCAGATGATTTCAGGCAGTGCTGCGCTTCTTCTCCTAAGAAGTCAAACATGATGTCGTTCAGGTCTGTGGTCCGCATGAAGCTCGGGATGTCCCGGAGTCGGATGTTTCTCATGCCGGGGATCCAGTTGACGGAATCATCGAGCGTCCCATTGCTCAGGAAGTCTTCATCTGTAGTGAGGATCGAATCCAGAACTTTAACAAGAGAAACAGATGAATGGAAATAACTCATGAATGGGGAGATAACTAAATAAACAAGTAAATATCTAGTGAATTTATCCGAGAGAAGCGGAAATGAATAAATAAATAAAGGAATTACCTTCGAATGGAACAATCCCTCTTTTAACAAGCTCTCTGTACTGCAAATAACCCATGAACCCACAAGCCGAGGCAGTCCAGAACTGAACCTCTTGGACTCCAAGCTCCCTCGCAGCTTCACTGGCGAAGCCCGTCACCCCATCTGACATCACACAAGTCACAGGCGGAACAACCTCGTCACTCTTGATCCTGGCAAGCAATTTCTTGAAAGGGCCCAAACAGTTCTTCCGGGTCGAGTTGCAGAGGGCCGGGGGATCCTGTGTTGCATCGCGGTCCGACGGCGGGAGGCCATCCGGGATTGTCTTGAAGCTGAAGTTTTCGAGGTCTCGGAGCAAGTCAGGTCCCTTGGACCAGAGGAGGCGGCGGTGATTGAACTCGGTGTTGACGAACGTGACGAAGACGCCGCGAGCATGAAGGAGCTTGGCGAGCTGCATCATGGGGTTGATGTGGCCTTGGGTCGGGAAGGGGACGCACACGGCGTGTGCATGTGTATGAGATTTTCTTGATTCTTGGGATGACGAACCCATCACCCACGTCTCTCCCTAGGATGAAAGATCCAGAAAACGTACGCCGCGGGATGAAACTTGCAACTGATTTAAGTCTGCCAAATCTGCTCAAGTTCGGTAGCTCTTTCCAGATTAATATTAGATGCGCAAAAGAAAAGTTCATGCAATCACCGTTAGACACGGGGAGATGCGCATATATATAGGGTGATTGTATATTTCTGGGTTAATATCATGAAAAATTCTAAATTGGCATGTTTGTGATAAATTTACACTCAGTTAATTTTTGTTGAATTTAATTGTCAAACTGCCGAGTTAGACGATACGTGGTAATTGACAGGTTACCATTTTAAGGTTTTACCTTACGTTTATCATAGGTGTACTAGCTTGTAAATTGTCGTGGTATTAATTTAATTTAACGGAAATTAACAGAGTATAAATTTATCACAAATGTACCATTTAAGGATTTTTAGTAGTCAAAAATTAGTTTATGATGTATTTATCACATATGTACCGGTTTGATATTTTTCTTAATATTGGCCCTTCATTTTTTTTACACTAATCATAGTGTATGCGAATTTTCTGGTATTTTAGATGTGAATGACTACAAATTCTAGAAAGAAGACAAGGTGGTCAGGTGAGTTGATTACCTCTTGAACCTGTGAATTGTACCATCGATTTGATACGTGCCTAACATCAATTTTTTAGGAGTTAATACCATGAAAAACCCTAAATTAGTATACTTATGATAAATTTATCATAAATTAATTTTGGATCACCAAAAACCTCAAAATGGTACAAATGTGATAAATTTATTGTCCTTTAGTTTTAATTAAATTTTATCGTTAAATTGTAGTTGATGGGTGTGCCAATTTGGAGCCGTATCCCCAAGTTTGTCACAGGTACCAATTGGTAATTTTTTTGTGGTATTAATCTCATTTAACGGAAATTAATGAAGAGTAAATTTATTATAAATGTATCGATTTTGGGTTTTTGGTGGTTAAACAATTAGTTTGGGATAAATTTACACATGTGCATTAATTTGGAGTTTTTCATGCTATTAACCTATTTTTTAATACCCATTTTTTACCCGATTAAAAAATAGGTGGATTGACAACTGATAATTTCACAATGCATATATAGGGATAAACATGATAGTATTAATTGTTTTCCACTATTTTGTGAGATTTTGCATGATTATCACCGATTGTTTTAAAAATTGAAGCTGGTGTAATATTTAAATATTTTAATACTTGTGACTACAACATGGAATGTGCATCAAGAAGGCAAATATGGAAAAATTCAAACTCAAGGCATCCTTCTTTGATAGCATGCAAGTTTTTGTGGGATCACTATCAATTGTTTTAAAATTTCATGCCATTAGATGAATGTGTTGTTTAATATTTAAATATTATAAATAGGTGTATGCATTTAGGTAAGCAAATAAATCTCATTTGTATCGTAAAGATGCGCTTGAAGCTTGGGCAAGGAGTTGAAAGTCGAAATTATTTGTGCAAAGTGAGAATCAAACCCTGTTATAGTATACACAAGTCATTTCTCAATCCAGTAATTTTTGCTTTAAATTTTTTTGTTCAGCAGTCAAGTATGATAGCATCTTTTCTATCGATCTTTAAAAAATGTAGAAGATAATATCTAAACGCATTCTATTAATTAAGTGATACTAATCACTTGTTACAAATATATTATTTACATTTAGATGTCACAATTCCTATGATCGAATCTGTCCAAAATTATCATTTCTATTGTAAATCATCATATGTGTAGGAAAAAAAAAATCATATGTGTAGTGGTTAGGGGTGATCGGGTCTAGGGTGGGTAGGATCTAGACTTGGACCCTGTATCCGACCTTGTTATAACCGATTCCCCTTTTTTGGACTCTGTACCCAACCCTGTACCCAACCCACCATGTTTTTTCGGTCCGGTTTCAAAGTCAATCCTGTTTCCATTGGAACTTGTTTTGCAATTTCCCGATATCCTATACAATTTCGAATTTTATATTAATACGCGAGAAAATAACGTAATCTTCCTAATTTGTATCGAACATTAAGCATTTGTAATAAATAAATACATGAACTTTTTGACTAAACAAAAAATTAAGGATCTACATGACTAATTATAATAAATAAAATCATAAGGCAAAGAATTAACAATAAACATGGGTATAATATTAGTTTTATTTCCACAATTACTACATGAAACTACTTATTTATGGAAGCATAAATCCTCATATAAAAGAGAAATTAGGCGAGCTAATCTACGTAGTACACAAGAATTTGGCGGTAACGAACACTGTCCGTCCATCGGACGGTGTGAGAGGAGGGAAGCAAGTGATGAAGAGGAACAACGAATGAGGAGTGCCGTGCGTGTTTGAGAGAGCCAAGAGAAAATACGTCATGTGATTGCAGGAGTAAGAATAGAAATAAGTGGAAAAAATAGGGTTTTAGACCTATACTTACAAAACCGGGTTCCCAAATTAGTTCCAAAATTGGTTAGGGAACCAGTTCCTGGGTAAGTAATCAATTGGACTTGGTTCCCAGACTGGTTTAAAATCGGTTCCGAATTTTGGGAATCGGTTCTCTGACCGGTTTCAACGGGAACCGATTCTTGACCCTGTTTTCCGGGTGGGCCAGTCTGGTTCTCGGGTATACCCGGTCCAGTTGCACACCCCTAGTAGTGGTCGGCATGATAATTGCTATATGCTAAGGACAAATTTCTGGGGTTTACCAAAAAGAAAAGTAGAGATATGAATGCTTTGAGATATTGAATTTCAGTTGCAATTTTATAGATATCTCAACAGAATTACTCATGCAAACAGACAAGATGCTGCACGGCGCTGGATTTCCTTTTCTAGCTTTTTTTTTTTTTAAATGCGCCGAGTCCGATGGAGTAACATTTGGTAAGATTAGTCAAAACGACAAAAAGTTATGTCTGTACGTGATTTAATAATGCTGTTCGAAATTGATCCGCATCATCATCGTAGGTAAGATGACCTGCTGTGGTTGTCCGGTTCGTGAAATTGACCAGCATCGTAGCGGGATGTCAGCACGTGGTCCGTGAAGAGGCTGTTTGATACAAAGTAAGAACAGATTCAATGGCTTTCGATCATAATATTTTCAACATGAATGGAGGCTCTATCATAATAAAGCGAATCAGACAATTTAAAGTATCATTTGCCTTTATTGTACTTTGCATTTTGTCGGCTTATTTCTGTTAAAAAACGGCAACTTTAGGTCGGGTACTAATTTTAATCCAATTCCTTTTTTTTTTTTTTTTCTCATGAGAATATACCAAGGTTAATTTGTGTCTTAATTTTGGGCCAAACCATTTTTTGTCTTAATTTGTAAAACACCAACTTTTATTTGTATAATTCATCATTGTTTGAAGTTACTAGCTCTCAAATAAAATTATCAAACTAAATTATTGTGACTTACAACTTATGTTACATTAAATTACCAACTAATTTTGGATTACCAATTGCCGTTAAAGTTACTTATCAAACTCTAATTGTTTGGTTTGCTATACTAATTATTTTTATGAAGTTACCAACTTTTATTTTAGTGGTTATCAATTCATTATTTACTAACCTTTTTTGGTAATTACCAATCCAAATTAATGTAACTCACCGACTTTTCTCTCGTTAGATTACTACCAAATATTGGGTCTACTCTCATTGAGTTACTTACCAACATTTATTTGATTTTTTATTTGCTAACTTTTCTTATTGCTGACAAATTTTTAGTTGCATTTTTAGCTGCACCTTAATTTATCAACTCTTTCAAAAAAATTACCAGAATTATTTATGTTAAACTATGTTTTGAGCTTGAGCCTGTCAAACAAAATCCAACCGATGAGCATTGTGTGAACTCGACCACGCGTGGGTTGATAAATCGGCGCGCAAGAATCGTTGGCTGAAGATTTCAACAAGCTTGATAAAAGAATTTACCACGCGTGACTTTGCTGCCTTCTTTAAGTCCAATTCATCCCTTGTGATTGGGATTCATTGGCATACTGAATCTATTGCCGCAGAAAGACTTCTTTTGTTCATACAGAAGAAGAAGGCGCTCTCATGTTTCATATATATATATATATATTTCTACTCAGGGGGTCAGCGGGTTGATAATGAAGGAAATTTGTGGGCTTCTTTTTGTCCATTTTCTTGACTCTCTTCGAGCAGCCACTCCCTCGTGCCGCAATAGATGATGGGAGACTTCTCTTGGTTATATACAGAGGAATTGAGCACCAGGAGGAGAATAGAATTGTGCGGAGAGTTCTTCTTATGAGGGTTAGCTTGTAATTACACCCTGTAGTGATTCCGACGTGGGAAGAGTTTTTCATCAAACTACGGGAATGTGCCCGTCTGATTTACCCTTTCCTTTTGCTATATTGAACAGTTGTGTGAATAGAAATGCACAGCTAGTGGCAATCAAGGATGCAGGGCACGCCGTCAATGTCGAGAAGACCCAAGGAGATGTACCAAGATCTTCAAAACATTCGTCGTTGATCTGCTCGCTCCACATGGGCGAGGAAACCAGATGAACCGTTGGAAGGCGGACTGCAGATCTTGAATTGTCGAGGTTTCCATCATATAATACTCTGGAATGTGTCGCATTTGGGCATACTACTGGGATTTTTGAATTACTACTGTAACGCATGCAAGATTAAGACAGCAAATGCAATAATAGAAAGTAAAGAAAGTAAAATATCCTTAGTCATATTATCTAACGCTGAATGACTTAAAATATGTCGAAGGAACTGGTGCAAACTAACATACTGGAAACAAGTAGAGTGAAATCCTGAACCCTGGTGTTTTTATTTCTTCTTCTTTTGACAGGTTTTCGGCGTACGGTGGAATCTGGTAATGGTTCCCTTTGATCTAATCATTCAAACGGAAAACCTCCTTAATAAATCTATTGACGTCGTTGTACGATGGCCCTTGGCGACCGGTGGCTTCCACAGCTCCCTCCTTCCACTTCTTAGCATTCTCCCTCATCTTCTTCCCGCGGACCCCTTCCATCACTTCCCGAACAAGAGCTTCTATTTCCTCACGCCTCACATCCTGGTTCACTTCCATGCCATTCCCCATTCGGTACATGCGTACCGACAGTTCGTCTGTTGCTCAGCAAAGAACGGCCAGCAAATGAGAGGAACGCCTCCACAGATACCTTCCAAAGTAGAATTCCACCCGCAATGCGTTAGGAAAGCACCGACGGATCTGTGACTCAGGACTTCATCCTGCGGACACCAACTCGTCAAGAACCCTCTGTCTTTCACTTCCTCCAGGAACTCTGGTGGTAGGATTGCAGAATCACCCTGCACAACGTCAGGTCTGATTACCCACAAAAATGGGTGCTTGCTATTTGCAAGCCCCCAAGCAAACTCCTTCAGGTGTTCCTCAGTCATGACAGTGATACTTCCATAGTTCACATACACAACTGACTCGGCTTCTCTCTGATCGAGCCATTCGAGGCAGCTGTAGTCTTCCTTCCACAGACTCGACCTGAAAGACTTGACTGCGCTCGAGGGAATATCCTGGAGGAGCAAGAAAAGGGGCCCAGCACAGTAAATTCGAGGGGCAATGTCTGCTATTTTCTCCAGTACTTCGTGTTCGAGCTCATTGAAGGTGTTGAACAAGATAGCAGATGATTTTAGGCAGTGCTGCGCTTCTTCTCCTAAGAAGTCAAACATGATGTCATTCAGGTCTGTGGTCCGCATGAAGCTCGGGATGTCCCGGAGCCGGATGTTTCTCATGCCGGGGATCCAGTCGACGGGATCATCAAGCGTCCCATTGCTCAGGAAGTCCTCATCTGTTACATACAATATGCAGTGAGGATCCAATCCAGAACTTTAACAAGAGAAACAGATGAATGGAAATAACTCATGAATGGGGAGATAACTGAATAAACAAGTAAAGATCTAGTGAATTTATTCAAGAGAAGCAAAGATGAATAAATAAACAGAGGAAGTACCTTTGAATGGAACGATCCCTCTCTTAACAAGCTCTCTGTACTGCAAATAACCCATGAACCCACAAGCTGAGGCAGTCCAGAACTGAATCTCTGGGACTCCAAGCTCCCTTGCAGCTTCACTGGCGAAGCCCATCACCCCATCTGATATCACACAAGTCACGGGCGGAACAACCTCGTCACTCTTGATCCTGGCAAGCAATTTTTTGAAAGGGCCCGAGCAGTTCTTCCGAGTCGAGTCACAGAGGGCGGGGACATCCTGTGTTGCATCGCGGTCCGACGGCGGGAGGCCATCCGGTATTGTCTCGAACCAGAAGTTTTCGAGGTCTTGAAGCGAGTCAGCTCCCCTAGACCGGAGGAGGCGGCGGTGGTTGAACTCGGTGTTGACGAACGTGATGAAGACGCCGTGAGCGTGGAGGAGCTTTGCGAGCTGCATCATGGGGTTGATGTGGCCTTGGGCCGGGAAGGGGACGCACACGGCGTGTGCAAGTGCACGGGAGTTTCTTGATTCTAGGAGCGACGAACCCATCACCTGTATCTCTCTAGAGCACGATCAAGAATTGTATACTGAGTGATGGAACTTGAAATTGATCTGAAGTCTGCCAAATCTTATTCAATTTCGGTCGGTCTTTTCAGATCTATACTAGATGCGGGAACGAGAGGTCATGCAAGTCGCGTTAGCGGGGGAGACGCACATGTGTGAAATTTCAGCATCCTGCACGTATGTTTATATAAGATAACTTCCCGTGATTGGTGCATTTCACTTTTTTACATCAATTGCAGAATCCTAGGGATATCTGGTGTCTTGTATTCGGCTTATGCTAGTGTCACGGTCCGTGAATCTTCCTGTACTCGTGACATTTGTGAGTGGTGCTTGGGTTATCGAGTGAAAAGTGAGGAAGCAGAGGGGACAGACACAACTGGTTTGTGGAAGTAATGTCAGGACAGTTGGTGTTAGGAGTTCTAGGATAGAAGGATTATATTATTAAGGAGGTTTGAAGGCGGGGTTGGGCTCCCGTGTACAAACTGGTTGGGAGCTGATGCCGCTTTCCTGATGAGATCAAGACAGGGCGAAACTAGTTGTTGAGCCTAAAAAGGGCTGTTGTCTCGCTCGATGGACTAGATGCCCGAGTGTAGCTGAATGTCGCACGATCTCGTATAAAAGAGCTATTCGCCGTATTGTTCACTGGAACAACTATAGAAGGAAGGTTGGCCTGGTGAATTCCGCTCGCTAGGTGCCGCACAGATTGATCCGCGACCAAGGAAACTACCGACCCATGACACTAGATTCTTGGAAGAAGACAGGCAAGTGGTCAGGTGACTTGATTGCCTCAAACACTTCCCATTGAACCTTGTAAAGGTCATTCAATTTTGATACATGACCAATATCAGTTTCCTAGCTGATGAGAGAATGACTGGATAGCATTCATTGTGTGACATCCCGAATTTCCAATTCTATTTTCAATAAATTGAAACGGGCATTTCATCTGCACGTATATAGTTCTTTTTCCTGAACTGATCACTCATGGGATAACTAGTCTATCGGGTGAAGCCATTAAGAAATTCTAATGCATCGGACTCGAGAATTTGACCAGAAACGATCTTTCGACCGAGTTAATCCGCAAGGGCCATTACGGCACGGTTAAAGATCGATTAGAGACCGGAGATAGGTCGACTCGATAGAGGCATGTGATCGAGTGTGGGTGATTCCACCGATCACACTTGTTCTTGTTAGTCGGCACTGGACCGACTTTTCTATCTATTGGGTCCCCTGTGTTCGTATTTGAAACCTTGAGATTTTCACGACAACCGAAGGTCGCCAATGTGTCAAAGATGTACGTTGTGGCTTGAATTGATCAACCACAGGTCAAATGCATGAAAATTTCTAAAAGCTATCCGGTAGATCAGGACGCGCTAATATCGTGCCAGAGTGAAATTAACCGTTAAATTGAGATCGAATTCAGAAATTGGAAGTCATGGTGTGTCATAAATCATTTTAAGATCATTGATTCATTTTCGAAAGATTTTTCATGCAAGCCGAGTTTTTCAGCAAAATAATCAGAGAATGGCTAATTTAGCTCGAGAAATTAGTAGGCCCGCCTTTGGTCGCACTTTTGGGATCTAAGTTGGTTCTATGGTCAAGTGATTATGTGAATTTAAGTGTGGCAACATTGGATTAATTTTATGGGCTTCAATTTGGTTCAATTAGAAGATAATTGAAGAATTTGATGTACAAGAATCCATGCCTCGGCGGAAAAATAAATTGCAACCATTGGAAGATGTTGTGAGAGGATTTGAGATAGTGGAACATGATGTCATGGTGTGGGGGCATGAAGGGCTAGGATTGGGACAAGTGTAGGGTGGAGATTTACTCTTGGGAAGAAAGGACTCATCTTCTTCCTTGAATCAAGGAAGGTTGTCTCCAAGAGGGGAGGAGAGAGAAAGGAAGGGGGGGAGAGCTCGACCGCACGCCAGCCCGACGCCGCCGCACGCCCGCCCGGTCACCGCCCCTCGCCGCTCGCCGTCGCGGCCGTCGCCGCGCCGCTCGCCCGCGCACGCGCACGCGCGCCACTCACCCTCCGCCCGCGCGAGCCGCCCTTGCCCGCTCGCCTCCAGCCATCGTCCGCCCATCCAGCCGCTGCCGTCGTCGCAAGGGCCGCCGGAGGCCCGCCGGAGCTGCCGCCAGCCAGCCGCCAGCCCGCCGCCGCCTTCCTCCGCCGGTTTTGTGGCCGAACCGCCACCGGGTAGCCCTCCATCGACACCATGGCAGCAACCAAAAAAATGGGTATTTCAGCCCCTTCGTGGCCCGTTTTGGCCTCCTTCCCGGCCCCGGTTGCTCGGCCCGCCTTGAGGAAAGTCGATCCTCGCGTCGGCCCCGTCGTTTTGGCGTGCTCGGCTCGCTAATCCGGTGAGTTTAGCTCACTAAATCTTGATTAGACGGTTAATGATGTCCTAAGTGTGCTTAGTCTAAGTTAAGTGAGTTTATGTGGGTTGATTAGTTTATTTGATTGTGGATTAGATTAGTGTGTTTAATTAAGTTAAATGGTGTTTAGTTTAAAGTTAAGAAGGTTTATTTTTAATATAAGCCTTGATGTGACATAATGTGTTTTATTTTTGATTTATTTAATTGTTTCGAAATTCTGGAATTTAATAATATATTATATTCCGAAAATCATTAAAATATTATTTATTTATTAAAAAAAAAACTCGAAAAATTATTTTTGACTTAAATTGCTTAGAATTTCGGGCCGATCGTCGCTGTGCTCTTAGAATTTGAATTTGATGAACGGAAGTGGCAAAATTGAAAGTCGGCTATTTTTTTTTTAAAAAAAAAAAAAAAAAAAACTCGAAAAATTATTTTTGGCCTCAATTGCTTAGAATTTTGTGCTGATCGATGCTGTGCATTTAGAATTTGAATTTGACGAATGGATGTGGTAAATTGAGTTTTGATTGTGATAAATAGGGTTTTTAGCTATAAAAACCCAAGTGTTGGATTTTGATGCAGAAATTTGATTGTTATGGTTTACTATTGAAATTGAAGTATGTGAGTGAAATGTGGAATGTCCGGAAGTCAATAATGATTTGTCGTGTGCTGGTTGATAGACTCGGGTCGTAGTAGTGGCTAGGCCGACTGGACCTGTATTCTTTGTGGATTGCCGTCGGTGTAGTGACGTGATTCGGATCGCGGTAGAGGCTAGGCCAACGGATCCATGCTCCTTCGGGGAATGCCGTCGACGTAGTGACGAAGCCGCGCTCCAAGGGGGAGGCGATGCTCCTTCGGGAATGCCGTCGACGTAGTGACGAAGCCGCGCTCCAAGGGGGGAGGCGATGCCTGGCATTAATGTCAGAAGATAGCTGAATTACGAGTAGGCTATGCCCTTGGGTGGCAGTGAATAACAATTGGAATGTGTGTCGAGTGTATTTATGATTTCTATGAAAGTGTTGGCGTTCCAATTGTTCGAATTCTTATTATTACTCGAGTTTGTGAGATATAAATTGTGCTAACTGCGGGAAGGAATTAAGACGAGGTAAGTCTTCGTGTGATGTGGCTAGGCCACCCGGGTGTATTTTCTTTCTAATAGGGGTTTAGGGGTTGAACTTGCTGAGACATTGTCTCATCCCGGTTTGGGGACAACAATTTCAGGTCCCTGGTGGATGGAGCGGCTAGATAGCTTTGGTTGGCTCGAGGAGTTGCAGCGGTGAAGTCATAAGGATTGGAGAACGTGTTCGACTTGTAGGTCGTAGGACAGGTTTCTTTTAAGAGCCGGTCTTTCGTAGACTTTTGGCCGTAGGCCTTTGTTTGTAATTTTGTTGAATTTTGGAAGTGTTTTGTTGGGGTTTTGCTTCCTGCTTTTCTATCCCGTATTTCATTGTCAGGGTTTTTATAATACGTTTCGCATGCGCATAATGAATTAATTGGGTCGGCGACACCACCTGGGAATGTCGCATTTGTATGACCAGGGTGGGATGTTCACGTGTCTCGGGGTTCGGGGCGTGACATCCCCGTTTAAGTGGTATCAGAGCATGGTCTGTGTATGGAGTGATAAGGTGCGATGAGTCGTGGGATAGTTAGTAGGAAAGACTTTTATTATGCCGATGCATGTGGTTGATAGCTGTTTGGTAGTGTGTTTATGGGGTCATTTAAATTCGTGAGAGTACCGCTGCAAGTCGGACCGAGAGTGTAGCAGCACCTAGCGATCCTAAGCTCGTGGGGATCGTTCTGGCGCAATAGTCTTGGGAAGCTTTTTGGGCCAATAAGATCAAGATCGAGCCGCCGTTGTTGCCGTTGTCATTGCTGTTGCCAATGCCGTAACCGTTGTTGTTGCTGCGCCTGTTGAGGCCCAATTGGAGTTGTGACCAGGGAACAAGTCACCGTATCTAAGTCAAAGTTCAGTTCAAGCAGAGATGGAAATCAATTGGAGGAAAGGCCGATGTCAAAAGAAATGTACCCTGTTTCACCCAACCAGAAGAGTAGAATTGGAGAGTCAGTGCCCAACTCGATCGATGAGTGTCGTGTCTGTAAGAAAAGACATGGATCTGTTATGTGCTGTAAGAGAGAAAGGACTTGCTACAAGGGTTGCCAGTACAGTCATTTGATCAAAGGTTGTCCGTACAGATGGATGGAACTACAGTTGTTTCTGTCACCACTGTCAATAGAATAAAATAAAGGAAACATGCTTCAGAACATTTGGTGGAGTACTTGGAACAGAACCCCAGTGCAAGGAAGGGTGCATGCTATCACCCAACCGAAGGCAAAGGACTCACCGATCGTGTGCCGAGTTTGTGGAAGAAAGCATGAATCAATTAAGTGTCCCGGTTAAACGGGAGCATGCTTTGTATGTGGCCAGCATGGCCATCAGGTTAAGAACTGTCCGCGTAAGTTTGGGAGAGCGTAAGCACTGTTACTGCAGATAGGACGCCATTAGGATAGCTAAAGGAGCATGAATAAGTCGACCATGCATCGATCAAGGGAATGGTGTTTTTGAAATGTTTCATCAGAGTCACGCAACAGAATTTTGAGTGAAGGTTATAGAATTTTCATTGTGGTAATAAAGTAATAGAAATATGAATCTTTGATTATAGTTGTACTTGAAGGGTTTGTTTAAGTATGACTTGGAAGTCATTTTGTAAAGAGGTTTGGCTCGAAGAATTTTCTGGGGTTATGAATCGTAGTAGCGATATAATTTGGTTTGTCAAGGAGCGTGCGAAAGTTTTGAATTACCGAAAGTCGAAGAGGACCTTCACTCCTTGTCATTCATCACTAAAGGTGACCTGGTTCGGGTTGTTGGTTACCGAATCTACCTGGCAACTGTAATGGATGCGTCGGTTGAGGAGTTGAATATGGAGAACATAATCGTGGTGTTGAAGTTTTCTGGGGTAATTCCTGAAGAAGTGTCAGGTTTGTTGTCAGAAAGAGAAATAGAGTTTGTAATTGAATTAGCACCCGGAACAGAGGTAGTCTCTAAGACTCCATACTGGATGGCATTGTTAGAGTTGAAAGAATCGAAAGTGAAAGTGCAGCTACATGAATTGTTGGGAAGGGGATTCATACGCCCTAATGCACCACCTTGGAGAGCACCAGTCCTGTTCGTGAAGAGAGAAGATGATTCGTTGCGCCTATGCATCGACTATCAATAACTCAATCAGGTGACGATCATGAACAGGTATCTATTGCCAAGGATTGATGACTGGTTTGACCAGCTTCAAGGAGCATCGATATTCTTCAAGATCGACTGGAGGACAAGGTGTCATCAATTAGGAATTAGAAATGAGGTTATACCGAAGTCAGTGTTTCGCACTCAATACGTCCATTATGAGTTTTTTGTAATGCCGTTTGGTTTGAAGGATGCTCTAACTACTTTCGTGGATTTGATGAACCGTGTGTTTAGGGAGTACTTAAATCAGTTTGTAATCATGTTCATTGACGACATTCTAGTATACTTGAGGAGTATTGACGATCATGAAAGGCACTTAAGAATAGTGCTTCGGACTTTGAGGAATCATGAGTTGTACACCAAGTTCAGCAAGTACGAGTTTTGGTTAACTCGTGTGGCTTTCCTAAGTCGTGTGATTTCGGGAGAAGGAATCTCCGTGGACCCCGTTCGAGATTGAAGCAGTGAACAATTGGCCAAGATTGACTACAATGACAGAGGTCAGAAGTTTTATGAGTTTGACAGAATATTACAGACAGTTTGTAGAAGGATTTCAGTGTTAGCATCGCCGTTGACGAGACTTATGAAGAAGGAAGAAACATTGTGTGGTCAATTAAGTGCGAAAGTAGTTTCCAAGAGCTTAAGCAGAAGCTAACTACTGCACCTGTGCTCACTATTCCATCTGGCCCAGTAAGATTCGAGATCTACAGTGATGCGTCATTTAAAGGATTGGGTTGAGTGGTGATGCAGCATGATAGGGTTGTTGCATACACATCCCGTTAGTGGAGACCTCATGAGCTGAATTACCCGACGTATGACTTATAGTTCGCAACTTTAATCTTCGCACTGAATTTGGAGATGTTAGTTGTGTTGAGAAAGATTATGGATCTTCACTAATCAGCATAGCCTTCAGTATTCATTCTCTCAAAAATGATTGAATATGAGACAGCATCGCTAGTTGGAACCTTGGAAATACTAGAGTTGTGATCAGTAGTGCAAATGCTACTCAAGGAATGGGTTTTAATTGAGAAAGCACACAAAACTTGGGTTTTAAAATTGAGGTAGGCCATCTTTAGACTCTTATGGCCACCCTCAGAATTGAACCATATTTGCAAATCAGAATCAGAACGCTTCAGTGGTCAGATTCAGAGATTCATAAAGTTGTACAAGCAAATATAGAAAAGAAAGAAGCCTCACTTCCAGATTTTTATAACGGAACACTAAAGTTCCGAGAGCGATGGTGTGTACCTGACAATGTAGCATCGAAAAGAGAGATCTTGTCAGAAGCTCATCGTAATAGTTACAGCATTTATCCTGGTAGTACCAAGATGTATCTGAATTGGCGTCGACACTACTAGTGGTCTGGTATGAAGGCGGACATTTCCAAGCATGTCGCCAAGTGTTGGATGTGTCAGCAGGTCAAAACCCAGCACTATGAACCGGGAGGATTTTTGTAACTTCTCGAGATTCCTGAGTGGAAATGAGAATATATCACGATGGGTTTCGTGACTGGGTTACCAAAGAGTCAAAAAGGGAATGATTTGATTTGGACAGTAGTCGATAGACTAGCAATGTCGACTCACTTCATTGCAGTACGAAAGAACCTTGATTTGGACAAGCACGTTGAGTTGTACATGTGTCAAAGAGTACGTCTATTTGGAGTGTCGGTGATGATTTCTTCAAACCGAGACCGAAATTCATGGCTATCTTTTGGAAGAGTTGCAAAGTGTTTTGGGAATGAAACTACAGTATAGTACGGATTATCATCTTCAGAAGGATGACTAGTTTTAAAGGACGATTCAGATTTTTGAGGACAGGTTGAGAACATGTGGGTTGGTTTTCAAAGGAAGTGGAAAGGAACAACTCCTTCTCGTTGAGTTCACTTACAGCGACAGTTGCTAGCAGAGTTTTCAGTTGGTTCCCAGTTTCAATAGAACAGTCAAATGGTTCTTTCGAAGTAGAGCAGAGCAGAGTGTTCAGAACTTCAGTTGGTCGTGGTGAGATCAGAGAACAGAAAATCGCAGGTCCAGAGTTGGTTCAGAATTCAGTGATTCAGTTGAAGTTATCAGAGACAGACTTGAGGCCACTCAGAACTGCCAGCTTAGCTTCGCAAATTAGTATCGCAGACCTTTGGAATTTCAAGTAGGGGAAATATATTTTTGCTTAAATGTCGCCTTTGGTAGGGACATCGTATTTTGTCAATGAATAGAAGATGAAAGAGAGTTTAAATCGGGATCCATCGAAATTTGGGTTCAAAGGAGGATTTTGGCTTTAAATGGTTAAGCAAAGCAATTCGGGACACCGTCGGCGCCTTTAGCCGAGTGGTATGCGAGTGTGAAGCAGCGGGTCCGAAGTCGGGAGTTCGAATCCCCGATGCGGCAGTTAGCCGCCTAGTAAAAAAAAAAAAAAAAAAAAAAGAGAACCAAAATTTTTGCAAAAATGGACAAGTGCCTAACCTTTTGGAAACAAAAATGTTTGGGACAAGATTGGAAATGATCCGATAGCACCTCGGTCTGAAAGAACAACCAGGAAAAGAAGATTCGATGAGATGACTGTACCCCCACCTTTGTATTTAAGAATTGGTAAAGGTTTAAATTTCGAGGACGAAATTTTTATAAAGAGGAAGAGTTGTGACATCCCGAATTTCCAATTCTATTTTCAATAAATTGAAACGGGCATTTCATGCACGCATATAGTTCTTTTCCCGAACCGATCACTCATGGGATAACTTGTCTATCGGGTGAAGCCATTAAGAAATTCTAATGCATCGGACTCGAGAATTTGACAGGGGAAACGATCTTTCGGCCGAGTTAATCTGCAAGGGCCATTACGGCACAGTTAAAGATCGATTAGAGACCGGAGATAGGTCGACTCGATAGAGGCATGTGATCGAGTGTGGGTGATTCCACCAGATCACACTGTTCTTGTTAGTCGGCACTGGACCGACTTTTCTATCGATTGGGTCCCCTGTGTTCGTATTTGAAACCTTGAGATTTTCACGACAACCGAAGGTCGCCAATGTGTTAAAGATGTACGTTGTGGCTTGAATTGATCAACCACAGGTCAAATGCATGAAAATTTCTAAAAGCTATCCGGTAGATCGGGGCCGCGCTAATATCGTGCAGTGAAATTAACCGTTAAATTGAGATCGAATTCAGAAATTGGAAGTCATGGTGTGTCATAAATCATTTTAAGATCATTGATTCATTTTCGAAAGATTTTTCATGCAAGCGAGTTTTTCAGCAAAATAATCGAGAGAATGGCTAATTTAGCTTTCGAGAAATTAGTAGGCCCGCCTTTGGTCGCACTTTTGGGATCTAAGTTGGTTCTATGGTCAAGTGATTATGTGAATTTAAGTGTGGCAACATTGGATTAATTTTATGGGCTTCAATTTGGTTCAATTAGAAGATAATTGAAGAATTTGATGTAGATAAGAATCCATGCCTCGGCGGAAAAATAAATTGCAACTATTGGAAGATGTTGTGAGAGGATTTGAGATAGTGGAACATGATGTCATGGTGTGGGGGCATGAAGGGCTAGGATTGGGACAAGTGTAGGGTGGAGATTTACTCTTGGGAAGAAAGGACTCATCTTCTTCCT
This sequence comes from Eucalyptus cloeziana, assembly GCA_014182715.1. Lineage (NCBI taxonomy): Eukaryota > Viridiplantae > Streptophyta > Magnoliopsida > Myrtales > Myrtaceae > Eucalyptus > Eucalyptus cloeziana. Next base: position 53,372,207 of record CM024641.1, on the reverse strand, counting down.
TGAATCAAGGAAGGTTGTCTCCAAGAGGGAGGAGAGAGAAAGGAAGGGGGAGAGCTCGACCGCACGCCGGCCCGACGCCGCCGCACGCCCGCCGCCCGGTCACCGCCCTCGCCGCTCGCCGTCGCGGCCGTCGCCGCGCCGCTCGCCCGCGCACGCGCCGCGCGCGCCGCTCACTCACCCTCCGCCCGCAGCCGCCCTTGCCCGCTCGCCTCCAGCCATCGTCCGCCCATCCGGCCCGCCGCGTCGCAAAGGGCCGCCGGAGGCCCGCCGGGCCGCTGCCGCTGACGGCCGCCCCCGCCGCCGCCTTCCTCCGCCGGTTTTGTGGCCGAATCGCCACCGGGTAGCCCTCCATCGACACCATGGCAGCAACCAAAAAAAATGGGTATTTCAGCCCCTTCGTGGCCCGTTTTGGCCGCCTTCCCGGCCCCGGTTGCTCGGCCCGCCTTGAGGAAAGTCGATCCTCGCGTCGGCCCCGTCGTTTTGGCGTGCTCGGCTCGCTAATCCGGTGAGTTTAGCTCACTAAATCTTGATTAGACGGTTAATGATGTCCTAAGTGTGCTTAGTCTAAGTTAAGTGAGTTTATGTGGGTTGATTAGTTTATTTGATTGTGGATTAGATTAGTGTGTTTAATTAAGTTAAATGGTGTTTAGTTTAAAGTTAAGAAGGTTTATTTTAATATAAGCCTTGATGTGACATAATGTGTTTTATTTTTGATTTATTTAATTGTTTCGAAATTCTGGAATTTAATAATATATTATATTCCGAAAATCATTAAAATATTATTTATTTATTAAAAAAACTCGAAAAAAAAATTATTTTTGACTTAAATTGCTTAGAATTTCCGATCGTCATTCGCTCTTCTTAGAATTTGAATTTGATGAACGGAAGTGGCAAAATTGAAAGTCGGCTATTTTTATTAAAAAAAAAAAAAAAACTCGAAAAATTATTTTTGGCCTCAATTGCTTAGAATTTTGTGTTGATCGATGCTTTGTGCATTTAGAATTTGAATTTAACAAATGGATGTGGTAAATTGAGTTTTGATTGTGATAAATAGGGTTTTTAGCTATAAAAACCCAAGTGTTGGATTTTGATGCAGAAATTTGATTGTTATGGTTTACTATTGAAATTGAAGTATGTGAGTGAAATGTGGAATGTCCGGAAGTCAATAATGATTTGTCGTGTGCTGGTTGATAGACTCGGGTCGCAGATGATGGCTAGGCCGACCGGACTGTATTCTTTGTGGATTGCCGTCGTGTAGTGACGTGATTCGGATCGCGGTAGAGGCTAGGCCAATCTGGATCCATGCTCCTTCGGGAATGCCGTCGACGTAGTGAAGCCGCGCTCAAGGGGGAGGCGATGCCTGGCATTAATGTCGAAGATAAATTTGAATTACGAGTAGGCATGCGCTTGGGTGGCGATGAATAATAATTGGAATGCGTGTCGAGTGTATTTATGATTTCTATGAAAGTGTTGGCGTTCCAATTGTTCGAATTCTTATTATTACGAGTTTGTGAGATATAAATTGTGCTAACTTTGTAGGAAGGAATTAAGACGAGGTAAGTCTTCGTGTGATGTGGCTAGGCCACCCGGGGTGTATTTTCTTCTAATAGGGGTTTAGGGGTTGAACTTGCTGAGACATTGTCTCATCCGTTTTGGGGACAACAATTTCAGGTCCCCTGGTGGATGGAGCGGCTAGATAGCTTTGATTGGCTCGAGGAGTTGCAGCGGTGAAGTCATAAGGATTGGAGAACGTGTTCGACTTGTAGGTCGTAGGACAGTTCCTTTTTAAGAGCCGGTCTTTTGTAGACTTTTGGCTGTAGGCCTTTGTTTGTAATTCTGTTGAATTTTGGAAGTGTTTTGTTGGGGTTTTGCTTCTCTTTTCTATCCCGTATTTCGTTGTCAGGGGTTTTATAATACGTTTCGCATGCGCATAATGAATTAATTGGGTCGGCGACACACACAGGGAATGTCGCATTTGTATGACCAGGGTGGGATGTTCACGTGTCTCGGGGTTCGGGGCGTGACACATTGTATCAAGTGGTTTTTTGCTTCAGGTTGTTAGGATTCACCACATATTCACAAAGAAAAAAAAAAATAATAAAAGAGAAAATTTAAGACGTAAAGTTTTATCCCAGTTCATCATAAAATTAGGGTTACATCTAGTTGAAAATTCCACCATAATTAGTATTCGGTACCCATGCCACCCTATCGATGGGGAGTACAAACTACATCCCAAATATTAGAAAACCATCTATGAAGTTTCTCAATCATATTCTAGAGGTGTGCTCAAAACTTGGGCATGGAGTTGAAAATCGAAATTGCATGCACTTGATGAAGTGAGAATCGAGCTTCATGATGGGATTTCCTAGTATACACACGCGTCACTCTTTAATCCACCCATGCCCGTGATATTTCATGTAATTATTTTGTCCAGTAGTTAAGCACGAGAAGATATTTTCCGTTAATCTCTTGAAAATGTGAAAGATCGTAGCTTACACGTGTCCGATGATAAGAGTCACTTGCTATGAAATTATTATTCACGCTCAGATCTCACAATCACTATGATCGGATGTATCCAAAAAATCTCCATGCAATTTCTCATGCAAACAGACAAAATACTGCCAGGCAATGGTCCTAGTTGCGTCCGACACAACCGGGTCCATACATTAAGAATGTAGCAGTTCTACGGAGTCAATGAACTTCACTTCGTTTTCTTGCTGTGCTTAAAACGCATCGAGCTGGTCGAATGATGTTTGGCGATGTTGTTCGAAATCCGTCCTCGGAGAACTTGATCGTAGAGACAATTCAAAAAGGCTAACGGTCACGTCTTTACGTAGCTTTCGTGATCATGTTGTACTGGGGCCGTTCGAATGCGTTGAGGAGGACATGCGATCAGGGGCGAGGGATTTGAGTTAGAAGGGAAGGATAAGGAAAGATGTAAACTATTTGAAGCGGTCTAATCCGAATTGAGCACGATGGCTATGACCGGCTGCTGCTATTGTTGTTATGTGGGTTGTAAATCATGGACGTTTGTACCAATTTACAAACTTTTTATTTGTATAATTCACTTGCGTTTTGAATTTATGCTCTTATAAAAAAAATTACCAATTTAATTAGAACAGCTTACCAAATTTTATCATATTAAATTAACCAGTAGTTTTGGGCTGCCAATTTGACTTACTTACAGAATTTTGGTTTTTGTTTTCTCAACTTAACAATTTTTTTTATCAAGACTGGGGTAACAATTTCTTATTTACTAACTATTTTTAGCGATTGCAATCTAATTTAGCATGATTCATCAATTTTTCTTATGTTGCTTGCTAGTATCGGGTCAACTCCCATTGAGTTACTCACGGATGTTTTGTTTTACCATTTAACAACTTTTATTTACATTTCTCAACAGCACCTTGATTTACCAGCTCTTTCAAAAAATTATTAGATTCATTTTCTTTTGATAAAAAACTTTTGGTATCTTTTACAACTTTTGTTTACTTTATTAACTATGTCTTAAATTTATTGACACCTATATAAAATTACTAACTTCATTTAAGTGATTTATCAACTTTTCTTCGATTAAGCTATACTCTCGTTTCAGTTATTCATCAAAATATATTTGGTTTATTTAATTTCATTAACTTTTTTATTGTGTCACTTAAATGGAAAAAAGCTTCTAAGTCACCGAAAAAAAGATTGATTATATCATACAATAGTTAATAAATTTAAAGTGCCAATAAGAAAAGTAAATAAAAATTGGTAAAAAATAAGAGAATTACTAGAGAAGAGAAGTTGGTCGTTTAAGGCGTAATTTTTATTAGTTTTTTTTACTATTCAGCATCTAATAAATCTAACAACACAAAAATTCCAAGAGTCCAACACAAAATTCACAAATCAACTTAATTCATATCTTGCATTGCTCAGATCAAAACAAGGGGTGAGATGAAACAAAACGCAAAGCTATACATATGAAGAGCCACACTTCGATAAAGCTCTTAAATTTTCAATTTATTTAATCTAATCCCTTAAATTTTCATAACAAATTCAAGTCCTGCGGTTATATTAACAAGTTTTCATAATTGGTACATTACCTAGATTTAAGAGTTCCCTGTTTCATTTCCATTGTTTCAGGAATCAACCTTTCTGGTCTTTATAAATATTACAAATTCAACGTAAGTAAATTTTGTTCATACAGAAGAAGAAGGCGCTCTCATGTTTTATATATATATATTTCTACTCGTGGGGTCAGCGGGTTGATAATGAAGGAAATTTGTGGGCTTCTTTTTGTCCATTTTTCTCTTGGTTATATACAGAGGAATTCAGCACCAAGAGGAGAATAGAATTGTGCGGAGAGTTCTTCTTATGAGGGTTAGCTTGTAATTACATCCTGTAGTGATTCCGACGTGGGAAGAGTTTTTCATCAAACTACGGGAATGTGCCCGTCTGATTTACCCTTTCCCTTTTGCTATATTGAACAGTTGTGTGAATAGAAATGCACAGCTAGTGGCAATCAAGGATGCAGGGCACGCCGTCAATGTCGAGAAGACCCAAGGAGATGTACCAAGATCTTCAAAACATTCGTCGTTGATCTGCTCGCTCCACATGGGCGAGGAAACCAGATGAACCGTTGGAAGGCGGACTGAAGATCTTGAATTGTCGAGGTTTCCATCATATAATACTCTGGAATGTGTCGCATTTGGGCATACTACTGGGATTTTTGAATTACTACTGTAACGCATGCAAGATTAAGACAGCAAATGCAATAATAGAAAGTAAAGAAAGTAAAATATCTTTAGTCATATTATCTAATGCTGAATGACTTAAAATACAATGTCGAAGGAACTGGTGCAAACTAACATACTGGAAACAAGTAGAGTGAAATCCTGAACCCTGGTGTTTTTATTTCTTCTTTTGACAGGTTTTCGGCGTACGGTGGAATCTGGTAATGGTTCCCTTTGATCTAATCATTCAAACGGAAAACCTCCTTAATAAATCTATTGAAGTCGTTGTACGATGGCCCTTGGCGACCGGTGGCTTCCACAGCTCCCTCCTTCCACTTCTTAGCATTCTCCCTCATCTTCTTCCCGCGGACCCCTTCCATCACTTCCCGAACAAGAGCTTCTATTTCCTCACGCCTCACATCCTGGTTCACTTCCATGCCATTCCCCATTCGGTACATGCGTACCGACAGTTCGTCTGTTGCTCAGCAAAGAACGGCCAGCAAATGAGAGGAACGCCTCCACAGATACCTTCCAAAGTAGAATTCCACCCGCAATGCGTTAGGAAAGCACCGACGGATCTGTGACTCAGGACTTCATCCTGCGGACACCAACTCGTCAAGAACCCTCTGTCTTTCACTTCCTCCAGGAACTCTGGTGGTAGGATTGCAGAATCACCCTGCACAACGTCAGGTCTGATTACCCACAAAAATGGGTGCTTGCTATTTGCAAGCCCCCAAGCAAACTCCTTCAGGTGTTCCTCAGTCATGACAGTGATACTTCCATAGTTCACATACACAACTGACTCGGCTTCTCTCTGATCGAGCCATTCGAGGCAGCTGTAGTCTTCCTTCCACAGACTCGACCTGAAAGACTTGACTGCGCTCGAGGGAATATCCTGGAGGAGCAAGAAAAGGGGCCCAGCACAGTAAATTCGAGGGGCAATGTCTGCTATTTTCTCCAGTACTTCGTGTTCGAGCTCATTGAAGGTGTTGAACAAGATAGCAGATGATTTTAGGCAGTGCTGCGCTTCTTCTCCTAAGAAGTCAAACATGATGTCATTCAGGTCTGTGGTCCGCATGAAGCTCAGGATGTCCGGAGCCGGATGTTTCTCATGCCGGGGATCCAGTCGACGGGGATCATCAAGCATTGCATTGCTCAGGATGTCCTCATCTGTTACATACAATATGCAGTGAGGATCCAATCCAGAACTTTAACAAGAGAAACAGATGAATGGAAATAACTCATGAATGGGGAGATAACTGAATAAACAAGTAAAGATCTAGTGAATTTATTCGAGAAGCAAAGATGAATAAATAAACAGAGGAAGTACCTTTGAATGGAACGATCCCTCTCTTAACAAGCTCTCTGTACTGCAAATAACCCATGAACCCACAAGCTGAGGCAGTCCAGAACTGAATCTCTGGGACTCAAGCTCCCTTGCAGCTTCACTGGCGAAGCCCATCACCCCATCTGATATCACACAAGTCACGGGCGGAACAACCTCGTCACTCTTGATCCTGGCAAGCAATTTTTGAAAGGGCCCAAGCAGTTCTTCCGGGTCGAGTCACAGAGGGCGGGGACATCCTGTGTTGCATCGCGGTCCGACGGCGGGAGGCCATCCGGTATTGTCTCAAAGCAGAAGTTTTCGAGGTCTTGAAGCGAGTCAGCTCCCCTAGACCGGAGGAGGCGGCGGTGGTTGAACTCGGTGTTGACGAACGTGATGAAGACGCCGTGAGCGTGGAGGAGCTTTGCGAGCTGCATCATGGGGTTGATGTGGCCTTGGGCCGGAAGGGACGCACACGGCGTGTGCAAGTGCACGGGAGTTTCTTGATTCTAGGGCGACGAACCCATCACCCGTATCTCTCTAGAGCAAGATCAAGAAGTGTATACTGAGTGCTGGAAGTTGAAATTGATCTGAAGTCTGCCAAATCTCATTCAATTTCGGTCGGTCTTTTCAGATCTATACTAGATGCGGGAACGAGAGGTCATGCAAGTCGCGTTAGACGGGGGAGACGCACATGTGTGAAATTTCAGCATCCTGCACGTATGCTTATATAAGATAACTTCCCGTGATTGATGCATTTCACTTTTTTACATCAATTGCAGAATGCCTACAGATATTTCGGTGTCCCGTATTCGGCCCATCCTAGTTTCCTCGAAGAAGATGGCAACGTGTTCAGGCGACTTGATTGCCTCGAACACGTCCCCGTGCCTTGAAAGGTCATTCAATTTTGAAATACGACCAACATCAGTTTCCTAGCTGATGAGACAGTAACTGGATCGAAAAAGATAAATTTTGGGTATTCATTGTTTTCCTATGTTTTCTTTCTTCAGGTTGTTAGAATTACATAAAAATAGAAAGTAAAAGCAAGCGAGAAAATTCAAGCACAAAGTTTATCTTAATTTTCTCTTAAACTGGAGCTACATGACATCCAGTTGACTATTCCATCATAATTAGCATCTCGCACCTATGCCATCCTGTCAATGATGGGGACTATTGTTTGCAAAAACACCAATCGAAGATGTACCAATCTAAGAACAAGTAGTAAAGGATGAAAGAAAATCGAAATCATACAAGAAGCAAGATTTACGTGGAAAATACAAAACGGGAAAACCACAGGGAGAGAGGGGGATTTCACTTTCTTCAATAAAGAGCACTAGAGTATAATCTGAAAATCTCTAAAATCACTTAGTGAGCCATAAGATCTAAATATCCAACAAGAAGATAGGAAAAACAAAGCAGGAAATAATAGAGGCTAGGGTTGGAGAGTGTTATTAAACACATTCCTTTTATAGTCTTC